>WEKX01027145.1:25969-68988 GCA_013390025.1 Pitta sordida | reverse complement strand
GTATGTTGATATCAGGTTATGGAGGCTGGGTATCAGGTGTTAGGTTAGGTTTTAGGCCTTAGGATAGGTGTGTTAGTTGGGTGAAGTTAGACTATGGTTGGACTGGATGACCTTTATGGTCTTTTCCAACCAAAACAGTAATTCTGTATAATTCTGTATAAATACACAGATTGTGTGATTATTTTCCAGCTATGAAAATGAAGATCTATATGCTTACCTGCAAAAAAGCCCGATTATTCCCTTTTATAAATCTGAGCTTCTTTTGATTGTACTATTCTGTATAGAGCTTAAGACTCCATAAGCCAGAACATATTTTTCACAATTCACTATAACTTTTTAAAACATAAGAGCATAAAATGCCATTTGCTTTGGCCACAGCTGCCAGATAGAAGATTCACAATCAAAATGTTATGCCATTGTGTCTTCTAGGTTATTTGCCTCATTGCTCTTTCACATTTCCAAGTATTATGATCATTTCCTTTCATATTGTTAAAATGATTCATTCCTGTTCTGGAATAATTCCCCATTGAGAATATTCCTAGTTCAATGTTCTCTTACAGAACAATTTCCATTAACACACACCACAAAGCTCTCTGTAGCCATTGCTTTAATACAGAAGCTGTATTAAAGTTAACTGCACATAAAGAATACATAATCTCTATAATGTATTACATTTACAATGTGCTACAGTGACACACTTTTTGTCAATGACTGAGTTCCCAAACCATACTCTTTAAAAACCATAGATAATATATATATATCAAATAGTTACTCACACTCCCTTTCCTTGTGTTAGTCAAACAAACACGAGAACATGTTAAAGCCAAATTTTTCTATCTATAATCATATGAAAAGTAAAGGTGGCAACTTTCAAGAAAATCTGTTCCATCTGACACATTTCAAAAGACTTTCCAGACTGCTTAGCTCATAAATGGTGTAAAAACAAAAATCCATCTTGTTACCACAAAACACAGAAAGCCATTCCTCTAGAAATGAGAACATAATTCCTATTACAAGCAATGTCATTGGTCCAATTATGTCTTTTGCCTCGGTGTGATGAAAAACTGCATTTATGGATATAAAAGCCATGTACCAAATTTGTCTTTTAACATCCAGTAGTCAGTGCTGCTGCAAACATTTTGTTTACCTGAGGTGTGTTTGTGATGGGCAGACAAATTCCCAAGTCATTGACAGTGAGTTGAAGGAAGAGGGTCCCAAAAGCCTGTGCAGAGGTTTGCTGGATTCCAGGCAGCATATCTACTACTTCTTTTGTGGCCATGTGAATATCTTTATGTAAAGCCATTCTCTGTTCATTCCAGTTGTCATAAGCAGCCTTGTAGTTCAGCCAAAAGAGCACAGCTTTGGGGGGGAAACCAGAAATGCTTAATTGAAATCAACACAATAAGAAAAAAGAGCAATGCACATTCACTAAATAAAGTTCTTTTCTTAAAAATGTTTACACTTCTCTATTCCTTTAAGACAGTGGATGTATAACACACACACTCAGTGTGCAGTGATAAAGCTGTGCTGCAAAGGACAAGAGGGACAAATCTGATCATTTACCATCAAAGTTAACACACAAAAATATAGAAAGTCCTGCTGTTTATTCACTTATGAGGATTTACATCAGCAACTTCCTCCCAACCATCTGAAAACTACTCGCCTCAACAAAAGGAATGTTTCATGTTTGGAATTATCAGCCTGTTGGCATGGAAGAGATCTAAATTTCTCAGCTACTTAACATTTTGACTTAACATGAAATACACTGAATGTGGAACAATCAAAAGCCTCTTGGAAAAAAAAATCTTTCCTATATGAGGACAAATTCATAGCAATTGTGTTTTCAATACCTCTATCAAAGGCCACGGGCTGAGCAAAAACGATGGGTCTGTTCAGAGTAATGAGCACAGCTTCTCTGTCTGATGAGCCGCTGATTTCTTCTCTGAGAGCATTTCTTAATCCAATCCTTGTCTTGAAATAGGCAACCTGATGAAAGTCTGAGCCAGCTTCTTCATAAACCTTAAAATGTTCCAAAAAAATGGGAGGAGGGAGAGGTTTGCACCACGGAGGAATTCAGGGATGGGGAGTGGGGAGAAAAAATAATCAATTCATTTCACAGGTTATTCTGATTTGGAAGGGACCCACAGGATCATCTAGTCCAACTCCCCAGGTGAACGCCCACCCAGGGATCAGGCCCACAAGTGTGGAACCACGGGCACAACGCTCCATCCATCCAAGCCTCCCACCATCTAGACCATGTCACTGAGCTCCTCATCCAGTCTTCTCTTAAACACCTCCTGGGATGGCGACTCCACCACCTCCCTGGGCAGACCATGCCACTGAGGGATCACTCTCTTAAGATACAAAATTTAAAATAAGTTATCTCTTTATTCCTATTTCTCCTCTAGCCAAAGTCACTTTGGGAATATTCAATATTCTTGCACTGAATTCTGATCAGAGTTATTTCCCTTGCTTATTGTAAATTGTAAGTTAAAATAAATATTTATATATCCAGATCCTCTACTGTGGGAGTTGACTTACAGGTTCCAAGATTTCTACTTGTCTGTTTCTAAGCATCACAAAATACTTTCATATCACAAAACTAGTGATTCCAGGTAACAGCAGATTTAAGAATGTAAGAGGTATAATTGTCAAACTAAGCCAGACAAACTAGGTCAAAATGTAGGTCTAGCCAGGTTTGGGTCTTCACTCATTATTTTATTCAAATACCCTAAAAACAATAGCAATATCAACAAAAATTTTCAGTTTGACTTGGTAGAAAGGCTATTACTCTTGTAAAGGGCTAACCGGTACTAAGATATTTATAGTATGGGGAAAAAAAACCCAAAACACCACCCCATACTTGACTTCTTCAATTTTTACACATGTACACGTTCAGTCCCTTCTACACTTGACACCTACTCCCCACAGCCAGATCAGATAAAATCCAGCAGATAAAACCAACTTTGTTACATACTTTTTTCAAAAATCACACACTACTAAGAACACCACATGCAAGGATGTTGAGCACTCACCTGATGTTTAACAATCTGTCCCAGTGCCAGATTTAAATCCACCTGGCACTTCCCAAACAGTTTGAGGTAGCTGCTACTTCCAGGCATTGCTTTGGTTTGCAGTCTGTTTGAGAGTTCAAGTTCTATCAATCCAGTTTCAAACCTCACAGCGCGCATCGAGGGAGTTGTAGCTGTCACTTGAATTCCCTAAGGAATAAGGAAGGTACAAAGTTATCAGCATCTGGTTCAGAGACAAAGAGAGGGGAAAAAAAACCCCAAACCACCAACAAAAGCAATAAAAAACCCTTTCACTGTGCACCAAAAAAACAAGGACATAATAATATTTCACACACTATGCCACAGAGGTGTTTATAAAGATCACAGGAACCAAACTCCAAGTCTTTAGGGATTTTCTTCATGCAGAGTACTCTTGATTCAATAAACTTTGAGATAAACACCCCAAACCCATTAACAGCATCTAGGATCACTGTTTTGTCACCGTAAGATTACCTTAAACTGGAGGCTCAATGAGTAAAGAAGAATTTTGGGTTTTTCTCCATCTGTTGTGCCGTCATGTTCATTCCAAAGAGGTATCGGCTGCTCCCCTCCTGTGTATGTTAAATACACACATTCAGAGTTTTAACAAAGAAATCATTCTAAAAACAACAGGTATAAAAATAGTGGCAGTGAATTAAGCCTCATTTTAAACAGCAACTAGTCGAAGATTTATAAAAACAAGTGAAGACTGAAGATGGAAGACACCGGTGCAGCTTCATCTTGTTACATATAATTAATAGCTCTCTACTGAGAAACAAGGCAGTCTCACATTCCTTACTCTGGGGAAACGTTCCACAGGAATGCTCAGAGCCTGCAAGGAGTAGCACCTAGTTTTCAAAAAGATATTATTTGTACCCCCCTGCACCACTATATCTCCTAATTATCTGACAATAAAAATTAAACACTTGACTGAAATAGTACTATGGAATTGCATGAAAAGAGGAATTGAAATTGTATCAGTATTTTTCAATGCGAGGAGGAAAGAATATTCAGCTGCTTTTTTATTTTTGTGTAGAATTCCTCATCCTGGCACATTTCATCCCAAATTATGTATCCCCATAGGCCCTAATTTGAAGAAGCAATCCTGGTTTATATTCTCCTTGAGATTCGACCTACATTCCATCTGAATTTATAGGAAAAGGCTAAGCCATTAATTCTCTCCATACATGCCAATTCTTCTAATTACAGCTATTTGGTGGCAAGAACAGGCAGTTAAATCATGGATTAAAAACCCTCAAACAACAACAGTAAATTTTTATCACTTAATTTTGTATCTGAAAAATTTTCTTCTTTTAATCAACACTGCCTTCAACTTCCAGATGCAATTATGTGCTATGGACTGCTCTGTTCATTAATTAGCTTTCAATCTCTGCAACTTCACCTTAAATAATTGGTAGTTACTCTGTTTTTACATAAGGATAATATGCAAACAGTATTTTAGTGCAACATAAACCGTAATTAGAAAAACCACTGTAGTATATTACACTAATTGGTATTTTCAAGCCATGTAAATCACTTTGCTCCAAGGCAGAAGGACAAAGCTATTTCCTGCCCCCACTGCTCTGCATTCAGCACTCTGAGCCATGGAGTGCTGATTCCTGATGAATTACCCAACACGGAAGGGAACAGTCACATTTCTATTGCAATAGAAATTTATAGTCTGGAAAAGTGAAGAACCAGCAATGGTAATAAATTCCTCACACAACACAGGGGAGATTGAACTCCAGAGACTCAGGGACGTTGTAAAAGCTAATACAGGTTTCTTGCTTTACCACTGTATGTTCTTCTATAAAAAATATTCTAATAGAGTAATGACAGCAGCTGAAGATCTATTCTTCCCCAAAGCATTTTCTTGCTACCCAATATTAATATACTTTGGCTGAAACAATATCAGGGTGTCTAAAATTGGTTTTTTCAGAGAATCTGACACTTTCCATTTTCTCCACTGCATCTTTTAACAGCCTTGAGGGCATGTCATCTGGACCTGCACATTCCCTTTATTACATTTATATACGTGAATACACATACACACAGAGAGGGAATGAAAGGAGTGTGTACATGGATGCACGTACACACTCCTTTCACTTACCTCCCACTTTTTAGTTTTTCTTTCCTTGGGATGTTTCCAACTAATGATGAATCTTTCCACTAAAAATTAGTTGTATTTCTGTAACAGCCTTTTAAGATAACTCAAAAAGAGTTCAAAATGAACAAAGTGAATACAGAATGTAACCCAGCCAAGGTCATGTCATGTATAGACCAAAGCTAACGTTCAGAGTGACAAACTATCCTATTTCCCAATAAAAAGTCTTGTTTATGATGAAACTAGAATAATTTCCAGAGCCTCTATTATTATTTCAAACTCCAGCTCTGCTTCTTGCTGCTGCATGTGAAATGCTGGTGTCCGTGAAATAAAGAACTCATCCTGAGAACTATATAAATGTTGCCATCAAACAAGGTTTAGGGATCTCACTTGAAGTCAGTTTGAAGTGTTCTGCTTACCTGAAACCTTCTGTATGACTTCATTTACTTCCTTCATGAACACTTTTTGCACAAATACCAAATGGTTTAAAAGGTCAGTTGTGAGATTGTGTTCAAAAGAACCAACCTGCAAAATAGAACAAAATTTTATGTTTTCAAAACTATGGATTTTTATTTTTCAGGCACATCTTTTCAAGTCCAAGTATATTGTTACTGGAATTAAAAAAAAAAAAAAGATGATACTCTAGTTTTGTATTGCAGTTTTTCTGCTGTGAATACCTATAAAAAATGAAGGACATACATTACTATATGACAGCATTTATTCTCCTGGTTAAGTTTAGCTTAGGCAATAATATGCAGGATTTGATTAAGTTTTCATGGAAGTATGTAAAATGCCACTTAATTCCAGACTGTAAGAAGAAGAAAACAGACATAAGCTGTCAACCTTTAAAAGCACATAAGTAGTGTAAAAAGTCACTGGAGATGAACAAGTTTATTGGTATCTTCCATGGTAAACTTGCTCTGTGTCCAGTCTAAAAGAGTATTCCTAAGAACTGGAGTCTGCTTCACTTCATTTAAATTCACCATTAAGATTTAAAAAAAGAAGTAAAATACAGCTATTTTCTAACACTACTTGCATTTAGCTTTTGCTTTGGCTAAGCAGACCTTCCCTTTAGTTTTATAAGCTGAACAAATTTAAAGACCCAAAAGTCTTTCTTCAGCCAGGAAATAACAAAGAGCACCTAATTAGACTTGCCCCGCAAAGGTGCCAACATCAGAAGTCTCAATTACAAACAGGCTAGACTGTTTTTCTGACTGAAGAGGTACAGTTAGTAAAAAAGCCACAAGGTACATTTTCCCCACAAGGTAGGTTTCCTTTAAGCAGCATCACTTTCTCCCCAGTTAAACCTAACTCCAGACATTGGTACATAAGTAGATCTTGTGAGTAGAACACACAGTGTTGCACAGAGCTACCTAATCATGAAAAAATAAACCAGCTATGAAACAATAACATTTTTTTATATTTTCTAGCATTTTTATTCAACCTGTAAAACCTGAGACTTCTGGAGTGGTCAGATTATTACTACAATAATACGAAGAGGCACATCCAGAAAAGTAGCAGAATGGACAGAACAAGTTAGCAAAGCTATTTTCCGCACCTACCTCAGCCACACAGCGCAGGTAGTTCCCCTGGAGATAGTAGCCCTGCTTGGCAGGAAGCTCATCTATGCTCCATATCTGGTCTGAGTAAGTGTCGTGTTCTTCCATGACATATTTCCCTGACATGGTGACAGGAGGGAGGTTGAGACTTGCCGAAGGAGGAATGGTGGACATGTCAGTGGCAGAGACTTTGGAAGTGAAGCGCAGCCTGTGATTTGGGAGCTCAAAATTAAATCTGGTCTGGGCACCTGTAAAACAAAGGTGGGGAAAGGAAAAGTAAGAACTGGCACAAGAATCTTTTATTTATTCTTGAATTTAAGAATACTCTTGGAATTCTGTAATAAAAAAATTAAGTATTTAAAATACTACTGAAATGCAGAGACCTAAAGAGCTATAAATATCCACACACAGGATTCTTCACAGAAATTTTCTTCCCAGAAAATGAAGATTCCACACTAAATAGATGGAGAAGGGAGTCATATAAATCACCTCACGCATACAGAGGGCCTATAAGAGTATGTTCAGGTAACCTTATGAATCAGAATTTAATTAATCAAGGATCATAAACTGATTTTAGCAGTCAAAGGGAAGCTTCCTAGTAGGAAGCTATAAAGGCACATACAAATTGTCTTCATGTGCTCCTGAATTCTGTCTCTGGCAATTGTGTAGAACAACAACAATATAAATTCTCTGTATGCCCCCATCTGATTAGAGTCCACATTAAAAAAAATAAGCAGCTAACAAAAGATTCCAACCCCTAGCTATAATTCAACAGGAATACTGAGTGCTCTTGGATGCTTACAGGAAGGTGAAACTAAAAGCCATAATGTTTTGCAAGTTTCAGGGAACTGTTACCTGTCATTCCATGACTCCTCATTCTTCCCATCTTGTATTCTGCCTTCAGAGAGGGCAGGAGCGCTGCCCCGATAGCTATACCATCTATCATGGCGCTGAACTTGAGCACTATAGGCTTCTTCTCCAAGCCTTCTGGCAGCTGTGGGAATTCATTTGTCTCCACGGGCGTTTGATTAATGCTCGTTGGGGTCTTTTCTGAGGGCAAAGGAGTCGCCACGTCTTCTTTGGTCGGCTGGGGCCTGTTTGGCAAGACAAAGAGCAGAAATCCCTTTTTATTATTCCATCAGTGACACACAACCAGCCCAACTCTCCCACACAAAGCAGTCCAAGGCCATGGGTGGCCGGAACCAGAAGCCTCTGGAAGCGCCATCCCAGGAGCACTCACGCGGTCGAGGGCTGCCGGATGAGGTCGGAAATCTGCTTGGAGAGCTGGTGGGAGCTGCGCACCATCATGCTGTGCAGCGTGGCCGGGTGCTGGGGGATGTTGATGCTGATGGCCCCGACCTTGACCACGGCAGCGTTGTTTGTTTTCAGCCCTCTCTGGGCACTGTACAGCGCCTGGGATTTGGCAATGCTGCATTTCACCACAGTTCTAACAGCAAGAGCAAAGAGGAGTTACTGGCATGTCTCACAGCAGTTACTGTTTAGGTTAAAAAAGGAGATTTTAAGTGTTAGCTGAATTTTAAAATGTTACCATCAGTAATTTTGTTTATAAACGACATAATCATTCCTTTTTCTTTCACTTTACACACAGAGATACACTACATGCCACGAACAACTACACTCTACATTTAAGAGAGCTACAAGTCATGCATTGCAAAAATACCTGTTGAACTGTTATTCTTGGACTAAAAAAAGATAATTTCAGTCCATACACACTGGGCTGCACACAGACAGACAAATTTGCACATACAGAAACAAAGAGCCTTCCATTTGAACTCCTTTTCAGGAATACTCTGGAATCATCCTTTTCATAAGAAGACCTAGTAAAATCTGATTTTAGCATCCAAATAGGTCCATGGAGAAAATACTTACAGCCAATACACAGCAGATGATAAAATCGATTGGTGAATTAATACTGACGTTTAATTCAAATGTACTATTCCAAAATATGTTGTCTAAACTTTATTTTAATATTGAGTAAGATATAGTTTATAATGGTTACCCATTCACAAGGCAGCTTTTGATGTCAGAATGAAATTTTGGCATAGAAGAATTCACTAAGCTTCTATTAAAAAACAACTATTGGAATAACACATTAATGTTTCTCATCCATGGTCAATTCCTGGAGGGTTACCCCATGGAAGTACATTATGCAGCCAGCACAGAATATGACAGCCTCAAAGAGAAGGGCGTGTAGGTGTGGAGATGCAGTACATTAACTAAAATGGCTGAAAAATAGACTATAAAATGGCAACATGCAATGCAAGTTTCTCAAATGCTACATTTTAAGGAGTATAACTAAAATTCTTTTCATATCATGATTTAAATTGTTCCACAGGCAGTTTAATTTCATGGTGAAAGCTACAATATTCTATGAATTCTACTTCCAAGTGCAGAAATAGAAACAAGAAAAACCCCATCCTTCTGCTTCTAAACAAGAAATACACGGCACTGTAATGCAACCACAGGCCTATCAACAGCAAATTAATTAACTGAAGCTCAAGGAACATTCTCAGATTTTTCACAGCTACGCAAGAGCCATAAGTGGCCTAAAGTGGTTATAGATTAATATTTTTAAATCATTATTATTAAAATTAGTATCAAGTACAAATTATTTCAAAGTATGTAAAGAATTTACTTTAACATGAAGAAGGAAACAATTCTTAATTCACAACTATTTTCAGAAAAATGTTATACAAATAAACAGTACTTAGGAAAAGGCCAGACATTTTAAATCTACCTCTTGAAAAGAAACACACAATTATTTCTCTCTTGATGTTTGCTTTTTTCCTACTCTCTTCCTGTAACAATTCTCTCTCAACTATTGTGAAGCCAATCAAGAATGCATTTCCATCCCCACCTACAACATAAAGTAATACTATATTCAAACCATTAAAAACACTTCCTTAATTAAAAAAAAAAAATACACCAATATAGCTGTTCCAAGAGAAAAACATTCCAGCAAGATTAACTGTCCTTTTCTGCTAAGGTACGTCCATATTTCATGCAAGAAATTAATTTCACTCTTGCTTGCCTACAAAAAACCTACTTCCCTGACAGAATGAAACATGGAACAACTGTCTGCCTCTACATTTATTTGGAATGAAGACTGCACATTGTATATCTACAGTCTGCTTACCTGCAATGCTCTGCATCTGCTTGTATACGTATTATTAAAATCATTAATCAATATTTAAGTTATATGCCAGTAATGCTTTCAGAAATAATTTTGTGTTCTCATATCAATTCCATGAATAATCTCTATCCAAACAAACTCGTGAAAAAAGTCTTTTGTCTCACTACAGGACTGACTACTAGGATGGCACTCAACAGGTTTTTGGAAATGCTATAAAAAGGAAGAGGGGAAAAACCATCAACAGGAGGCCTGCAACACACAGAAACTGCTGCATCAAGACAGCTGAAAACTCAGGCAGGAACAGATGCTTGAGGTGTAAATAAAGTGACCTTCCCTTAATTCCAGCCCCCAAGAACTTACTTTAGAAGCCAGAGGCTGTATTGTGTTCATGACTCAGCATCAGACCTATCCTACATGGATATTTATCCAACTCTTTTAATCATTTATACTTCTGTTGACCACATCACATGGCAGTGAATTCCACTGCTTAGGGATACACGATGAAAAAAAGTACTGGCTTAATGTTGGTACCAGACTGGAGGGAACAAAACCCTCAGACATTTTCTGTGCATCACTTGCAGTTTTACAGCCCATCATCTCTCCTTCCAGAGCTACCTTCTGTAAGGGTATTTTCAAGTTAGTTCCTTATTACCACAACACTGAATACACAAAGAAGACACTGTGCATGTTGTGAGAAACACCTACACTCACACATACAGATCTGGGGGACATGAAGAGGGTCACCCTCATGAACAGTAAAAGCACAGGTGGAGTTTTAAGCCCCTAATTATTAACATTTATAAGGACTTTTTTTGGCTGATATTTAGCAGGCTACATTAAAAGTTTATCGTGGTAATACTAATGTTAAACTCTAATGTCCTCAAGCAACATCTTCCTACACAATCACACACAGTAGGAATGCAGCCATTAGCTACATGACACAGAGTTAATTGCAAGACTATTAAACATAATAATATGACATACAGAAACTCTTGTTTGGCTGTGCTTGTAGGAGATGTAGGAAAATCCTCCAGTCTACAGATGAAGATTGAAGAGAAAGCAAGAAAAACAAAAACAAAGCAAATAAAGAATAAACATCCATGCAAAATTAGTTAGTTAATTACTTGTAACCCACAATATGACATTTACTTTCGAATTTACCAAGTTGAAGGGTTTGGTTTTGTTCAGGTTTGTTGTTTGCTGTTGTTGCTTTTAAGATTTATTGTCAATTCCCCCATTTCCTTTTGTACCCTCCCTATATGGAAGCTCAGTAAAATGATAATGTAAAAACAGACATGAAGAACCTCAGCCACCCTCTGAAACCCTTCATGACTGTCAGATTAGAACTTGTATTTATCCTTCTGAAACATGATTATTGGAAGCAACTTAGCTGAAGGAATTAATCAAATTCCCTGTGGTTTAAGTTCTATGTAGCATTTTCCAAACTAACCAGGAATTAAAACGAGAGAGAGACTCAAGTCACATTATCTGGCCCCTCACATTCTAAAACCAGGTCACATACTGGGGGTTACCCAGCTAACATCCAAACTGTGCAAGGGTGATCTACAACAAAGACTTGTGGTTCAGCTGTTGGTCTGCAACTCAAACAGAAAGAAATCCAGCTAGGAATAAAGGAAAATAATGGATGGCCTTTTTGAGTTTGTGGACCTGGCAAAAAAATCCCACCCAAAACAATGTGGATGCCGAGCAAGTCATCATGATGTTCATGCACAAGAAGTGATTCTCTCCCCCTCCCCTGCCAAGTTGTGTCAATTATACAAAGGCTAGAGAAGCGATATGAGAACTGTAAAAATAACACAAAGAATGAAGCTTCATGTGAGCTAAAAAAATATTAAAGCAATACTATAGATCTTAAATGGGAATAATTAGCATCAGTAGGTTAACTACTCCCTAAACTCGTCTGATTTGAACCTCTAAGTTTCAAAAAGTAATTAGAAGCATAAAACAAACAATGCACAATTCGTTATCACTTTCTATGCACTTGAACAATTTCAAATTGTCAGGTTTTCTACTTACTGGATATTTGGGGTAATTCCCTCCAGCAGGACAATATTGACACCTCCTATGTGAGCAGTGGCACATGTCTCAGTCATCTTTTGATGCAGAACATCTTTAGGGGAAAAAGATAATTAACAGCTTTTCATTCAGCAAAATGCTTTCAGGTATGCCTGCTGCTTTCAAAAATATTGTGGTAGGAAAATAATTGCGAAGTTACAGTTTTAGTTGTCATGTTAAGTAATATCAAGTTTAAATGGTGTCAAGAAGAAAGCCTTTGGAAATGAAAGGAGTGACTATCTTCTAACAGGATTTCCTCCATGGCATTTTCTGAAAATTTTGCACCCTTTTAAAATCCTCCAGCATGCTAGTAAGTTTTTAAAGAACTTGCTGAATATTATTATAATATCCATACACAATATCCACACATGTACATAAACATGTCATGCTGGCAGCGAGTTTAATTACAGAGAACATTCCAGCTCATCTCACCTTTCATTTTCTCTTTCAGGGTAAAACTGCCGTGGATCCTCTTCAGTTCAGATTCCATGGTGAGCCCCCCGATGTCTGCCTCCAGGTGTGTCCTGTTCACCATTCCTATCCCAAAGACTATGAGAGTCACGTGCTGTGGCTCCGATGTCACCAGGCTGCGTTTCCTCTGCGCGTCCCTGCCATTGTCCTGCTCATTCTCAAACACCACCCTGCAGGCGGGGTCGGTCGGGCTTCGAACACCTACAATGCCAGAAGTCATTTAAGGAATTATTTACAATAAATCCTTGGGCAGAGCTGATTGATGTTTGTATTTGAAACCGAGGATCATGGATGTTGCACATCAAGAAAACTCTTGATGCAAATTATCCATGCCTCGCTCGTTCCCTCCTAATGGTTCCAGCTGAACCAAATCCAAGACACAGTGGGGACAATAATGAGGGATGTGATTTCATTATTATTCATAGACAGATTCTTATGTACCTGATATAAACACCCCTAATTATCTGATTTTATTGTTACACCAGAAAAATGCCCTGGCAATTTCCAACTGTCCTGCTATTTTTTTCATCATTCCATAGCCAAAAGTTCTTATTATTCAGTTTTGGATGAGCATAAAAGAGCATAAAAACAATGTAAGAAAGTGCATATATCATAACAGTGGGTATAATATTCTCTGCATGAAAGGCATTGGCATCTGTTTAACGAAAACTCTTATTTACCACTTCCTCAGTTTTTCATTATTTAGTTAGATGAAGTCCAAAGAAAATATGCCTAATGAGTAATTATACCATCCTCTACATATTTACAGTAGACTAAATTCACCAACAAAAAGAATGATGCTAAGTCAGTTCTCAAATTTACTCTGCTGTGCTAAAATACATTGGAAATAAAGAGCAATGATTACACCAGATCTCAAAGCTTTGGATGAAATTGTGGCCCAAATTCACGTAATCTTTATCACAATGAGTATTTCACATTTCCTTTGCTCACAGCTAAATTCACAGATTTTTTTTTTTTGCTACTGTTAGTCATTTGCAAGGCCAAAATTATCTCCCTTGCATATTTTCACAGAATGGTAATATAGCATTTCCATTTTCCTTGAAAACCAAACAGGACCTCAGGAGGAAGAAACTCAATCCACACTACATGATTAGTAAGACAAGTTAAACTTTTCTTTTGTACACCATCTTGGTGAGCTAATTACATGCTCCCCCCTCCCTCGCCCCCATGTGCCCCTCTCATCCAGGTATGATAGAGTGGGCAACTTCCAAAAACCACGTTATGATCAAGATTTAGAGGAACATGCTCTGAGCAAAAGCACACCCCCTCAATGACTTGGATTACCTGCTGGCCCAAAAGTTTCTGAAGACTTCTCTAAAATCCCAGTTGGATCAGAAATGAGGGAATAGAAGTTCAACAGTTTATACATATTTTGCCAGCACTCAGCAGAAGGTTCGCTCTGTTCCGACACAGTAATAGAGTCTGAGTCATCCATGTGAATGGTCACGTGGTCAACCACATCTTTTGAACCTTTCCTGGACACTTTAGAAGTCCTTCGCTCCGACCTCCCCAAGGAATTCTTGTTTCGAGCTTCTTTCTTGTTGTTCTCATTGTTGGTCCGTTTGCTCTTGGTGTTGTTCACCCTGTTGCCTCCGTTGAGGCTCCCCCGAGAGCTCCGGCTGAAATCGGAGGAGCGGAAGTCCCTGTGTTTGCGGGTTTTGAAAGTGGGGGTGGGAGAGGCCGATCCAGCTGTGTATCTGCTCAGTTTGATGTCTGTCTGAGTGGCCTTGATGTCGTCAATCATGGTACTGAACTGGTGGATGAGACGCACCAGGGCCATGTCCACGTGCTGGCTGATGGACTGGCACGAAATGGTGAAGTTACAGTGGAAAGTGTTGTAATAGCGCTTGTTCAGGTCATGGAAGGAGAGGGCATTGGTGGAGTTGAGGGGGGTGCACATGGACTTCTCCATCACAACAGCACTAATACTGAAAGTCTCCAACATCAGAGCTGGTTTGAATTCCAGAGGAGGAAGATTGACAGCTCCTTGCCTAAGGAAAGAAAAGGTGTAAGTTACAGCTTTGTTTCTTTTCTGTGAGAGAGTCAAGTCAAGCACAGTTTTTTACATCTAATTTACTGAACCCAGCCTTTTATTTCCCTTAAGGCATCACCTTCTTACCACAGTCCTAAACATAATAAAATGAACTTTTACAGTTCCATACTGTCTGCTACTAACACAGCAATCATTCAGTTTCCTGAAACTTAGTTCAGCATCGAATCCTTCCATCCTATCCTAAACCTTTGGCCAAAATTGTCCCAGGGGAAAATTCAGCACTTACACCAAAAGTAACATCATCTTTTACAGGATTAATTGTAAATCACCATTTAGGAGCCACTCAAATTCCCTCCACTGGTATTCCCACCAGCTCTCCTTTCCCCAGTCTCCTATTTTCAAAAGCAGTTACGATACAATTACGTACTTACCATTCCCAAACTATTATGTAAGAAAATTAAGAAAAACCTAACAAGAAATAAAATTAAGGAAAATTAAGACTAAAAGAATAAAGGACTGCCCCTTATTCTGTGCAAGTGCTTTGGAATTCTACTTCCTCGTGACAAAGTAATTTCTGTTCTTGAACCAACATACATATTTTTATGTATGTCACAACATACCTCCGGGCTCTCTTGCTTTTTCTTTCCTTTGCTGTGTCTGAATCAACAATATCTGCTCTCAGGCAGTCCAGAGTTCCTGAGAAGGAGAGGTACTCTCCGAAGTACATTCTGTAGCAGAGGGGCATTGCATCCTGAGACTGAATTCCCGTGTAACTTAGGAGAGGCTTGAAAACAACCTACAAACCAAAACCCACTGCTTTAGTTCTGATTGTCTAGAGCATTCTTATACTCATTGCCCCACCACTTGTTGGTGTTCCAGCCCAGTTACCTGTGCATCTGCCAGCTGGACAGCAGGAAAGCCCTGGTTCCCCTCCTCTACCCCTGCAATGTCATCCTGGCTGGTGCTGTGCTGGGAGTGGGTGCCATCCAGGGTGTTCTGGTCACTGGACAACACTGTGTTGAAGTCTGAAGCAGAAGGTATAGTGGGAAGATTGGGTGCCACACCTGAAAAATAAATACCCATGGAACACTAACACCACAGCAAATTTTACCACCACTGACTTCGTTAATTCAGCAAGATTAATTATACAGATACACATGCTCTGGAAAGGTCTGTAACCTCACAAAGTGGTAGTTGGGAAAAACAGACAATCCGATACTGCTGAAACAGGTAACAGGAACAGCCCAGCTCAGGTTTGGAAAGCACCTAAGAGTCCTTCTGCAGAGAAACACATCCCAGGTGACAGAGCAGCCACAGCGGTGCAGCAATTTGTACAGCTCTGTGATGTTTGTAGGCTCAGACTATTTGTTCAATATTAAAAACAAACTAAACCAGCTTCTTATTTACTGAGATTAAAAGAGCACGGTTGAAGGAGTGTTCATAGAAAAAAATATTCAAATATAGTGTTAGTGAATAAGAAAATAAAGACACGCATATTTGCAAACTACAAAAGAAGATGGGTTTACAAGAATGATAAATAAGCTGCAATACATTGTAAACATGCTTCTTTATCATACATGTAAGACTTCGAGAAATACATTTTGTTCTCCACTCCCTTACACCCGTTAATCACAGTTTGGCTTGAATCACAGTTTTTCTGCTTTGCTGAGAAGTCCCACAGGTAGTATTTTGAAAGGACTAAGTTCCGTTGAACATCAGACACTTGCTTGATTACTTTCGGACAGACTATGGTGAACACAGGACCACCCAACCCCAAATCACCTCTTAAACTGAGCTGTAATTAGCAATACCTGTTGGAAGACTATTGTGGCCGGATTTGGTGGCTGGACTTTCCTGGACTACACTTCCTCTGTTGCCCACAGCATTTGACATCCAGTTATAGAAACTTACAGAGGATGGTTCAGAGAGCAAAGGATGCTCAGATAACATGTCTGTGGCCATGGTGTTTCCTGCACAGATAAATCAGAAGCTTTAGCAATTGTTGCATCAAAGTCACCCAAAACAAAGAACACAGCACAATTTTACTGACAACACCTATTTACTACAAAAGTTGGCCTAATTCTCAAGGTTTCTTCCACTAAATTACACATCAAACAGCACTAGAGGTGCTACCACAGAAGTTACACAATGACACTAATGGATGTTGCACAAGTGTCTCTGCACTTGCTCATCTCTACCGTTCATTAGAGGAAAGGAGTCATTAAGAAACCAAAATAACTTTTTTTCTGAACAATATTTCAGTCCCTGACAGCAAAGGAGAGAGGTTTTAGAGAAAATACAGTATCCAACTTATAATTTATATATAAAGAAAACCAGACAATACACTGAACAGTAGCATAGAACGTAACAATTTCCATGTATGTATTTCAAACTTCTAAACAATTTGTTCAAAAGAACATTACTAAAATCTGCAAATTACTATACACATAATGAGTTACTGGAACATTGGTTTTAGTCCCATTTTTGAGCTATTTACAAGGTCAAGAAAAAAAATTACAAATACGTAATGATTATTTCCTTATTCATTCAAAAAGACTCACTTAAGTAATTATGTATCAAACTAAAAAATTAAAGCTAAGTAAAATTAACTCTAAGTAATAGGAAAATACTTTAAGTATTTTTTCAGTTGCAATTTCTTTTCCCAACCTCATGTATTCATAGTTTGGCTTCTAGGAAATGATATGTGCAGCAAAGTCCAAGAGCTGCTAATAAAAACTATGATTCTTATTTGGAGGAAAGGAGGAAGGATGTGGGATTTTAAACAAACACGGTCTCTCAGTGACAATACAGTACCTTTCATAAATCATGAAAATAAAATAAATTCTCCCTTTAGCTTACTTATGCTACATCATACCTGTTCTTGTTAAAGAGCTACTTTTAACTGCAGTTGTACTTCTTTGAGGAGTCCCTTCCAAAAGGTTGTGCAGGCTGGGAAAACTCCCAGTCAGGTAGCTGAGCAGACTCTCTTTCCTTGGACTCTCCTTGGCTGCCATTCCGGAGCGGCCGACATGCACCGGGGAGTCTGTGGCTGTATCCCCGCTAGTGTAACTCAAGGAATGATATGGATGGATGCCCTTAGGGGAGAAAACAAAGAAACCAATGGAGTACTCTGTCAACTGCAAAAAGGAAATGACATTTGGTCTGAATACGAGGTTGGAATACAATAATTTTACTACAAGTTATCAGAGAGTTTGTTTTGTATGAAAATTGTTAAATCCTTGTTTCTGCTTCCAAAAATGTGTGAAAACCCATAAGATTAAAGTGTATCCTTAGCTGATGCACATATATGTTGTTTAAAGAAAATTGAGAAGAAAAACAACAAGAAAGGAAAGCTGTAGAATATGGACCAACTGATGGATAAGGTTGGGAACACACCTTCCATGTGCTACAGTTATTTTTTGAGTGTGTATTCATTCCTCTGCAGCCTACAGAACTGCTCCAAACCACTTTCCCCTATGGCCCTAGACATTCACCTTGATTTTCAGGACAGAATCACTGTGAGTGTGAGTCTTGGATAATTTCCTCATGATCTCAGCCCCAGTGACAGGCCCGGAGGAGCCGCTGGCAGGGGGAGGGCGATTGGCTGTTCCTTCCAGGAGCATTGTGTGCTCACTGACAGTGGCTGCAAAGAAACCAAACAATTTCACCCATTTTTATATATGTATGGGCAACCAAGATTATTTATTACATCTTAGGCACATTTACTTACAAGCAGTCATGAACTTCCAAATCCTGACACACACACACCTACACAGCTGTCTAGGGAATGTTCAGACAAACAAAAAAATCTCAGACACAGGTATTTACAAGGTCAAGTAATAATTCGAGTGTTTCTGCTGAACCAAAGAGAAAGGCATAGGAATTTCCATCATACTGTATGAAACATACAAGTTCCACACATGAACATCTTTGGTTTTCTTGTCTTTAAGCTGGTAAATGCTGCCTGGCTTTAACTAAAAGCAGATTATCCTGATTTTCTTGAAAGTACCTTTTCCTCTATTAATGTGAATAGCTTAGTGCTCTGATAAAGTGTTCTTATTTATGCCCTTACTTTCTGCAGCTCTATATCAAATACAAAGATAAACCAGTACAGTTGGCCCTCTTGCATTTCGCGCCCCCCCCATATTGTGGCTTCACATCTCAGCGGTGTGATTTTTTAGCGATGAAGGAGGCCCCTTTTTGCAACGGCACATGCGTGACTTGACATGCATGAATATTCAATTAGGCAGTCATGAATATGCAAATCAAACCTCACAGCCTCCGCGGTGGCTTGGCCGCTCCACTTGCGCCGTCTCGGCTGCGGGGGCTCGCCCAATCCCGCCCGCACTGGCCCCACCAGAGCACCTCGCCCCGTCCCGCCCCACCCATGCCAGCCCCACCACAGTGGCTCGCCCCGTCCGGCCCGCCCGCACCGGCTCCGCCACTCCACTCCCCCTTCCCATCTGTGGCAGCTCCGTCGCTTCCCCACCCCCCCGGCATGGCCACCGCAGCAACCGATACACAGCAACACAGCGCCAAAACAGCGCTGGGGATCGTCTGAGGGTGCAGGGCAAATCTGCATATTAATGAGCTGCCATTCAATGAGGAAGTAGGGCTTCACGGAACCTGATTAAGACCACGGGTCCGCAATATAGGAGACCCAACTGTAGCTTAATTTAAATTAGCAATAGAAATTTACCACGTAAGTAGTAAAATTGAGGAGGGGGAAGAAAAAGAAAGAGAAAATATGACTTCACAAAGAACAACTCAGAAGGTGGTTTGAAGCTATGCCTGGCTGAATTCACAGAACTGCACGGCACAGTTCCTAACTAAGGTCAGAAGCAGCACAACAAAATCCTAATTCCAAGATAGCACATAATTAAATTGATGTATTTCGTGCAGGAGATAAGACAAAGCATGTGAAGAAAGAGAAATCTCTTATTTCTTCCTGAATAAGTACTAATTATTGTAATGCTGTAATTACAATTGTCAGCAGCAGCTTCAGAATGATTTTAAAAAAAAGAATTTGATAATACGAGAAAATGAAGTCTATAATGCATCCAAGCAATAAAAACTAAAGAAGAAACAAATGCTCTGAGAGGAGCTGTTTGTCCCTATGAGTTTTAATGGACACAGAACATGAAAATACCTGCATCAAATTCAAACTCAGCTCCATCAGCACTCGTGTCACTCTGAAGACCCCCTCCATTGTCTAATCCAAGTCCATCCTCATGCTCATGGCAGGCATTTGGCTGCAATTTCACTGGCTGGGTTGGTCTGTGCAAGCTGACTCCTTTAAAGGCTGGGGTTACCACAATGAACTTCATCCACTGCCTTGCTAAGGCAACTAGACCTTTCTTTAAGGTCACTAAGGCAGGAAGGCCATCGCTCTTAAAAAAAAAAAATATATAAATTCATATCACAGCATTTTGAGGTAAACTGGAAAGAGAAAAAAAGTCAAAGCTCCCTTAAATCTTTGGGCTGAAGAGGCTCACGACAAACATTCTGGCACCGTGCCACATCAATTGAGATATAAGAAGCAAAAAGCTGAGATACAAATGGTAGCTTGATTGAACAGAGTAAATACATTTATCTACATGACCAGAGGATCTAGCCCAAAGGGCAAAAAATAAACACCTTGAAACAGGGTTGTTAAATATTTAAGTAAAAAGTACTTCAATAATTATAAAGCCCTAAACTAAGGATTAAAATTCATAGCAACACTAGACTGACTATAGAAACAGAACTAGCATTAAAAACATGGTGGTTTTTTCCATTGTTGGGAAGCAGTATTTTAAGAACATAAATCTGAGACCAAAAACGGGGATTGTTTTTATGACATCACTGAAATATCCTGAAGAAACAAAAAAAACCAACTTGTTGTTTTGACCACAAATCAAACCTGCCCCAATATGTGCTATTTCTGATCACTGAGCTCTCAGCTGAATATCACAGAATTTTGTTGAAAACCAGTGTTGAAATCTGACAGCTGTGGAATTGGATTATGAAAACGATACAAGTCAAGAATAAACACTCCTTATGCCTAATGTTTGTTCAATCAACTATTTCCTACTCCATTCTAGACATTTACAATCTAAAGCCATCAAGAAAAAGATAAGATTCCTAAGCCTTAAAGTTTGTATAATTCTAGTTCCTTCCCTAAATTGTCTGCATTATCCCAGTATTTCTGCAAGAGGGAATTTGGTAGAAGCTAACCAGTTCATCCACTTGCCTTAATAACTGACAATTATTCAATTTTAAAGCTATCAAAAATTAAGTCTGATAACAAGGCCACTGAAATCTGATAAAGAAGCGATGAAACCTGATAGAAAAGGCCATTAATTTTAAAGGCATGCCTCTCTGGTTCATGATCTGCCATGTATTTACTAATAAAATAGCTGGATAAACGTTATGCATATATTAGCTCACAAGAAAAATAGCAGATGTGAAAGAAAATTGAGAGAAGACATACCTACATATCAATTTAAAGATATACAGAAATTTGGGTTATATTTTCTTGTTTGTTAACCTTCCTTAAACTGTTACCAAATTTAAGACATGAGATTGGGTACATTTGCAACTAAAAGACCAAGTTACTTTGATTTTCACAGGGTAACTCACCATAGTGGCATCCTCAATAATGGAGTAATTTGCTTGATGAAGGTAATGGTGCAATATATTACACAGTAAACAAGAAGGATTTTCTTGCAAGAAACGAGCCACTTTTGTCAGCCTGTTGTACTTGCTTCTCAGGGGGAAGTGCACACTTTTATTCTAGATTAAAATGAACCAAGTTTCAACAGAAGAACGTGAGCATGAATGACAAGATTTCACCTATGATACAACAAAGTTCTAACTCCATTTTGTACTTATTTAACAAAGATTCGCCTCATGGGTACCTACCTTATTTTTAATAGGGTATGTGGAAAAATCAGACTTGATGCCTATTTATTTATATGAAACAACAGAACAAAAGGCTGGATTCAAATTGCAGACTTTATACTAAAGTAACTTCCTGACTAACAGACATGTATGTAAAGCTGAGATTTTCAAAGAAACTCTTTAGTCCTGGTTAAATACAAAAGAAGCCCTCTTTATATTTAGTTTAATGCTAGGAAAAATATAGGGAAAAAATTGGGAAGGGAGGTAGGAATAAGAGATTGCTGCAAGGACTGATTTTGGAGTACAGCAGAAAACCAGCCTCACACGTTAATTTTTCAATGCAAGACAGGATCTCACCAATGGGTATCACCTCAAAATCTTCCCACTAGATGGTGCCAGCCAAACAAACAGCAGACAAAAATATTTCATCAACTATTATTCATAAACCAGGCACTACAGCCTTAGTTCTTATTTCATCTGAGATGTCTCCTGTAAGAAGCACCAGACTTCCTCACCAGTAAGAGCTGAATATTTTTTCTCCTCAAATTCAGACTGTGTACAAAATGCACAGGCACTGACTTCTCGTGGCCAAGAGCTCACAAGAGGTGCTCTAAGTTTGTCAGTGAAAACACCCAGAATTCCAAAAAACATGTACGTATTGCTGACTGCACTGCTCTGTCCTGCTGTGCCTGGGGAGTTTGTAAAGGCCATTTACCTCCAGAGCCTCTGTCATAATGCAGCCCATGACTGCACAGATTCGCAGGGTCCCTTCAGTTTCTAGTTTATTGAGTGACGACTTCACTTGATCAACAGGAACAAGCCAAGCACCAACTGCAGGTGTTGCAGTGCTCAGGAGGTTCAGCTGCCTATGGGGAAAAGATAAAGAGAATTAGGAGCTCGCAGTCAATAGCAGCCATTAGCAGGATTTTCTAGTGCTGTTATGAACAGAATGACAGTCCAATACGTGAAACATGACAGAACAATGATGAAATACACACAATAAACAGAATTATTGCCCAGAAAAGAAAAACCGGCAAAAAGTACCTAAGGCCTTTTTGTTCTCCTCACACACTCGTGATTCCTTCCACTTTTGCAATGCTACTCCTTCTTTTCCCCATTTCCAATTTTTACTGAAATCATGCAGTTTGAAATTCTCATCACTGACTGAATTTTGCTGAAGGGCTGAGACAAGAACACTGGCGGAGTATTTTCTGATTTATAGCTCTATGCTGATCTTAAACTACTGCCAGATGGAAATACTTGGCTTATTCTAAGACACCACATGAAAACTATCTTACAAAGATTTATCTTGAAATTTATTGTGCAAAAGAAATAACCTCCTCTGCCTTTGTCTTTCCTGTGTTTCCACCTCACCGGAAGCTTTTAGTGAGGGCTTTTTGTCTGGCTTGGGGTTTTTTTAACCTTCCTTTTCTTCATTTTACTATATCTAGCTAAAGGTTTTCTAGCAACACTTCCATATAAATTACAACAATATAAAACTGAAACAAGAGTTCCTGTGATAAATATAAAATCCATAGTTCTCATTTCCAGAGAAGCGTCAAAAATTATTGAAATTATACTCAGAACCTACCAAATACAACTACAATTTCAGAAAGCAGAATTGCCAATTTCTCTCTTTTAGATCAGGTAAAAACTGTACCTTGAATATATGTGAGCTGGAGAGCGTACATTGGTGGGGGCTGCAAAGCTAAACCAAATTTCCTTGATTGTTAACTTCATGCTGCAAGAGTCAGGGGGAGGAGGCATCAAGGGGATATCTTTTTTTAGATCATCAGATTCAACGCCTTCATCCTTTAAAAAACAAAACCAAAAAAAGTAATCACAACGTTAAAAGTGAAATCACTTTCCAAAATTATTACACTGAGAGACACTACCATACCACGCTGATAAAAATTGTTTTATGCACATTTAGGCAAAGAAAAATAAAATAATGCTGCCCACTAACTGTGCCAAGGCAATGGCAGAAGAAGTTGCAGAAAGCCGAAAGACATACCTGTTCATCTGAAACTGAGTTTCCATTAATGTCTGAGGAGGGACTTATTCTCTCACAGGGGAGGTTGTCTTCAGACACGTCAGTGTTATAACCACTGCCAGTGGGGGAATCTGAAGAGTTGTTTGATGCCAGCAATCCACCCCTCTCTGTATCTCTTGATTTCCCCATGACTGCAAAGGTGTTATACAACACTGCTCCAGACTGTCTTCCTCCTGCAAAAATACCAAGACTGTAAAGGTCTGCAGGGCACAAACACTCTGAAGTTATGTCCCATGGAAAAGGCCTGCATGTAAGAGAAGAAATACACATCATTCTGCTTAAACAAGATGCATTAATATTTTACACAATAATTTATCCCTATAATTTCTGATAATTTCTTACGAGTAGATGAAGAGCACCCACATAAAAGCTGCTTTTAAATAGGTACTATTCCCCGAAAAAAATACCTCAGATGACAGAAAATACATATATACTGGGGTTATTTTTTTTTCTTCCTGAAGAAGAAAAGTTTTTCCCTCCCAGAGCAGACACTCACTGAGGGTAAGGCCAGGATTTAAGGGATCAGTGAAAGCATCAACCTCAACCTTCACTTCAAGTTCAGAAACTGATGAAACCAATTTATATGAAATTGTTTCATACGTTATTACAAGTGCTATTTGCTACTAAGTTTCTTTATTTTATGGCATATATAATACAATTTATTTACCACATACCATTTATTATCACCTATATTCAGCAGTTTCTAATCAATTGCTAAACTAGCAGACCTAACTGCAGAATTGTTAACAATATCATAAAACAAAATAAAGCAGAGCCTGTAGAAGCTTTACCTTTTATAGTTAAGTTTTCAATTCCACACTCAAACATTATCCAACCCCACTTCTCTTGACTTGGACCAATTCGAGCTACATCTGGAACAGCTTGTTGATCTGTTTCATCCACAAAAGCAAACTCATCCAATTCTTCCAAAGTAAAAAGAACTTTTGATTTCCCAAAAGGAATGGCTGTTATTGCACAAGTTCCAATATCTGTGAAAAATGAACATATTTAGTACTTTGTAACAAAATGAAAAAAACCTTTCCATCTTCAAACAGGTCTCTGAAGTTCACAGTGGTTTGGGAGTGTTATCCCCTAGTATTCCTCAAATAGAGGGGGGGGAAAAATAGAAAGATTAAAGTTGAAGCACGGGAAGAAAAAAACAGCATAGAAAGAGGACAAAAGATGTAATATATAATACATCATATTGCAGGATATTTAAAACTAAAGTTCTCAATTTAATTCAATTTAATTCTGCTTCTTGGTTGGCAGCATGTCTATGTCTGCACTGGGAAGACGTAAAGCCCTAAGTCTTACTGATTCCTAAGGAAATTGAGACTCAATTTTAATTTATGATGATCTTGGCTGTCAAAGACCCAGGAGGGTACTATGCCACCTCGATTTCTTTGATGTTAAGATGTAGCTCAACCATAAGTCTTTTCTTCTAGTGACATTTCTGTAGAAACATTTTAAATAATTTTACATCTATTGCCTATTAAGTCCCACATGGGGCTAAATGTCAAATATCTGAGGAAAAGAACTCTGCTGAGTCACTTTATATCCCTTCCAATCCTCGTTCTCTGCCTCCAGTTTGTGACTGCATTCACTTTTGATGTATCCATGAAATGCAACAGCCTTAGAAAGGCACTTCTCAAACCTTTTAAATAGAAGATGAGTTGTTTTCTTGGTTAGAAATCCAAAATTGGTCTTCTAGAATGTCTGCAGCATCCCTAACACAGGGCATTACTGCTAAGATTCTACCCATAACTAAGTAAAAATGGAGTTACACCATTTTAATCTTCTCTTATTGCTTTTGTTTTCCTCCAATTTCATTCGCTCACTCATCTTCCCACAGCAGTGGGGGGGTGTTTGTTGTTTATTGATTTATTGTGCATTTTTCAATCATACTTGTTTTACAGAGCACTTCCTCATGTCCCAAGGATTCCTATTCTTTACAGCACTAACTGGTACAGCTTCCATCAAAATTGACTCAGTTCTAACAAAAAACTTTTGATCATCTTGTCCTGATTAGTTTTTCCAGGATCAGCAGTTAGAGTTAAATTTAATTCATAGCTTCTTGAAGGCATTTCCTTAACATAAACAAGAAGGAAGTCAATTGGGCAGATCATTTTCAGTTTTATAGTGACTACAGTTAAAAATCTACAGCTTGTAATTCTGAAATTGCTGCTACAACAGGCATATTGCATCTAGCTGCTAAGTGTTAGAAGAAAGCAAGAAAACAAAGAAGCATAATTCATTCCTCACATCATTTGACAAAAACTAGTAGGTGAAAAGAGATCAGCTGGGAAGAAGGGAACTCCTGCTTAGAAGTTTGTCTTGATAGTTTTTAATCTGCCTACATTTACACTTAGTGGAATAACAGAAAATAATTCAGAGCCATCATCCTAAACTTCTTTTCGGAGTATCTGCAAAACATCCAGGTTCAAGTGGCTGTTTATCTGTTGATAAAAAACCCACAATCAAACTACAAGATCAAGACCAAATCTAACTGCATGCTTTTTAATTACTTTAAATTATTTAGTATTGTTTAATACCTGTTGTATCAAGGCCTCTAAGCTGCCCGTGAACACGATGGATGTTCAATTTAGCAGCAATTTCTTTTCCTTTTTCTGCCCCAGAATTGGATCTCAGTGAGCCAGAAGACTGGGGCTGCATTTTAGTGGTTTGGATGTAGCGATCAAACGTGACGGAATTCCTCCCCATTTCTGGATTGTTAGAAGTCTCTTCAACTATACCCCTTTGACCAGGAGGGAGGAAAAAACCAATTAAGCACATCTCAAGATGGACATGTTTCACATGATGATTTTAAAGTTTCTGACAAACAGTGATAAGCATCACTCTCACCTGTTCATACGAACTTGTGTGGCGATTCTATCAAAACACAATGCTACCAGTGAAACATGAGTCACGGTTTTGCCGGAGGAAACCCCTGGGGATTCATCCACGGATGCTTGTAGTAAACACAGGTTCACCTGCATGTAAAATCCCACCAAAGAGTAAAGAAATTTAGAAAAAGACATCACATTAAGTATACATCACTGATTTCTGATACGATTCTTACGCTTCTCAGCTTCTGGGGAACTCATAGGAATGCAAATTAAGGGTAATTTGTGAGGCATGTGTCTATTAATAAAAAAGTTGTTACCTTTGGTACTGTAACGTTGGCCTGAAGACCTTTAATTGTCACATTATCTTGCTTAAGTGACAGATTGGTCTGTGCTGGTCCCTGGTTTGTTGTTCCTGTGGTGGTAGTGTCTATTTTTGTTCCTCTGATATCCTGCTTCGAAGATAACTTGGAGGGAGGAGAAAAGTAATTTATTACCACTGAAACTCAGAGCTGCAAAGCTCAAAAGTAACAGGAAAGTTTACTAGCAGTGAAGCAACAAGAGATTCTGATTTTCAGGAATAACACCATGATTTTTAGGGCAAGGGCTGTACAGCAGGTCTAGATCCATAGAGGCAGCAATGCCACTCTTAAGTAAACTTTCTAATGCCCAATTTGAGTTCTACACATGTAAGTTGTATAAAACAACTCATTGTGAAGTAAATAATTAGTTGCCTGCTACATTGTGAAGTCTAAGATATAGTAAAATATAAATATGGTCATTACCCCAGACAGAAAGAACTCCTAATTCCATAGAACTACCATGTAACTCTTTTCAAGGTAAATTAATGTTTTAAGGTATCGGAAGAACTGCAAAAAACCCACAGGCATTTTTCACACCTTTCCTTAAATACTGTAAAATAACATAAATGTAATACTTAAGAAAATCAGTTATAGCAACTTCAAAGAACAGAATATAAGAAAATAAGAACGTATTCCAAACTGATACAGCGTTTAGCTACTAAGTCTCAAACCACTGAGCCAGAAAAGAGTACTCTTCCGAATCCAGGTGCATTTCTGCTGTCCCCTTGCTTACATTCTCCGAGAAGCTGGTTTTGCTGTTCTGCACAGCATCTTGCAGCACTTTGCAGTGCAGGTCATCCACGATGGCAGCTGGGTGGCGGGAGCTGGCACAGTGCACCATGGCCTCGATGTACCTGGGAGGGGCAACAAGCCACAATACACCACTTCAGCTTCCAGTGGCACAGGACACACCATCAATCACGTTTAATTAACACTACAGAGACAAAAAAAATAAGCACTGACACACATAAAGGGCACTTCCCAGGTGAGCATAACATTCTTCCAGCTGGGAAATGCAGACTTACATTCTCTGCAAACAAGGCCCTGCTGCTCCATCAGTCACATTAATCAATACTGTTAACCTCAACCTTGACTTTGGACAATTTTTAGCACATGCTGCAGTAGTAAAATAAAATCAGTTACCTATCCAGTGCCTCAGCTACCAGAGGAGTGAGAACAACATCCACAGTTCCTTTTACTTCTACTATTGCCGTTGTCCGTGTCTGGAAGACAGGGTGATCCAACGTCCATTCTTCTGTTATTGTTTCATCGTCTGTATTCTCTGCAGACTTCTTATCCAGAGGAGTATAGGGGGTACTAAACAAGGCAAATACAAATTAATAATCAGGCTTTGTAAAAAAAACCCCAAAGTGACCTAGTATCATTTTCATTCTTAATAAAATGCATATAATGGCAGTTTTTTTCTCCATTATATCTTAGAAAGTGCACAGACATAATCCCAGGGCAAGGCCCTCTCTAGATTCAAGTTCAGCTTTTGGCAAAGCAATGGGACACTTGCCATTAGCAGCTCCCAAATTAATCTAAATTAAATTGACATTTGTAATCTTGAAAACATGTAAGTGAAATGATTTAATGCTTTTACTATGTGCTTTCTCTTTGACCAACCCCAAATATTTTATAATAGAATACTCTGTTCTAAAATAGATCTGGTACTGAAAACTACTGCCATAAATCAAATTTTGGAAGGGCTAGCAAGAGCCAAAATATTTAGTAAGAGGATCAGGAAAACCCTGTTCTTAAAAAAAAGTATGCTAATAACGTTAGACAGTATTCAACTCACTTAGATGTTGATCCTGTGAGCTGCATTCCTCTGTCCAGTAATGAATTAGCTGTGAGCCCTTGTTTAACAATCTAAGATAAAAGTGCAAAGAAATTTATTACATTCCTCCATACCTGAAAAAAACCCAAGAAATCTTCATATATTCCCCTTACAGGTTTTTCTTAAAAGAATCCCTCATAAACTGACTCTCCAATATAGTATAAAGAAACTCCTGAATTTATTTTTCAAATGGCTTGAGAGATTAGCTTAGAAAGTTTTTACATAAACATTGACTTACTGCTTTTTAAAAAAAACCCTTCAAATACTAATCTGCAAAAGGTTTGCATGAACACAAAGCTTTTCCTGCAAAAGGATAACAAATTGAATTCCAGAGGTCAGACACCTATTTTTTATCAAGTCATTTCCATTATTTTTCATTTTGGCTCCTTTCTTAAGCATGTACGCTTCTGCCATTTTAAAAAATCATTTGCTAGCTCTGAGTTTCAATTTTCCTTTGAAATAAAGCACTCAGAGCCCTTATCAGTGTTAAATGTACTGCTGCTGATGTTCTGTATAACCAAACTCACATCAATATCCTTCAGCTGCATGTCATTCAACGGGCAGCATTTTTAAGTGCAATAATGACAATTCAGAACACACATCTTATCCTCAGAATTCTGACTCCATTTTTTCTGGTCCACAACCTCCCAGCCACTCATCCCCACGATCTGAAGTCAGAAATCCAAGGTATTTCCTTCACTAAGAGCAAAGAAATGTCAAGTGTCTTGTAGCTTTACTCACACAAAAGGTGTACCAAGTAATTTTAAGTTATTTTGAATTCTTACTCCTTTTACTTCTCCTCCACCTTGCGTACCTTAAAAGTTGGGACAGAAAGTTGCTCAAAAGATGAGGAACTTTCTTCGCTCGTTGGTGTGTCAAGATCTAAGGGACGATGCAATGAGGATTTTGAAGTTCTTTTGTTAGTTGGATGCTTTACGGACCAGTTGATCACCTGGAACTGTGTAAGATAATTTTGGTAACATGCCATTACAGGCTGCTGGGAAGTTATTTGCTCACGTTCCACAGCCTTCTCAGAGTCCATGACATACATGTGGTCAACGTGCTCATCATCTCCTCCCAGAGCTGAAACAAATGAGGCCTGTGAAGGATGAGTCTTAATTGGCAACGTTTTCATATCTTGGCTAATTTCTCCATGGATTGTGCTTGTTAAGGGCCCTTCCACGCTGTGATAGATAGACCCTCTATTGTACTCGGCCTTCTGAGCTTGCTTTTTCCTCTTCTTCCTCCCTGGATATGTTCCTGGACCTTCATCACTACTTATTGGCTCAAACTCTTCTGCTGCAGAAAAATAAGCTTCACTGTCAGCCATGGACATGCTGGAGTCCATGGAGCGATACTGGTGAAACGAATTGGAGTCCGCAGAGGGAGTGTATGGAAAGGAACCAAAGCTCCTCCTCTGCTTTGGAGAGTCCAGGACATTCTCATCACTGCGAGACACGTCGCTGCTGAACTGCACACCCACGGGCACGGGCTGCTTGTCTCCGTAGAAGGCGGCTGTGAGGCTCTTGGTGCTCCCGAGCCGGGCGGAGCACACGGACGCTTGGCGCTTCAGTGGAGACCTCATGGGAGACTGACCAACAGGCCGCTCCTGGTTGCCAGGGGATGCAGGACGGCCCTCTGCACCCTCAACTGCAACACTGGAAACAGAAATCAAGGGTTCGTTTGCTTATTTTACTATTAATGCTTCTCTTTTTTAATTAAAACAGCTGCCAAATGCATTGGTGATTCTGTGGCTTTTTATTAGTGTAGCAGTTATTTTCATAATGCTGATTACATGCTAAATTCTGCCACTTGTTGGGCCATTTATTTCCACAGAGGGGATGTAAACCCAAACATTTAATGGCAAGTGCTGTTGTCTTATATGCTGGGCTTTCTACCCTGATCAGGGTATCATCCCCTATTAGGGATCCAAATGGGCCTTCGAACCAGGAAATGCACTTCAGAAGCACCATTAGAAAATAACCAATGCCTTAAAAATGGCTGAATCTAAGGCTTTTTCCCCTTTTAAAGCGTTCAAGAGTTGAATCACGGACAGAGAGTACTAACCTTCCATGCCCATCTTCCCTTTTTGCACCAGACAGGAACTCCTTCTGTCCCAGGTGATCCTCAGTGGTGGATGAGGGACTGTCCTTCTCTCCTGCAAGCAAGGGCAGCGCAGCACTGGAACTGCTGGTTTCCTCTGAGGAAGATGAGGAGCTGTGGGAGCGCAACGGCACTTGCAGGCTTAGGTGCTGTGCTTTTCTTTCCATTTCTATACCCACAGACCTGCAATCCCAATCTTTTCTTTTCACACCATTTGCTTTACCTAGGATCCAAAATGGAAAAGAAAAACTGAGCATCTGACAACACAACTGCAATGGTATCTTCCCTACACACTGAAATAAAAATTCTTACTAAATAAAAGCCCCGAGCATGTTGTGCTCACCAAAAATCAATAAAATTATGGCAGAAAAATATCAGACTGTCTTGGTAGACTGCTTTCTATATAAGTAGAACAGGCACAAGTTAAACAACTCACTTTTACTCACAAAAGATCTGCATGTTAATATATGAAAGTTTTGCTCACTACTTACAAGCTCTGTTTGCTCTTAGAAGGGCCCAGGCCACAAGAGCACAAGTAGTTCTACTCCTACTTATTAACCAGGATTGTAAATACTATAAATGCTAATTAAGAAATTGTATTTTGGGGCAAAATACAGTAAAAATACCGTGCAATGCATTCTCACCATCTAAAATTTTAGGACTCTCCTTAGTAATTATCCATTCCCCTGGCTGCAGCAAAGACTGCCCATAAAACATATCAGATTCTGCACTTGTGCTTGAGAAAGCAGAGCTGCTTGAAGGTGTCAGTTCCTCAAGTTTGAAAAAATCTAGTCCTGTTAAGGTGCCACCGAAGAAGCGACAACCACCGAGACAGCCACACTTGTTCTTGCTTCTCTTGTTTCTCAAATTATCATCAGGCCACAAAAACCAGAGTCTACAAAGGCAGAAAAAAAGAGAAAACAAAAACATGACCACATTTCAATTCAGTTAAAAGTTTAAAAGCCATCTCTCTCAAATGTCCCTCCTTCAGGTGGCACCTCTCACCTCTTGGTTCGGTTGTCGTGCGTTTCTAAAAAATGCCTCTGCACCTCATGTTTCGAAGGATGATCTGCAGCCAGAGCAATGTCAGCAGTGATGAGCCCCAGGTTGACAGAGCCAGCTTCCAGCCAATATGCCCTCCTTAATATGGGCTGCAGGCCAGTCCTGCAGTTGTTCACCTGCTCAACAAACTGCCTCAGCTGAAGGTCCTGAATCGCAGCGCTGACCCCTTCTCCAACAGATTGGTTGTGCAAGTTGCAGTTGGCAATGCGTATGGCACCCATCTGAAAGGATGATTTAAAGCATGAACTCAGTGGGTAAAACAAACCAAGAGCAGCCTTAAATGATTTAACACATCACATGCTGCAGTTCAAAAAGATCTCAGTAAAGTATTCTGTCCAAAAAAGACAGAGAATCAAGCACATGTCAAAAGAAATAGGCAAGGTGAGAAATTTGTTTCCAGCTAGTTTTTAAATAACAAGACTAAAACCTCTACTTAGGGCTTTCCTTTTGTAAAGGGATTAAAAATGAAAGCTCAACTTGGGACAGAAGTTGTAACAAACCTTTAAAAAATTAAATCACTATTAAGATCCTCAGTGTCATTAAAACCCCAGAAATTAAAACTTCCAAAATGAGATTGATATGATCTACATGTGTATCATGCTATGTCCTTAGACTAAAAACATAATTTTACTTTGAAAACAAAGCTGTATTAGCTGTAAAATTCATAAATACCTCAGTGAGACAACCATGTTAACCACTGCACAGCTCAAGGGTTAATCTTATATTATTACTTCGCATTTCTGTCACAGATTATAAAGGAGCATTGGAAACCGTTTGGGGTTTTTTTTGTTTTTAAATTTGAATGAAACACATTCAGGATATAATTTTCTAGAGTGGTTCAGGTTATTAAGCTGCCTTTGAAAATACTGCCATTCATATTTATGCCTGCAGACACAGTTAATATTTGTGATGGTACTTTTTAATATTGGATTCAAAAGAATTTGGAGGGTCAAGCATTTTTTTTACTGCCACAGGGCAGCAAGTAATTCAGATGACGAGATACCACGTCATTAAAACATGTCTAAAATAATTACCACTGCCCTTCAGTTAGATTCATGCTCATAATGTGATGCCATGTTCAAAACCTTACATTTTAAATCTACCATTTAAAACTGAATTTATTAACTAACAGCACAACCACTAGTCAGTTATATCAGCATAGCAGTTCTCTTCTGTTGTTCCCATAACTCAATCACCTCTAAATTTATATTTTGCTACAGTGAGTAAATTATTCTATTTTTTTCCAGTGCAGTAGGATAATGAAGGAGTATCAGCTCTTCTCTCCACAGCCCTTTTTTGCAGAGGATTCAGGCAGGCAGTGGCACTAACACTTCTCCCTTCTCTACCAAAGATAGATTTTAATTCAAAAGCAGGATCATGAGTTATCAGGCATTGACTTGTGCATGATGCCTATCGATCATTTCCATCTGATAACTTGCTAACTCACAGCCCAAGTTCTTATTAGTTCTCAGGTACAAACGCAGATATTTACGCTGTCCAGTGTTTTCTAAATTTTTTTACACCAATCCTGCAGCTTCCACTCTTATTTCGGCACACACTCACTCCTCCTTACCTTTTTCCAGTATAATTAATGGAATTAATAAGAGGAAGCCAAATGGGCCTACTCCTGTCCCAGTCCAAGCCAACCTTTTACCACTTAAAAGCTTCAGAAATTCTGCTTAGTCTATTGCATGTAAGCAAGTAATTAATCCAGGTCTGTCAAAAATACAAAGAACTCTACTGACAAAGAAGGATTTAAATTGCTGCTAAGAGAAATGTTCTCACCTTTATATTGGTGGCACAGCCATGTTCTACCACATACAGATCTGCCCCATCTATGGCTAAGCGTGTCATCGTGTACTTTAAGTCATCAGATGTTGGGCATGGCCCAGGCACACAGTTCATCTGGACAAAAAGGAAATAAAAAAAATCAAGGAAAAAAACCCCAAATCAATGTTTATTAGGAGTTTTAGTTTAATTTGTGCCAATCCTTTTCGTTTCTTCTGTTTTAAAGAGGCCTAAAACTAGAACAATAAGGAGCTCTTTATTCTACACTCAAAATATGAGTGTGAGATGTGGTGTTTCTGTGCTGAGGTTCATTTTCCCTCATGCATTGTTTAATCCTCCTGTCCAACAATGCCAGGGGACCCAGCTGGCTCTCCTGGCTTCCACTGTGCATATCCACAAGAAAATCCAGAGAGAATCATTTTTCTAAAATATTATTAAGTATAATTAACCAAATGGAACATTCAATCTGAGTATATATTCAATATGTCTTGACAACTTTAAGGCTGGATTTCTGAACTGTTCCAAAGAACCTGTGCAAAGTAATCAATGAAGATGGATAAACGGGTACCTTTGAGTCACAAAACCGACGATCGATCCCGTGCTGGCAGATTATTACGGATTTGGGCCTTTCCAGTTCAAACTCCCGGCACACCACATGGAATACAAAGGTCTGCCCCCATTCCAGAAGACAGGCAAGCTGTGAGCAAACAACAGCAACAATATTATCCACACAAAATGAACTTTTGGTGTTTGATAGAGAACTGAGAGAATAACAGTCACCTGAGAATGTCATTGTAAAGACAGAGCTCACAGGTTCACAGGTTATTCTGAGTTGGAAGGGACCCACGGGATCATCTAGTCCAGCTCCCAAGCGAACGCCCACCCAGGGATTGAACCCAGAAGGGTGGAACCATGGGCACCACGCTCCATCCATCCAAGCCTCCCATCATCTAGGCCATGTCACTGAGCTCCTCATCCAGTCTTTTCTTAAAACACCCCCAGGGACAGTGACTTCACACCTCCCTGGGCAGTCCATTCCAATGAGAGATCACTCTCTCTGTGAAAAACCTCTTCCTAACATCCAACCTAAACCTGCCCTGGTGTAGCTTGAGGCCATGGCCTCTTGTTCTGGTGCTGGCTCCCCACACTTTACCACAGACAAGACTTCAAAGTACTTTATTACCTTTCATAATTTAAATGTCCAGCTTGCTTGTGCTTAAGTGACAAAGTTACAGTTAGAAAGCATAGGAGAACACTGGCTCAACAGAGCACTGGTTCTTGCTAGACCTAGTAATGAGCCTATTGTTGATTTAAGTCTTTCGCAGAGTTAGCTCGCTCATAAAGGAAATGATTCATGACTGTCTGTCTCTATTATGAGAGGGAAATGGGTTTTCTTTGGCTAGCCAAAGGAAAGGGCATTTAAAATCAGCAGTAATCTAAATGGAATTTAATATAGCTATGAGTCCTGCACAAAACCTCTCCTCCTCCCTTGAGAGTTGGGCCTTCACAAATTCTTACAACACCTCACGCTATGGGAGGAAATTTGCAAGAGCAAATTGAAGTTCTGCTCCACAGAAGTGCTGACAAGTAAAAATACATAAAAATCCTACACGATGCATACAATTGGGAATGGCTTACAAGGGAAGAAAATCCTTAGGTTGCATTAAGCAGTTAGAAATGTTCTCTAACCTTAGAGTACTTTGAATCACCTAAGTTAAATTTTGAGTCATAGAGCAGAGGAGTCAATATTGCAGTTTATGTATATCAGTGGCATAATTTTGGGAAATACATACCATAAATGTCTGCAAATGTAGCACAAAAATATATCTGGATTCTATTCTTTAGATTTACTGAACTTGCTTATTTTGATATTAGTATTTTGAACTTACTTATTTTGATTTTATTTGCTACAAAAGTCTCCTAATGAAGTATGTCTTTAATACTAGAAAATAATGCCGATTTTTAGAACATGAAGATGTAGAAGTGTCTTAAAAATTAAAAAATAAACAAATCAAACAGTAACTATTAAATAGAATTTATATACTTTTCTCATGCCACAGAACACACTGGCAACCTTCTTTGAAGATCTGGCAGTCCACACCAGAAATACTTCAAAGCAATCTGCCTGTTGTATCCTAGGAGCCATTCATCTACCTGGAAAAATAAATGTGGCACATCTAAAAGGAGATAGTGCTAAGACTGAACTAATAAAATCTAATACTGGGAAAGCCAACTATGTTCCAGTGGGACCAAGCAGAGGAATTTGTGCAGTGAGTAGCATCACTGTCCCCTACTTTAAAATGTGACTTGGACAATACCTCATTTGGCATCTCCTACCCACTTACAGAAAGCATCACACTTTTGAAATATAAAGGTTATTCAAGGCACAGATGTATCCAAACTCAGCTGAGATCCCGAGTTATCCGCGCTGCATCAGTCTTAGAAGAAAGGTAATAGTACTTCAAATAGTTTCTGGATGGTACCTGTGGTGCTGTGACTTTGGCTGTAAGGCTTCCAGCCTGTACATCTATCAGCCATGCATATTCCAAAGTATCACTTCCCAGGGGCAGACCTTCTGCTGAAAACATGGCATGAGCCCTCAGCTGCAGCCCCGACAGGCTGATGTGACCCTCCCGGAGAACCTCGTCCACTGCAGGTCGCTGTCGAGGACAACTGAGTTAAAGCCAATTCTTGTTTAAAAAAAGTGCTACTGAAAAAAAAACATCCTAGAGAAGCTTCTCCACAAAGTTTTCAAGTAAATGAAGAAAACACAAACTTGTCTTTCGTGCATTTCACTAAAATGCAAGTTGGACAGAAATAAAGATGTTAAAAAATACACATCAGATTTTTCTTTGATACCTCTTATGATGCATAAGCCTTAATGAACTCCTTAATGAACTTTGCAAATAGGCAAGTTCCTATTAAAATATAATTCCACTTAAAGATATACACAACTCCCACAGACACACGCACATATATAAACTAGTAAAAATCAGTTGACTACCTGATAGTTGTCATTCAGAAACAAATTCACTGGAGACAGAACAAGCTGGAGCATTGTTTCTCGAAATCCTTTCTTCATCTCGAAACACAACCTTTCCAAGAAAGCTGTAGGGCACTCAGGACCATCTGGACTGCAATGCTGAAATATAAAATAAACACATCTGTTTCAGAATTTGAAAATAGACAACTTGGTGGAAATGTTAAGATTAATTGCAAACCTGTGAGTAGTAAGTATGGCAATTTTCCTTCAAGTAGATATTAAAAAAAAAGCCCGTGCAACTTCAAAAATCTTCTGAAAATTACTTAAACAGCAATTCAAGCCTATATGGGTGAACCCAATTTTTTATTCAGATTTTTATCACAGGATATCCCCCAGAATGCAGATGCACTGAACAGAGTGCACCATTAGAAGACAGATTTGTTAATTAGCAGAGAAATCCTAATGGTCAATTGAAAATATCACACAAATTAAGTTGATTGAATAAAAATCATATAAAAAATTACCCAGTTCAGCCTCCCAGGTAAGCAAAACAAATGATGTCTCAAATCAGTTTAACCACAGCTCCAGCAGAAAGTTGGTAAGCACCCCAATAAATAAACATTCCAGGGAATCAAATTTAGCTCCAGATTATGGAACTAAAAAAAAAAAAGTTAATTAAATAAGCAAATTATTTCTAGATTTTGAAGTACTTACCACTGGTAATCGCCCGTGCACTTTGTACAAATTAACAAGCACAGTGATATCCCAGGGGCGTAGAGTGAGAGGGTGAACTGGCCTGACTGAACCTTCATTTTCCCTTCTGTCATTTTCCACTCCAACAGCTGTCCATCCAGAGCTGGAGGATGTCGACAGGGACAAAACAGGGCTTGAAATGACTTCCTCAAAATCAGTGTACATGTCATCCTCCCCGAAATAATTTTCCTAGGAGAAAAAATTGTTATGGCAAACAAATGAAATCCAAATCCAATCTGTGTGTTAGTACTCCCTAAAATAAGTGGTATAGCAACAGCCTACAGCTAAAGCAGCATCTATATTTGTATTTTATGATACCTGGATGGTTTAAATGAGCAAATTCAGACCATGTGCTTTGCAGGGAATGAAGGGGCTCAGCAGTTCTCACAGCACTGTTTGTTTTTTTAATGAATGCAACACAAGCAACCATCCTGAAATATTATTATGGACACTTTTAAACAGATTTTGTGCTTTTAAAGATAGATAACAGGGTAAGAACACAAAACACATCCTGCTGGACATGACCCTCATCCAACTTTCTGAACCTTGGTTTCAGCAAACTTAGAAGTCTCTAACATGCTTCCAAAAGATTAGATCATAAACACTCAGGGCTGAAAGCCTCCTTGCTTCTAAACAAATACTCCTCAACTACCTAAGACCAAAGTAACTTTGCCAAATTCAACTGGGAAACAGAAAATCCATCACTGATTAATTAAAAAAAAAAATCAACTTCCTGTTTTATTTATTAAGTGCATCAGAATCAGTCTTTCATAATTTGTCACATCCTCTCCCTTAAAAGAAAACTTTGGATCCTCAGAAGAATTTTCTTACAGTAGTTTTTTATAAGGCAAAACTGGCAGAGGGTGGTAAGAACTCCAGTACTCCTGGCTCCTTCTGCTGGCAATGCCAGGACCTATAAATCATTCATTCCCAGGCAGTGAGCCCTTAGTAAGAAATAGGATGTGCCCCACCAAAAAACTATCCCCCAGGATTATAAGGCTTAGCAAAATTGCAGGAAAAACCTGTGTCCAGAAATCTCCACCATGTGTATTAGAAAAGATCAATGAAAACAAACTGAAAACAACATTTCAACCACAAGCCAGAAAAACAAAGGTAAAAAAACCTCCTAGAAATCATTCAGGAGATGCTCCCAGCACAGCTGCACAAAAAGATCTAAACAGAGCCACAAAAACACTAAAAAGAGTAATAAATGCACATTTTCTAAAACAAGCTATTAATCTAAAATTTCTCTTGATATTTAGAAGAGACATCTACACCTAAAAAATTAAATCATTCTAGAATCAAGGAATTAATGTAGCACTCCTTATATTGACCTTCAGAGGCAAAGAGCACTAAGGAAGTACGTACTGCTTTGCTTGGAAAGGCAGAACTACCTCAGGAATTTGTAGGCTCCAAAAATGGGGTTCAAGAAACAATTCAAACATGGGAGCACTTCCTCTGTATCAGGAGTAACCAAGTCTTCAAGATGCAACACTGGGCTAAATTCAATACTATTTATTTCATCAACAACACGAAAAAATAATGAGCATATTTGCACATCCTATATTCTACAAAACTTGTAATTTTTCTGCTATTTGTTGTATGCAATAACCTAAAATAAATGCATGAAAATTACTGTTTTAGTTAGCTCTGATATTGGTCATTTATTTCAGAAAATTCCTCAATCCCTGACCCAAAATGCCAACCTCCAGAAGCATTAGCTTAGCTTAAATCTGCATACATGGAAACAAACCTCCAGAGAAAACAATCAAGCAAAACCAAACCAACCAACAAACAAAACCCCCCAAACCCAAACCACATGAAAAAAAAATAATCACAAAAATCAACCAAACCCCAAGTGTTTCACTGGTGGTCAAAGAGAAGTGACATCTTCAACTGCCTCTGCTTTTGTCACCACAAGGGAGGTGGGAAGAAATGACACTGTTTTTAGACACCCTAAACAATCAGCAATAGGACACAGCAAAAGCAACAAAAGCACACATTTTAAAGCATAAGAGAATTCACATAAAGGAAAGGATGACTAATTCTTCTCCAATATTTCTGGAAGCAGCTGTTTAGATTAAGGTTATTCTCACTGCCTCCCCTCCATGACTCTAGCTCCACCCATTTAACAGCATCTAAAACCAACCAAACAATGAGGGCACTCCGCAGAACTTCAAACGCACTAAGAGCATGGGGTCTGATATAACTTTGCACAAAAAAGGTTGTTCATACAAGCTCTAGTCATAACCATGATTTTTTTATTATTTTACTATTGTAAAACTCAAAGGTTCCTCCCATGTGCAGAGCATACACTATTTCTTGAAAGGAAAACTGTGCTGTTATGGGTCTACACACATATGTATAAGCAGACAAGAAGTCTTCTCATAAGCCTGTGCCAACTGAATGCATCCCAGCTCCACCATATCAACAAAGTCCTTCCAGACTAGTCCCGACAAAAACTTCACGTATTCGGCAGAATTTGAATTTCCCAGTTCAAACTGCTACAAACGTGTTGCCCATGCCTACCTTTATAGACAGAAAGGCTTTGAGCAGGGGTCCATACAGGGTTATCTGGGAATCTGGGGAGAGTTCCAGTTCCACATGGAGCTTGTCCGGGGGCAGCTCCGAGGGGTCGAGGGGAAGGCGGGTGGAAGCTGTGGGAGATGAAATCACACTGTCGGTTGTTTTCTGGGATGGCCTGAGCACAGACAACATTGTTTCTTCCATTTCTGACACTTGGGAGCAAAATAAAGGAGAGAACAGGTTTTGGTTACAAGTCAGGCTTCCGTTGGACTAGAGAATGTGTATTAAATACACACATTTAATTGTGTTTTCATGTTAATGTGTCTGTGCTACAGAACTGGTTTCTTCAATTGAGTTACCATGGGAAGACAAGAAAATAGAGAATATTTTAGTCAATGTTAATTATGTAAGAGAAAAAAAAAAATCCCCGGAGTTCTGAAAAAATAGTTTATTTATCTTGCTTTTGAAGTTAAGCAGAGACATGCTTTCATTTCAGCGTAGCAGATTTCCCACAACCCACAGCTACTGCAGAATAAACAAAAGAGAATAAACATGAGAAGTGCAAAAGTTGTTATTAAATATCTATTCTGAACTAGTAGCTCTGTAAGCCAAATTTTCCTCTCAAACAACTCAATTACTCCACTCACAAACCAGCTTGGAAATTCAAATCTTAATTCCTACCCCTTCTGTCTAGGTGGAGTTAGGGAGAGGAAAGCCCATTGTCTTTTTTAAGGAAAGGCAACAAGAATGAAGTGAACAACTGAAAGTGTTTGGGGAATGTAAAGCGATTGCTGGGGAGTAGAGAGATCTATGGGAAAACCACCAAAAATGGATGCTCCAGATGGAGTTACAAATCAGCCAAATGCTGCAGTGATGGCCACTTGTGTTTCCAAAAACAAAAAAAAAATCTTTTTTTGTAATGCAAAATATTTCTCAGAGTTTTACCAATTGACTCAAAAATGAACTACAGATGGTGCTACTGCAACAAACCCTTTCTATGAGCAGCACAGATTAGAAGTGAGCTGGGCTGGGCTGGATTACTGAGTGAAGGAAGCTGCAGAATTACCTGTGTGTGCACAAACTTCCAAATGCGGGTTTCAATTGCTCTGATTAAATGTTTTCAGAATTTGAAGGCGGCACATTTGACAAGAGCTGGCAGCTTCACAAGAGCACTGAATAAACACCTGCAGAACCAATCTTACCTTTTCTGCTTCATCCTCTAAAATTTAAGTTTGAATTGTTGGGACTCAATCCCTAAAAATCTTATCCAGCATGTCTTCTAACACCTGCTGATTGAGGCCCATTCAAATTAGCCCTCATTATTCTTCTAATACCTCTCCTTCATCAGTTCTGCTTCTACCATCTAAACCTGAGAGAGTTTTACATAACCCTATGAATGCCTGCATACCTTCCTCTGCATTTAAATTAACTTACCTCTGTGTTTAATGTTTTAGAATTTTTTTTGCAAGCACATATTTGCTATACAGAAAAATTTAGACAGTTAAAAGAAAAAAATTGTTAGATATTAGTGTTAGACCGACTAGTCTCATATCTTATGGGCATGAAAATGAAAACTGAGTTTCATACCCATAAAGGCAAGACAATGTTATTACATCTCATATGTAATGCATTTAACTATTTGAATCATAAGATGATGTCTCAATGTACAAAGGGAAAAAAGCTTAGAAAAGCTAAGGACCATGATATTGATAAAAATATTGTACTCCCTATTTAATATGCCAACATTTCATACACCAAGTGATAGTTTACCTTGTGCAACAACCCAATTTAAGAGATCCACTTTGTTAGGGACAAAGAGAAGTGAACTGCAGACAGTATCGCCTTTCTAGGACACATCCTGGAATCTGGCAGCACAAAATGCTGCCAGTTTTTGAATCAAACCTGGTGCATCCTAAAGATCAGCAAAATCTCACGAGACATAGAACAGCAACTCAGTTCCAAATTGATTTCTGCAAACTGAAGCAGTGTGATCTAAACTCACAGCAGCTTCCCAAATGAAACAGGCCAACCAGAAAAAGGGAGTGACACTTACAGGACTGTTTTAACTGCTCATCAGCCTTCTGAGGGTAAATTGGGTGCCATGAGTAGTCAATTGTGAACACAACACTCGGAACTGTCCAGCATTCAACCCATCCAGCCCTTTCAAAAAGAAACATGACACTTTTATTGAAGTGCAGTTCTTTCATTGAATACCTTTAAAGCCACCTCATAAGTTCATGAATCGTGAAGACAATAAACAAATATGAGGAGCCAATACAGAGACATAAACATATTCATCCCAACAAAACTCACTCTTCCTGAGTGATGTTCCTCCATTTGGGTTTGCCTGTTTTCTGACCACTTTGACACTCAGCAGACATACAAGACTCAGGACTTATTTTATTGGGCTGACAGTCTTTCACCAACATAAAGAGGGAGTATTTACTAGGGTGACAATCTGGTAGATACAAATGAAGATCAACATCTTCTCCCTAAAAATCAAACATTAGGAACAGAAGAGTTAATTTACATTCACTTTATGCATAATACTCGTGCTCTTTGCATGTTCACATGTGTCACCATCTTCACTTTACAGGCAAAGTTAGATAAGCAATATCCGTCTTCCCACCAATTTCTAGTACAATGCTAAGAGCATTTTAGTTCTGAACACTCACGAGTCCAGTAACTTGCACATAACACACCATGGCAAACTGTGAAACACAGTGATCTCTGTTCTTTTGTTGTTCAAACTATATTCCAAAAGTCAAGTAAGTGGCCCTGCATCTCAACTAAACTACACTTCAAAAAAGAAAAAAACATAAAACAATGCTTTTTTTGCTATGAAATTACACAAAATTACCAACATCATCTAGTTTTATATTTTTAGTAGCAGTAGATAGCTTCTATTTTAGGGAAGACAAGAAGTACAGTCTTTCAAGGAATTACCCGTAGCTGTAGGAAACACTTTATCACCATTATTTATTTTGTGGAATAAATCTGGCTTCCCAAAATGGTTTTGAGGTACCCAATCCAGTATCTGCTTCTATCTTGGACCATACATAACATTTTCACATTTCTTAAATAAAGGGGAACAGAAGTCCAAGCGATGAAATACATACAGTTTAGTTAGACACACAGTCTAAATATGTATATATAATAGATTCATATACTAAATGTGTGCATATGTTTATGTGTAAAGTGTATGTTTGGATATAGTATTTTTAAGAACTAATTTTTTGTGTCTCTATATATATGTATATACAAAATAAAACAGCCTACGTTTCATACAAACAAATCAAAACCATTCACCTCTATGTTACTTAGAGGGAAATTCTGTGAACTGGAAGAGAAACAGAGTTTTTCTTTCAGGAAAGAGATAATTCCAAGTTTCCTGAT
>WEKX01027145.1:13190-25847 GCA_013390025.1 Pitta sordida | reverse complement strand
GGTCGCTGTACGGGTATTAGATGGTGAGTTGGACTAGATGATCCTTGTGGGTCCCTTCCAACTCATAATTTTCTGTGATTCTGTGATATGTATATACAAAATAAAACAGCCTACGTTTCATACAAACAAATCAAAACCATTCACCTCTATGTTACTTAGAGGGAAATTCTGTGAACTGGAAGAGAAACAGCGTTTTTCTTTCAGGAAAGAGATAATTCCAAGTTTCCTGATTCAAGAAGGTAGGGAAGCTATCTCAAATTTAGCAGACAAAAGAACTTACCCTTAAAGAGAATCTGGTATTGCATATGGTTGGAACAAAGTCAGTGAAAGGCAGAGAGAAAACAATGTTCAGTGTTTCTCCACAAGCTGCCAGATAAACTGAGAGAGAAGAGGAAAGACAAACAACAAAAGAATCTGTTAAAATGGTTCCCTTAGACAAATTATCAAACACACAGGTAAAAATACTGAAAAGATAGTAAAGAACTCAGGAGAAATTGCCATTTTTAACAACAGTGTATTTAGAGTAGTAAATTGTTGTAATAAATTAGTCTGAGAGTTATTTACTCCCTACAGCTGGTCCTTTCCAGAAAGTCACTTTACTCAGCACAGTGAAATTAAAGGCAAACAATAGAAATATCTGTAATAGTTGATGCTTTTCTTTATGGCTTCACACACTAGTTTCTGGACAAGAAAACACACAAAGTTCCTCAGGCTTCTGATGAAGTGTTGAGCCTTTTTTTTTTTAACTAATTATTTTTAATCCACCGTCTTCTTTCTATATTGAAATGGTAAGATTTGAGCACTGTGTAAACTGAAATATTGAAATACTGTAATTCTATGACTCTCTCTGTGTATATATATGTAAATACCTATACACTCTGTATCTTGCACATATTTTTTGTGTAATGGACTACTTCTTCCAAATAAAAAAAGGGATCTCACCATTCTCTTGTTGTTTGGTGGAACAGTCAATCCAGTTGTGTTGATTTGCTGCCCAAATCATTTCAAATTGATGAAACATGACTTTGAAGTTCCACATATATGGAACAAATGAAAAAATATCAGGTGCACTATCACTGGACCAGTCTTGGATCAAATCTAAGCCCACACAAAGTAATAAAAGGCAAGTTAGTAGCAATCAAGTGAGATTTTAAGATTTTAGTGTTGTAGAAGTTCATGTTTGCTCTGAACACATCAGACTACAAATACTGAACAAATGAATAAATTTAAGATCATTTAACATAACTGCATATCAAATTTAGATGTTAGAAAATGAAATTATTTGTATCTCTACTCAAATTTAAGAACATCATGTACTTAGGCATTTCATAGGCATCAGGAACTTCACCCCCAGAAACAATTTGTTGCCCTAAATATGTGACATCAGAGAACCTGACCTTGTGTACGTTGGTAAAATTTGAAAAGAAATCCCCAAGAAAGACAATTTCATTTCACACGTAACTTATTTAGTAAAGAGGTTACCTGTAAAGAAGCTTTTCTGAGCAAAGATGAAATGATAGGTTGCTTTATAAACCTCAAGCTCACACTGCCATGTCTGGGGCATGTTCCAGACCCGGGGATAGCTGGCATTAATATGAAACTGTGAACAAGATATTAAAGCATCAGAATTACCTCAAAAGATGACAATGCTTGACCCTGGAGCTCAGCAGTTTTCACATATGTACCCTGCTGAATAATTAAAACTGTTTTCCTGCTGGGATGAACAGAAGGCCTCTCCAGTCCCTTAATAATTTAATCTCTCTTTCTGTGTTTGAAGGTCAAGTGTTAGTATATTAATTTATTTGGAAAGCTATATTATGAATCTGTTGCAGTAGCTGTTCTAAACAATTTATTAATCAAAGTTTTCATTAAAAGCCTCACTTTTCCCAGTACCCCAAAAAAACCCCCTCAGAATACAGCATTTTCCAACCATTGATACGATGCTGAAATTCAAACATCAAAAAATGTGACTCACAATAAGGTCATTTAAAAAAACAGCAATGAGAGGGGTAATGAGAGCACTGCGAAAGTGAAATATAAGGCAGACAAAATAATAATGCAGTATTAGACTTGTCTCAAGTAGTTCAGGCACACTTAAGTACTTTTAAGTACTTATGCTCACATTCTGTATCAGAGCTAGTGAGTGCAATCAATTGATAAAGCAAAGCCTGTGTGAACAGGGGGCTACAAAGTAAATGAGGCAAGATCTGCAGATTAAAAACACTAACTCGGTATGTAAATGATGCAAGTCACTGACAGTTACACACATGCATATTTATGTGTGTGTATACAGTCGACCCTCTTTTCTCGCGGTAACGCGGGTCTGATCTTCCCCCCACCCCGCCATGAAGCCCTCCATCCACATGGATAGGCAGCTCATTAATATGCAAATCTGCCCCCGATCGCCCCGCCCCCTGGGTCCAGAGCGGCTGCAAGGTGCTCCCAAAAGCACTCAGGGAAGCGAAGGGTGTCTCCTCTGCCCTGTCTGTGCATTTAAACATGTGAACATGGATAGGCCAGTGGCTGCCTTGTCACCATGTTTACAGTGCTGCTGATGGTGCGCTGGCAGCATCCTGCTCTTTGTGCTGTGGGAGAGGCCGTATGCTGTGGACGTATGCTGTGGACAGGGATGTGCAGGGACAGCTCCAATGATGAGCTGTGACAGTCCAACGGCATGCCCTTGTCCAACAGGGCTTGCCTGCATCACTGGGGGGTGGGAGCAGGGACCGTGTGTCTGCCCAAGGACTGTCGCAGCTTGTCCCCATGTTAAAAGGAGTGCCACCAGTGCCCCAGGAAATCTCAACAACAGCTTTGCCAGCCAGTGCCTGGGTGAGTGGACTGTCACAGTTGTGTGCCTCCACTCCATCCAGCGCAGGGCGCGTGGCTCATCATACCTGTGCGCCAGGGGACTGTCACAGTTAGTCCCCACGGTAACACGGGACACAAGCCAAGGACAGCACGGCAGCACGCTGCCAGCTTGGCAGCGCAAAGGCGACCAGCAAAGGGATGTGTGCTTTTTTCACAAAGGGAATACGGTGGGACTGCCCAGGTGTGACAGGGGCTCTCTCCCCTGCATTCCCTGCCACCGCACCTCACACAGCTGCCCATGTCTGGGAGGGAACACAGCGAGGGGGTCAGAAGCACAGGCTGCGCTTCGGCTGGGCTGCCCACCCAGTCCCACAGCACTCGGAGCAGACAGTGAGCACCTTGCCTGTGCAGCTCACCCCTCTCCGCTCCCATGCAGGGAGGGCTGTGTGGGCGGAGTGCTCGCTCTCTGCTCCGAGCCCCTAGGGATGGGGCGGCCAGCGTGAGCAGAGCAGTGCTCTGGTGTCACATGCGGCCAGCAGGTGGGCTAATTTGCATATTCATGACTGTATCTTTGAATATTCATGAGTGTCCGTTCACACAGGCACAGTGGACATGAAACAGACCTCCTCAACCACGGGAAAGTCATACCACAAAGAAGTGGATTCGCAAATGGGGAACCGTGAAGTAGAGAGGGATGACTGCTTAAGGTCCTTATCTATTAAGGTCTTCTAAAATACTTTCAAAAGGCTCATTCTGGTATTGTTTAAGAGCCTAAAGACTGCTCCACAGAAAAATAAACATGTTCTGTATTAAAAATCCTCTGGAGACTGAAGTTTTGTGTTTATTAATGCAAACTTACAGCCAGCATTTCTGCTTCCAGGAGGGTCCTGTACTGCATGCTGCTGGTGGCATCCACGTGGAGAAGCTGCCCTTTAATTGTAGGGGAATAGCCTGGAAACCAAAGTTAGCAAATAATCATGCAGGCACAACAGTTACACCCACATTTAAACAATTTGCACCACTGATATCACGAGCCCACTACCAAACAAGAAGTATCCTGATGGATACATGCCTCGGGATCTTGCACAAGGAAATATTTTTTTTCCTTTACATAAGAATATACATTTCCAAGTCTCAAAGGAAGAACACTGCAAGAAATTAACACACATAGCAATTAAGATAACTGTTCAGGAAAAACATAAAAACATTAGGAAAACAAACCAGGCTTAGCCTTACTCACCATTTTCACCTACTGTCATGGGAATATTTATTTCCAAATATGATCCTGCACCAACATTTACATGCACAGCATTGGTTTCCTGCATGGCAAGAAAAGAAATGAATCCTGATGTTGCAAGTCTTTCTTGCCTTCACAAAAATTACCAATGAACTATCTATGTGCACTGATACCAAAGAAAACCAATTTTAGGCTTAACAAATGCTGACTGAGGTGCACTAATAGAAACAGTGCAAGATATTCTGACCCAAGGCTTGGGAGGGCAGATGAATATATATTTCTAACTACATTTCTAACCTTTTCAATCCTCAAAATCCAGAACAAAACGGGCGTATAATGCAGTTATATCCCATTTTTAAGAGTAGCAACAGGAGCAGGAAAAATCCAAATCCCTACACAGACACATCCTTGGTCCTCTCCACTATCATCCCTCTAGTACTATTAGATATTCATCCAACATCAGAAGAAATTATTTTTTCAAAAATAAGATTCATCATAATTCCAGATTGCAAAGGAAATGTCCACAACAGGAATCCCAACTGTAGGAGCCAGAATGGCTTAAGATGCAACTTTAAGGCTTAGAAGAAACTTAAAATAAGCCAACAAACTAATACCTCTCAGAAAGTATTTCTCTTTGAAGTGTTTATTCATAATTATGTAAGAGTAAGACAAAAATCAGCCAGCACACCTCAGACAAGTCAAGCCATGCACAACCAAAAAGCAGTGTGTAACCACAGCAGACAAGTTAACTTTTTGATAAGGTTTCATTCTTTACCCTATTTTTGGTAAAAAGCAAATCAATGGTGGCATCTGCAATGATATTCATGCGCAGTTCAAAAGCAAGGATCTGTCTTGGCTTCCCAGGTTGAGCAATTTCGGAGACTTTCATAACTTGGTAGTCTGGTGGGAAGAAAAACTTCCACAAGCAATCCCTAGAGGGGAAGAAGAAAAAGGAGATGTTTTTTAATCCATAAATACATACATATATTTATGCATCTGTTTGGTTCAATGAATTATTTTCCTTTTAGCTGAGTCTTTAGACAAGCAATGGGTGCAACAGGAAAGAATGTTTGTTTAAAATCTTCACCATGGGAGCCTTCCAAACTCCTGACTGAGATCTCCAAAAGTTTCAATGACAAGAAGCTGCTTTTGGACAAAAGCCATAAGTGGTTTAGAATAGAAAGATTTCAATTGAGAAGGCAAACAAGGTATGTTTTTCTTGTTTCTCATCTTTGGTTTAGAAATCTGCTGCAAAAACATAGTAGGAAATAATCTATTTATGCTTTGGTTTGTGCATAAATATCTGACGTAACGCCCAGAAATAAACAAAATACAAAACTCGAGGATCTCAGCACAGGAGTGAGATGAAGCCCACATTTCTACAGATTCATAGCTATTTATATCTCTCTATATACTTCTAATGACTACTCTTTGGTGTGCCATCCTCACACTCCTAAGGGACAGTTAATCATAATAGTTTCACAGGAGAATTAGTGAAGGCCAAGGAGAAGTATGAGCCTGTAATTAATACGGGAAAAGACGGAAAAGCAGTGGTGATGTCACTTTTACTTAATAGTCCTTTACTCTCTCAACAATCCTCACCAGAAATACTCTTGTGCAGAAGAAGAGCTGTAGAGCTCCAGCCTAGTATTTTGCCGTAAAAATAACTTTATAATATTTTCTCAACAATATTAGATACTAAATAAATAATCTGAAGCTGTAAATCATGGTGATACCTCTGCCTATCAGCCCAAGGTCCATAGTTGAAGTCTGTTCCTTTTCCACAAACAATGTCCAAGCCCCAACAGGGTGGCAGATCCTGTAGTTTGCTGTCTTCATTGCTGGCTTCTCCATCATTACTTTCCTCTGTCTCCTCTGGTACAAGACCTTTATTACATAATATAATAAACAGATTATTAAAGGAAGCTGCTTCAAATTAGCCTGACAAATGTTTGCTAAGCACAAGGCAATTAAAGTGTCCTGATGTCAGTTTTGAGACCTCTCAGTATGTAAATATCAAGCCATAATTCAATGCAGAGTCCCAGTGGAAGGCCAAGAAGTACAACCACAAATCCTTGGGATTTTCTGAAGCACTGTTCACCAGTGAAATGCTCACACACACACAGCAGTTTTATCTCCTAAGAATGTTTTTTACCAATACAAGCTTGCAAGCATCCACATTCAATTCCAAATCCTATGTACAACCCAAGATTTGAAAGAAAGATTAAGTTAAAATTATTCCCACAGATAATGCCAGCAAGAGAAAAGGAAGACTCACTACATTAGACCCAGAGTTAATTGCAAAAATTCAACAAGTCACTTAGAGAAGAAGAAATTGTTTAGAAAGTCCAGACAGTTAAATAAACAAATGGACTTCAAAATCCCTTAAAAATGTTATCTTTGTATTTAACAGCAGGTACCTGGTTCATCCATATAGTAATAGATATCAACATCATTGGACTGCATCACCACAAAACCTTCACCCATCAGCCTTGGTGGCCTGTATTAAAAGAGTGCAAAGATGAAGACTAAAAATCCACACGCTGAGATTAATCCTGATGAATTCAAGTCATTTTAAATGCAACATATTAAGCATAATAGATTTGCATAATGATTTGCAAAAAATAATTAATCATTACATACACTATTACATCAAATAATTTAAAAGGTTAGTTAATTTGAGCATGAAAATACCAGGTCCCTCCCACAAAGACATTTCTCAGGTATTATAAACCACAAGTAACCACCAAACTTTTACTTCCAGTGTTTCTTTCTGTGAAAAGTTCCTTTCTCCTTGTCCTATATTGTTCTTTCACCTGCTAATTGTTTTCTTACTAAAATAGCACTCTAAACCAAAGGGAAAAGACATTCACTAATTAGACCATTAGTTAAAAAAAAAAAAGAAAAAAAGCTGCTCTGCCTCAAGAACACTTCCCTCAATATAAAAGGATGTAACTGATAAAACTAAACTTCTAAAACTATTATATTGGAATATTACAATCCTTTTCTTACAAAAGATGTTTTTTGCAGCTTTTCAGCCACTTGCAAAAATTAACAAAACTTTTTAATTAAAAAAAAAGAAGACAACTCCAATGACAAGAAATACACAATCTAAGAGCACTGTGTATTTAGAAGTGTGTTAGAAGCACATTGAACTGGGTAATCTGTTGAATCTACCCAGAAAATTAGAGCACATTTTGGGCACAGACACCAGCCATCAGGAGCTGCAGGGATGGTAAGAGCATAAAAAGAAAATACTTAAGAGCAAGCAGGAGAGAAAGCTAATACTAGTTTGAGTATCTTAATCCTATTTTGTTTTAATCTTATTTATTTTCAATATTGGTTGGAGAAATTTCCTTTGTAATCATGTTGGAAGAGTAAGATTCTGTCCATATCCCCAAAATCTCCTTTGAAAAATACATAGAAGCTCATTATAGACAGCAGCATTTGGCTGATAAAAAGCCAATTAAGGTACAGTCAGATTATGTACAGTTTATTTTATTGCTTCATTGCAAGCCTTCTTGTGTTTGACTTAATGCAGTTTGTTAAAGCTGCACAACCCCACTTCTGCAGAATACACAGAGGTAAAAGGAGCAGCAAGGTGTCTTCAAAAGATAACGTTACTTTTACTATGCCAAATATTGTGCAGCTTTTGCCCATTTTTTTTTTTTATATTTTCCAAGCCATATGTGAATCAGCTTTATAAAAGTCAACACCTTAAATCCTGCATTTGAACCTAGAAATTTAGTGCTGGCAAAGCCTGAGTGCAGCTATAACGCCTGAGAGAAACAAAATTGATGTGGAATACAGGATACCCCACCCCTGGAAACATTAAAGGCCAGAGCAAGCAGATCCAGTTGAAGATGTCCCTGCTCATCCCAGAGGGGTTGAACTAGATGACCTTTAAAGGCCCTTTCCAGCCCAAACTATTCTAGGATTCTATGTTTAATCACAGCTCAGGATACACACACAAAAATAAAAACCTAGAATGAGACAGCAAACCAGCAGTTTTCTCCAGAAACAAAGTGGTTTCAAAATCCAAAATTTAAAACCTTCAGAGTGGTAGAAATGCCAAGTGTCTAAACACAATTATTTCTAGGTAAAATCTAAGTAAAACAAAGAAATTAAAAACACCATCAACATTCTCTTCATTTTCTTAAAATAAGTAATAAAATACGGACTGAAAAATAACCAAAACTTACTCATCATTTTGCAGGCCAACATATCTTGGACTCGGCACCAGCATGACTCTGACATTTTCCAGCTTTCCTTTCACGATGTGCATGAACTGATCGAGGTGGCTTGAAGGTGGTTTGGTGGTGTATGTCAAAAAGGCATCATCAAAATTAATACAAAGCGTTTGTGGCTGATAATGATTCCCAAATGCCAAGCGACCCTAAAGCCAAAAGCAAACCCAATTACTCTTTGCTCTTTTCTATATATGCGTACATATTTACCTATAATAATGAAGTTTAACCAGCTATATGCAAAAAAAGACCATGGACAAAAATCCTGACCGTAATCTGTGCACACCTCAAAGTACTGCCTTGTACATTAAACTCTCAATATTCTCTCTTATCACTTCAATAACAGTTTTCTTGGGGATTTTGGGAGACAATACCTACTTTTAAGGAAAATGTCCAAATATCCCTATTAAAACACGCAGGAAGAAAAGAGAAAAAAAACCCCAACTCCAAACACCTGCCCAAAACCCATCACACCATACTTCGTACAGCATTCATTACCTAACTTAATTACAAGTCTGATACACAAGTATTTCCCCAAACTGAGAACATGACCATGTTTCCATCAGCCCCAGCTGCATTTGTGAGTGGGTCAGGGGAGTGCTGGTGGTGTGATTTTAAAATGTTTTTAAGGCATGAAAGGAAAAAAAACCCCTAAATAGAATATGTGAGAAAAATGAATGGCAAGCCTAATTTTTAAGCATCTACTGCTAAATATTCTCATTATCAGAGTGCTTTCACTTACCGTGCTCACATTGACTTTAATGACTGGAATAAGTGACCTCCATGAAGAAGAAGGGTCTTGAGATTCTGTTTTCACTTTAACACTAATGAAAAAAAAAAAGGGAGGGGTGTTATTATTTTGTTTTTTCTGCAGAAGAACTAACTCAACTTTTCTTCTGGGAGTCTTCAGGCACAGATTTTTGGAACACTCCTTCCCAGACTAGTTGCTAACCCTTCCCAAGCCTGGAAGAACAGCAGGGAACACATGGAGCTGCACCTTGGGTGCTGACACAGGTAGAAGACAAGCATGCCATGTTTAACTCAGAGCAATACTTAAATAAATCTTCCTCAAGGGAACTTGGTCTGTTCTAAATGCTCCTGTTGAGGCACAGGATGTTTCACTTCCTAAGACACACCCTCCTGCAAGGCAGAAATCCTTCCTGTGCCCTGTCAGTAAGAGCTCAAGATGAAAACACAAATTCCCCAGTTCGGAGGCACAGCCTGTACTCAAACTCAGGAACGCCACAGCACCCTGCAGCTGCCCGCTATGTAATTTAGGAACTGGCCAGCAGCAGTGGAGGGACTTGAGTCTCATTAGTTCCTGACAATAAATCACTCTGGTGTCATTCTGGTCAGAGAGAATCTGGACGTCTGACTCCACTGCACATAAACCACGCAGAAGAACTCCTTATATACCCACACCATGTTTTCCAGGATACCCCAAAACGAGGCATCGACGGAAGAAAAGCTTGTGTAGCTCTTCACAGTATCACACAGATCCTCACATTTTGCCCATTCCATGTCTTGAGCAGCTGTTCCTTCCACTGAGCAAAACCATTCTTAATTCTGTCAGCACAAGCCTTTTTAACACATGCTCCCTTCCAACACTGTATTTCAAACAGATTTTTCAACCTGCCTCTGATCATTAAACGAGAGTGGTTGGTTGGTTTGGCTGTGTTTTTTAATTATTATGGTAGGAAGTCTGAGGAAAGGAAAAAAGATTCAGACTGTCAGGCTTGTCAGTGTGATTTCTCTCAGCTGTGCTTCGATCACTCGGCCCCCAGAGCACACATTAAACAGAACATTACCCAATTAGTTCAGCCCTTTGCAGAACAAAGCATCAACAAAACAGCAAAATGAATAATAATTTACCTTTCAAGATTGCTGTGTGTTCTCTGCCTCCCATTTACTTGTGCTCTTTCATCATCTTTTTTTGCTGGAATTATCGTGGGATCCAAGCCAAATAGTTCTTGAAGTTGTCCATAAAGCTCAGAGCGGTTGTACACATGAAATTCAAAGTCATTCACCATAATATACAGTCGTGTCTCTGCCTTTGGATCTAAACAAACAGTAGAAGAGCTTCTAATTCCGTTTCTACATTCCTTTGGAATATTTGCAGTTTCTCCAATACGCACAATTCACAAAAACAAACACATATTAAAAAGCACAAAAAAAACCCCTCCACAAAATAATTACATAATTCCAAGCAAATCAGTAAAACTTGGCAAATAAGGCAGTTGCACAGAAAATACAAAACCTGAGAGGCATTTCACCCTTAGGTCACAATCCAAAAATAAACCCAGGCAAGAACTGCACTAAATGGTAAACAAAGTTTATTCACGTTTGTATATAGAAACAAACAAAAATCCCTCGGATGCACAGCACACAAGTCTCTGTGCAAACTTTTCTTTGGCAGAGATATCAGTACTTGAGATCAATTCCATCTCAAAAGCCAGATGGTTTTCAAGCTCAGCTCCCTGGTCCAGCATGCCTGAACTGGGAAAAAACTCTTTCACACAGAAACAGAAAACCTTAATACACTCAACTCATACGATCACACTCATCTTGCACAATCAGGTCACATTTTTACAGATTTAAAATTCTAACTGTAATATCAGCCTGGCTTTCTCATACTTAAAACCTAGTTTAACATCTGCTGATCACATGCAGAGCTGGTTGTGACAGACTTTGACATACTTTTGCCTCAGATAATATGACCTAATTACGGAGTTAATGTAAGGGAAAAGCTCGCACCATTTCCCCCTAATTACCCAGTTGAAAGAGTGCCCATTACACATTCACTCAGGAGACCTGAGCTGCTCTAAAAACCTCATCTGGTCTCTCTAAGTCAAACAGACTTTAAGAAGCTGAAGTATCAATGGTTATCACAGCAGTCCTCAACCTGCAACTCAGGGCGTACAAACTAAGGGCAAGGTTAAAAAGAAAAAGAAATATAAAAGAAAATTAAACAGTCAGAGTGAACACCACTGCTGGTGTGACCAGGGTCAAGAAAAGAAATGCAGTTGCTCAGGAGCTAAATTTTAGAGACACCTGCTTAACTAAATACACCCTCTTTGCTAACAAACTCATCAGTTCCCACCAAATTACACATCTGTACAATACTGCCCCCTTTACCCCTCACACTTAAAGTACCACAATATTATTTAAAAAAAAAAAAAGTAAATTTATAATGTCTCCAGAAAGCACTGGCATCATAGTTCTCTGTACAGGAGACAGGGAAAAGTTAATGAGCCAATTTCAGTTCCTTCCTGTTCTCATCAAAACACCATCAAATTCGTTTGCTCCCAATGCTAACTTGCATCAATAAGGCACAGGCAAAGAATGTCATGGACAAAGCCTGGGATACACAACTGCTCTCCCAGGAGATCTCAGCATCGTCAAGAACATAAATAAATGCAATTTCTCAATTCCTGGAGGCAAGCAGTAGACTTCATTAACTAAATGAAATCATATGTAGTAATTCATTTCTCTAAAGGGGATTTAAAGAGACAAGTATCTCCTTTACCTATCAACAAAAATAAGATTTGACCAAATTTGGTTGCCTAAAACACTTTTGGAAAAGTAAAACAAAACAAAAAAAAGGGCAAGCAAAAAGAGACAAGCAAATCTGAATGTCATATTACTGAATGATTCAAAGAAGTACATATATGTAGGTTATGTACAAATAACAACCAGACTGATAGCAAAATACTGAAGTTTTATCAACATTTGTTGGAACCAGAGTGACTAACACAACCAAGGGTTTGAAATTTGCCTCCTACAGAGCTTAATCAGGACGCATTATTTATTCATTATTTATTCAAATGTTTGTATAACACCCACCCAAACAACTCAGCATAAATGTACCCACTAAATAAAACCTATTAGGAGCATGAAACGAGCCACTCCTGACAAGAAAAAATAGAGCAATTGTTTCTCAAAATAGTATTTCCCTTTCAAAAAGTACCTCACAAACTACACTGTAGGATTCCACCATGTGAACACTGATAATGTGCTGTGGCACCTAAGCCAAGACATCTGGGTGTGCCCTATCCACATGATCCTCCAGCTTTCATTCCTGAGCCACTCTCATTTATCAGATATATAAAAGCCTACTCGCAAGCCCCAGGATGACTTAACTAAACACTTAAGAGTATTTTAGTCATGTTACTTTGTTGCCAGACCTGTACACATCTGACTTCCTTGGTTAATTCGAGCATTTGTCCGCTAATTATATCTGAAATGCCAGCAGAAAACCTTAAAGCCAAAAAAGCTGCCATGAGAAGACAGACACAACTACAGTGAACCCTCTCTGTATCGCGACTTCTCCTTTACAACCCCGCCCATTTGCAAAGCAATTTTTTC
>WEKX01027145.1:0-12906 GCA_013390025.1 Pitta sordida | reverse complement strand
AGTTCTTTGCAAGTTTAGTGTTTCGCGACGGCCTTGGCCTGTCCCTTTCCTCGCAATGGAGGGGGTATAACTATATTCTCACTGCATTAAATTCACTTCATTTTTCCTTCTGTTAAGCCACTAGAGAAATCTATTTTAACTTGCAGATGAAGACAATTCCACGAAAACCTGTTGGACGATAACCTGTGGTTGGAAAAATCTAATTAAATCTAAGTGTGGGTTCCACTTTTTGAATTATTTTTCTCGTGGTATAAAGAACTTGAACTGTGCCATGTCACTTCAGAGGGTTAGTAGTGCCTCAATAAATAGAAATAAGCCGGTCTTCCTAATTCATGTCGCTCTAAGAGTGGTGTGTCACGTTCACCTGACTAATTTTTCATGCAGCGCTGCTGTCAGTCTTGAGTTGGTAGTGACACAGCAACAGCTGTACAAGCTTGTTGACAAGCCTGTGAGGGTTCACACCATCAGAAACCACTTTCAAACACAAGAGAGTGAAAAAAAAAAGCCCTCCAAAGTTCAGTGACCCTCTCAACTAGTGTCCTCAGCTGCAGACAGTTACCATTTCTGGACCTCCTTGGATTAGCAATGGAGCTGTGATGGCTCCAAAAGTCAAGAGAGGCAGGACCTGAGACTCACACAACAGGATTCTGATCCTAGAAATGATTAAACACACATCCCCAGGCTACTTATGCTTTCTCACAGTGTTTTCCACAGGCACAATTAACCTCTTGCATCTGCTGTTACTCTTCAGCCAGAGATAAGGAAGAAAAATAAATGAATTTTTCACACTTCCCCGCTTCTACAACCACAGATGTCATCAAGACACAAGCTCATCACATGCTAAAGAACACTTTTGTTGAAATACTGAAAGCACAACACTAAAACTCAGAAAATGTAATCACTTCCAGAACATAGCACATCTCTACTCATCATGGTTATAAACCTCAATACAGAGGCAATTAAGCTTGGACTACAGGTAATAAAGTCCACTGTTGAGATGAATGGTTTGTCTTAAAAAGGGTTCATGTTCCAAATAATGAATCCTGTATTTATTTCATTGTGGTGCTGTAGTCTGCTAACACAGCTCAGTGAGATGAACCTCTACCTTCTGATGATTCAATGTACTTCAGGTGCCTACCAACAAATCAATGACACGTGTGACGGAGTAAAGCAAGGACTTTTCTTCAGGCTACCTGTAAACTCAAAATTTAAAACCTTTCTGGGATACCTACCATGCTGCTTCTGCTTAGGGTTGTACATCTTCCACCAGCGAAATATGATAAATCCATCTTGAATTCTAAATCAAATAAATGAGATAAAACACAAGCTGAGAGAATGATAATCCAAGCTGCTTATCTGCAGAGTGCAGAGACCTGCAGCTGCAGCGGAGCACAGGCAATATTAAAGCACAGAGAATTACAACAGCAAGTATGTAAGAATGCTAAATACTATCATCAGGAGAGACACTTTCACCTTTATAAATATACTGCTTGTTTGTAAGACTGTATTTTGGCATGTGTTATTTATATGTACGCATATATTTACTGTCTTTAAAATCATTGTTTAGAAGGACTCCCTTGGAAATCTGTACCTGATGGACATGTCTTCTGTGATGAAATAGATTTCACGCACCATGACTTTTCCAGAGAGCACAGAGAATGAGAAGGAACCTAATTTGAGAGAAGGTGTTTATCACACATGAGCTTGAAGTTGTTGATGCTTTACATTCTGAGCAGGAATAGCACAGCATTCAATAATATCTGAAATGGTTTAACTGGGTATTTTAAATTTTCCCTTTGAAGCGAAGTCAAGAGATTTAGAGCATGCAGGATAAAAAGTACAGAACTAAAAGCTAGTAGGTCTGGCACTACCCAATAGTACAACCAACCCTCTGAAACACACTTGTCACCCAGAAACAAGCCCTGAAAAGCTTGTGAGAAGAGTTAGAAAAGCTATTTTGAACATTTACAGTTTCAAGCCACTGTATGCAAGACTGTAAATGGAGAAATAAAAATCCCTGACAGACTGATTTTTTACATTTTAAATGGCTACCAGGACTTTTGCCAATAATTATGAGAAATTGTGTTTACAGCAGGAAGGACTAATACGCATGAAAAGACCAGCAGGTAATGCAATAGCTCACATTTTTCTTAAGGCTTTTCAGCTCACTCACAGAAAGTTAAGTAAACAGTCATTAAAAATAAAAACTAAAAATCAAAAATCAATATTATTCAACTGAAACCAAGCTGTAAATCATGAGACTTAATTAATGTTATGTTCTACTTACTTTATAAAGAATATAAAAAATACCATATATTAGGCCAGCTATATCAGCGGTCTTAATGGCAATTTCACAGAGAAATTTTAATAAAAGCCTACAGTTCAAATGTAGCAGCCAATAAATATTTCGCTTATATTGTTCTTCAAAAAGCTGGATTTTAAGATGGTTTGGAATAGAGTTCTTAGATTCTTGAGGACATAAGGAAAGGAGTTGCAGGGGTGTCTCTGGCAGGCACGTGGGTGGGGTTTTTTGGTTTTTAGTTTTTACTGCACTTGTGATCAATAGTTGCAGGAAAAGCCCAGAACTAAAGTCTCTGATGTTCTGTGCAGCAGACAGAGGAAGGTAGAGGAGTAAATGAAAGAAAACTAAAAGTGTGATGAGAGGTTGTCGGCTCCAGCCCTCTGTGACTCAGCACCAGATATTTTTGTAATGTGGGTGAATGCCCAAGTGATTTGTACTGACCTGTTTCCCCAAAAATGTTTAAAATATTTTAATAAAAAGTTAATGGATTTTGATGCAAACGTTCCAGCCAGCATCAATCCTACATATGACAGTCCCAGTATGAATTAACATGATTAGTTGCTCTGACAGCTTATTTGGAAAGCAAGGACAGTGCTGGAACAGGGACTCGAGGCTTGAGACTCTGCTGTGCCCCTCTGAGTCCACTCCCTACTGAGTATTTCAAATTGCTACAAGACAGGAACACTCATTTTACTGCAAGTTTTTAGCAAACCGAGGTGTAAGGAAAAGCAGCAGATTGACAGTGGCATTGCATTAATTGTAACTTACCAATATGGATGTAGCCATGTTTATATAATCTGTTAAGAACCAACGTTAGAATGAGTCCAATGTTCCGGGAATTATAATAAGTTAGGTAGATAATCCATCCACAGGACAATATTGTTGCTGTTGAAAGATTACAATTAATTCAAGCATTTTTTTAAGTACACTGATCTAGATAAAAACCTTACCTATTAAGACTATCAGGCATAACAGTGTTTCTCCAACTCTCCAAAAACACTTGAGACACTTTAATGGGTGTTTTCAGAGAATGGTGTGAGAAGGGTGTGAAGAGGTTGGGGAGAAAAAGGGGAAACGGGCAAAACAGAAAAATACAGACTCTTCACCATTCTTTCACTCCTCAATACACATTAAAAAACTATTCTGCCAGAGGACCTGCAGAAGGCACCATATATTTCATTACATCACTTACCTAAGAAGTTAAATTTTACAGATCAAATCATAGCATCCATTATCCCATCATCCATTAACATGGACATTCATTTCAAAACACCCTGAAAAAACTCCAATACCACGAAAGTCATACTATATTCCTTCTCTAATGTTCTCCAGACTGTGGCCTTTAACTTAAATTTCTCACCTTTCTTATCAAAGGGAACAATATTATCACATCTGAAACTGTTTCCTAAGGTGCTGCATTTTGAGAGAAACCTACCAGTCCCTGGGTTGGCAGAAATCTGTCAACAGTTCAAGCATGGAATTTGAGAGGAAAAAAATGGCAATAGCAATCCAATGGGAAACATGTTTTAAAAAAGAGGTCTGAAAATCCCCAAAGTCATTTTTACTTTAGTTGATTTAGAGCTAGTAACCTATTTCTAACTACAAGGGTTCTCAAAGCTTCCAGAAGGACAAACCCAAAAGGAGTGGCACCGCCAGGGAATGGACTAGTTCTAAGTCACTTTACTGATAATTACAATTCCATTCCATCCAAAGCAGAGTAGGAAAAAAACCCTGAACTTTGCAACAGAAGTATTTTGGTTATGTGAATACTTCATGCTGAAAAACCCATATTTATGATGACTGCTGCAGGAAATGTGAAGTGCAGTAAGGCATAGGGGCCTTCACTCCGCAGAGTGTTCAGATGATTACCCAAAAAATTACAAAAAACTTACAAAAATAGCCTCGTCTTTTACTGTTCTTTTATTTTTGGCAGTGGGATACTCCACAGCATCGTAACAATTGGCTGTGCTTTGCTGAAAGAGGAGGAGAAGGGGAGGAGGAAGCCTTGCATGACTTTGTCTTTTTCTTACTGGAAAATGGACCCAGTGTGACCAAAATTCAAGTGGCTCATACCCTCGGGCAGTTAAGGTGCTTGACACGTCAAACAAACCTGATCTGTGCAGGTGATTTGTTCAAAGCTACATCACAGGCAAGAAACTGCTCTTGGCACTCAGGGAAGGCACACTGCAAGGACAGTGTTTGCCTCCCTCACCTGCAGGTCCTTTATCAACGCAGGGAGAAAGGGGAAATGACTCACACTCAGAGGGTGCATGCCAGCAAAAAAAGCTTAATTTGAGATTAAAGTTCAACTAGACACCTGAGATCAAGAAGGTGCCCTCTTAAGGTGACACATACTGAGAAAAATCAGCAAACTGGTGCAGGTTCTAGGCACCACACTCCTGATCCACTGCCTTCACCACTGGACTCACCAATTCCACAAATTGCAGCCTTTTCTCCTCACCAAATTCATACACCAGTCTTAAGGGGCAAATCCCATAAACTCCATTCATCTCAGGAGGCAGGCCAAAGCTTCTGCAGACTAATATTTCACCTCTGTTCACATCTGTTCCACATTTTATCATGAGCTACTATCAGTGACTTCTCTCATCTTGATAACACTGAGAATTTTACGTTGAGTACAAACCTCCCATGTCAACATATTAGAAGTGAAATAAATAATTTAGAGAAAGCACCCTCGTCTAATTTGGCTACATCTTACGACTTTCCCATTCAGTTTGGCCTACCGAAAAACAATTCCAGTACATCAATAGCCAACAGGCTGCTTTAACTCATTAGCAGTGAAAAAATAATCTTTCCTGTGCTGCCCCTCACAGCAGGTCAAGGTTGAAAAGCAGGCATTATCTACCTTTGGAAAAGTCTGAATTCACTGCACGCTTGGAGTACTCCCACCTGGATCTGAATACAACTTAGTATTTATTTTGCTGTCCTTGATCCACCTGTACATACATTCAAAAAATAAAAGTACCTACACAAATATAGGCAATAGCACTAGTGTTAGAGAAAAAATTAGCATAACTTAATCAGGCAAATCCAGCTCCTAACTGATTACACAATAGTTTAGCTTAAAGGCTCATTGTGGCACACACAGTCTAGAAGTTGTGTCATTAAACACAGGAGCCTTTGGATCGCTTTTCAAACTACACCACCCTAAATGGCAGGTATGTACATATTGTATAACAAAGTTATTGTATCTGCCTGTCATTCTAATCCTTTGTTACAGTATTATAAAAGAAATTTAACCAGAACAGAAGAGATTAACCATACCTACTAACAGCCAAACCACATTGGAGTCATGTTCTGTTAGGAAGTCTTCCAGCTGTGTGATACTTGGGACAAAACTATCATTTTTCCTTTGATCCATTGCTACACTGTTTTTGCACCAGCACCTAGAGAACTAAAGGGAAAAAAAAAACCAAAACAACCACACATCAAAACCAAAATGAGTAACAAGCACAGTCCAGTTTTGAGAAAATTGACTCTGTATTGCATTACATCATCTCCAAATATGAATTTACTTGTTTTATTCCTTCAGTAATATCTTCATGATTCTCAGCTGCCTCCTCTTCTCCTCTACAGCTCCAGAAACATTTTCACTCATCCCTGCTGGAACAGTTTCCAGGCACATGGTTCCCCAAAACAAATTACAGATTAACAGAATGCCAGAATATGCTCTCCAAATTCAGTACCGTGAATGCCCTGTACTACACAGAAAAGCAAACTTTATGTGGATCCACAGGTAACTGTGAAATGAGTCTGCATTAAGCCTTCTAAGATGCAAAGAGGTAATATATAAGACTAAATCCCTGCCCTGCAGAGGAAAGGCCAAAGCAGACATTGTGAGAAGTTATGGAAGATTCCCTTAACCTCCTAATCGGCTGTAGCCATTAATTCTTCAGCTTTAGAACAGATGTTATAAAAATTGACTACCTGGTGGGTCTGTTATAGAGAGCAGAAAACCAGTTCTTCTGATCTTACACACTTATTCAAACCACCCATAAATCACCTTGCAACTGGGTTATCTTAATTAAATGTGATTAACAGGGTGTTGCTCAACTCAGCAACACCTGTAATTACACAGCAGTGTTTTCCTTGCATTAGTTTCTCTGGAATTCTTCTCCCTTGGTTGTTATCTGTCAGCCTTCTTACAGGAATAAAAACATTCATTCTGCTTTTTCTTTTTTTCTTATGTTTTTTTTAACACCTTCCAGCTCCTGGCAGCTCATCCTTCTGTCAGTACTGAATCCTCAAAAACTATGAGCAGACTTTATTCTCCTGCTTCATGAATTCTCCATCAAGGGCTCTAGAACGTACAACTTAGTTACGCTGCTGAGTCCTGAGTTTTCCAGCAGCACAACGGCTTTGCAAGAGTATTTAGAAACCTCAGCATTAAAAGTGACAATTCATCCAATTTCTCGTGTAATATCCATTCTACTCTCACTATTACAGCTGGAAAACAAAATCTGGAAGAAAATTGTAAAAAACCTGCCTTTAATGCACTTGTTTCTCTTGTTGTACTCCTGAACCAAGAGCCTGTGTTTTGAACTAAAACATCAGTAGAGCCCTAAGAACTTGGAATTCCAGCAGTAATGATAAAAAAGAACTGACTTACTCCCCTCCAAAGAGGAGCAGTAAGCATCACACATGTCCAGAGTTCGAAAAAGAAGCTGTTGTTCTAGAAGGGATATTACATCAGCAAATTAAATCACATAATGGCACTAGGATTGGCTTTAATACGTTCACAGGACCTTAATAAAAAAGCCACACGTCAACTTGTGTTATGAAACAGGTGATGCCTCTGCAGGAGCCTCTGGGAGCCTTTGACCCACGAATCACAGGGTAACAGGAGAAATCAAAACCAAAACCAACACTTCCAGCATAAAGGAAAGAAAGGAGAACTTTTCTCCCTTTCTTACCAAGGGACAACTGGGTCACAGTGTTGTGATCAAGATGACTGTGGAAGTGCTGTCAGTAGGTGAGGACTGATTACTGCCTCAACAAACACCAGCACTGTTTAATTCCTCAAGGAAGCAGCCTGTGGTTTTTTTCCTGAGGAATTATCACCCAGTGTTACGTGGTACTGAGACAGGACACTGAAAAGCGTGATGCCCTAAATAGGATTGTGCCAAGACAATTCAAAGGCTGCAAGAACTGGATCCTGATACTTGGTTACTTAAACAGTGTTCATCATTTTTATTCTTTGCCTTTCACCAAGTCACCTGAGGAGGATGCCCCACAGAAGTGTAACCACCCAAAACCAGGCAGCAACACCTGCACCAGATGTGAGCTCAATCCACTAGATTATGAAGTCATTTTGGCCACATGAATTAGTGTAATAGAAAGGGGATGCAAGCCAAGGATTGAGAAGTACACACTGTTTATAACGTCCCTGCGCCTTTATACAGCCTGGAGGATGGAGAGGGAGGCTCTGGATCATCATCATGGTTAAGAGGAAGAGATGTAGCCTTAACAAGACAGATGTTGGTTACTGAAAGCAGCATTTCTGTCCCTGGATAGTCCTGCACCTTCCAGCCTTCACCTTCCACACCCCATATACTGTCACCATGGATTTAAATCCTGCACACCTGTCACTGTCCACACTCTGTTATATTTACTCCTGTGGGCAAACCTGCTTTGTAGTCAGAACAAACAGGACCTGTTGCACCCTCCAGGAACACTGACCCTCAAGTTTCTGAGCCTGTAATTTCCTTTCACGCTGTGTTCTTCTGAAGTAAAATCCACTTTGGTACAGTGGTGAGTGTCCTTGCCTTTCACGTGCCAGACCAGTGGTTCGATTCCTGCCAGGGAGGCGGTGATGCTGTTTAAGAGTTGGACTTGATGATGCTTGTGGGTCCCTTCCAATTCAGAATACGCTGTGATTCTGTGAACAGTACACTTTGCACATCCAGGCCAGGGTGTGAAATTAAGTCTTACCAACTGTGCTAATACACAAAAGGAAACGCAACCAAGGAAGAGAAACCCAGACCTTCACATTTACATCTCTCCGTTATTTTTCATCTTTTCTCAAGGTCTCTGGTGTGCTGTGATGAAGAGCTTGTCACTTGTAGTCCTCATTTAGCATATACCACCCTAATAAATACAAAATGTATTAGCTTTCTTCTGGGAGTAGGACAGGAGAAGAGGAAGATTCTGCAGCAGTGAAGTGACAGAATCCTGATATTCATCTTCACAGCAGTCCTTTAGGGCATCATGTAGTCATCTTTCTGCAAAGGAATATCTCAAGCAAGGAGAGATAAATGCCAAATCTTCCATTTATGATGCCCAAACTGAAATAATCGGGGCTTGCTTTTCAGGTTGTGCATGTTGAGAGCATTTAGCCGGCACAAGACAGAGACTGGACGGGTTTGAAAATGTGAGGATTCGATATTGCTGTAGAGTTGCAACTCCTGGTTAGCTAGGGCTGCCTGTATAGCAGAAACACACGTAACAGATACTAAAAAGTGAATTTTAATTACTTGTCACACATTAATCCATTCTTCACAGTACTAAAAGGATGCAAGGCAAGTTTTAAGCCTCGGGGGTGGGGGATGAACTTCATTTCCAGCCTGCTTCCACTACTACACACTCAATCCAATTGTCACTGCAAACATTCTATGCCTAAAAAGCCAAATACGTACTGCAAAGCAGCTGCTCCAGATCGTTGCAAACACGTTTCAATCACATCAAATAGGCAAACTAGTTTTAACCTCAGCCTGGCAAATTAACACAACACCGAAAACAAACCTCTGCTGGAACTGAGCCATTAAAAATTTACAGGAGGCATGAATACATGTAAGAGCTGGCAGAAGAGAAACCAGAAGCTCAGTCAGCAGAGTGCAGTTGCTTGGCAAAGAGAGCTGCAGCTTAGGGAGCAGCAGCCCACCTGTAAAAGGCCTATCCTGCACCTACAGCTGAGGACAAACACACCAAGGGTTTTACTAAGTGCCTGGGAGCATAAGGGTATCACAGTATCACAGTATAGATAAGGCTGGAAAGGACCTTGAAGATCATCCAGTCCAACCTATAATCCAACTAACCTATCCTCTACATCTAGATCATATCACTCAGCACCTCGTCCAGCCTCCCCTTGAACACATCCAGGGTTGGCGACTCAACCACCTCTGTGGGCAACCCATTCCACATCCGAATCACTCTTTCAGTAAAATACATTTTCCTGATATCAAGTCTAAACTTTCCCTGCTGAAGCTTAAGACTGTGACCTCTCGTCCTGTCCCCAGAGACCAAGGAGAAAAGACCAACCCCTGCCTGGCTACTACCTCCTTTTAGATAGTTATAGACAGCAATAAGGTCACCCCGAGCCTCCTCTTTTCTAGGCTAAAATAAATTTCCAGCAGTGTGCCCAGGCAGCCAAAAGGGCCAGTGGCATCCTGGCCTGCATCAGGATGAGCTGTGTAAGAAACGGAAGATGAAGAAGAAATGCCTGTTTATCACATTCTCTCTAACACTGTTTTCCTGGCACACCTTATAGGAACAGCTGAATAAAACAGGTGTCCCAAGGTAGGGAAAAAACTCAGCACTTCATTTTGAGAAGAAATGCTTTTATAGGGTTATGAGGCAGGTAGGGAAATAATGGACATCAGTAATTCCCTTATTATGACTAGAATTCACATGGGGAGTAAAGCAGGAGTTTAAATTTGTCAGATCTTCACAGAAATCTAGTGCTTATTGAATATATATTAATTGATGTTATCAGAGGTTAACTGCCATTCCCAGGATACAATTACATGTCAGAGGAGTCACAGTTCCACCTAAAACGACACGTTGAACTACAGGAGGTGAATCCCCCATGCCTAAATAAATGTATGTAGACAATACACCCGGACACTGCACACCTCCAGGAAAGAAGCTGTACCAGGGTGGTTCCTTAGAGAAAAGGACCATTTTACTCACTCCATCAGTGTCTTTCAAAGAGTCCCCAGCAGCAGCTGCTATGAAATCAGAGCTTTAGATAATTCAGTGATATTATAAAGAGGCCTCACAAGCACAGACTCCACAGGACAGAATTTTTCCCCGAGGGTGTCCTTACACTGTCAGCACCCAGAGGCACATCAGGCACATTCCACACAACAAAAACCTGCCAAACTTGGCGCCTTTCCCAAAACACTCCAGATAGGCCCGAAGACTTCAAGCCCATCCCAGCACAGCTTAGGAAGCTCAGCTCCTCTTCAATCAACAAGCAAGGGAAAGAGGAAGGAAGAGAAAGAAACCTTTTGTCAAAACAACAGACGTACACAAACCCCAAGTGAAGTGACAGCACTTGCACAGCACTTCTGCCACATTGGGTGTTGCATCCCTTTCATACCTGACAGCAAATTAAAGATCAGCAGTTCCTTTTCTTTCTATTTTTGAAGAGCTGAGATTCAGGCCTCTCCTCCTCCCTGTCTGCTGGTGCTTGAAGTCACACTAGCAGTAGACTGTAAACAAACTAGCTTAGTGCCTTAATTACACTAATGAAATCTTGCTACAACCTCTAGCAGAAGGAGCCCAGCTGAAAACAGCCCCAGTTAAACTGCATTTGCACTACAGTGGCTCAGCAACACTCTTGCTTCAAAATTAATTAAGTCAAAGTTAAAGTATATTCAAAGAACTGCAAGATCTAAAAGCCATTCTCACAGTAGCCTACCAGAGCAGGCAGAACTTCACAGCACAAGTCATGTCTTCTGTTTATCTATTTTTAGTAGTACAGGACATGAGTTTTCACACAGAACTCCTGCTATGGCAACCAACACACAGGACTCCTTGCACCACTCCACTGCCAGCCTAGGAATGCCTGGTTGAACTTGGGATGATTTTTCATTTTATTTTCATTTTGAAAAGCTAAAAATATATTGTTTAACCTCACCTCCCAGACTCATTCAGGGGAGAGGGTTCTTTTCCTGCTTACATTGCCAGGTTTTGATGCTGGAGAGGGGGAAAGGACAAAACGAAAAAAAAAAGCAAACAAAAAGTCTAAAGGCTCACGACAGCAGAAATAAATAAGCACTTCCTCTCTTTAGAGAGCACACTCCTCTCTTTAGAGAAAAAAGCACAAAAATATTCCTTTTGGGGGCTGGTCTCAATGCAATTTTTTTCTCCTCCCCTTTTTTCTATTTAAACTCAGCATGGTACCTCTGAAATTCTCTATAAAACTGAGTTGTCTCGTCCCCACCTATGAATTTTTTCAGAATTTCTCTAAATTTCTCCTCTGACACATCACCACAATCTGGGGGAAAAAGGGAGCCTGCCACAAATCAAAGTAAAAATCCGTTTTGTGGCTACATCATTCCTAAGGGAACTAACATCCTTAAGGTCTTCATTGGTGTTCATCTCAGCCTGGAGTCAACCCAAAGATTTTGGCACTGCAACAAGTGCTCTAAGAAGTTACATAAGAAGATCAGGAGTTTCTAGGAGAAGGTATTCCATTCCCAAGTAAACAGGGGATAATGCCACACACTGCTAACTAAGAGCACTCAACCCTTGTCTATTTCCCACAGGGTAAAGTTATGCAAAAGAGCAATTACCAAAGAGCAGCTGATGCACAATTCACACGCCAAAGCTTTCCAAGAGCACACCCAGAGGGGTGAGGGACTTCAGCATGGCACACGGGAGCATGAGAGCTATCTCTGACCATGCCCATGCCTCCACCCCATCAACCCCAGACAACCCACCATGAGCAAGACCTACCCAGGAACACTCTCAGATGGTGCAAATTCCAGCCACGATCCCAAGCAAACATCCCTGAACATCCATTTCCTCACTCACGTTTTTAATCAATGACTGTTTGGATAACCTATTGACACACTTTTACAAACACAAGGAGTGATTCCCTCCTGTACTCCAGTCTTCCTTCTCAGTCGCCAACATTACTGGCCTGATCTGGTCACTACACATAAAAAGTGGAAACAAAGCCCCTGCAAAGCCTAAAAAAACAAAAAAAGGCCAGAAAAGCAGAAATGTTGGATTAAATGACACAACAGAAGAACTCCCGTGATAACGAGTGTGGTCCTTTTAACATTAAACCCGATACTGTGTTGCAGCTTTGGAAGTGTGCACAGAGTTGAGTGAAGGCTGCCATGGAGTTCTGGATATCCAGATATGGATTAAGACTGGGATTATGGTTATGTGCTACTCTTCAAAACACACTCCACCGTACCGACGTTATGTCACACATATTATATATTTTATGTTGCTAAATTACCCCAGGTTTTTTATGGATCACGCAAGGTGCAAGCACGTTATCAATACAACGTCATGTATCACTATCACACAGCTTTAGACACGCAAAAAATCAGGTGCACATTGTGTTAAATCACTGCTCGTGTGTTAAACGCTCTGGGGGCCACAGGGACCGGCAGCGATCGCCTCTCACCGCCCAGAAAACTTCTCTCGCCGGCCAAACATAACCAGAAGCTCCTCAGCTCCCGTGGCCCCAGAGCCTTCCAGCCCCGCGCCGAATAGGGAAACCCGGAACCCGAGACACCGGAGGGGCTTCCCCTGGGACCGGCACCAGGGGCTCACCGGGAGCGGCCCCCGGAGCCCTCCCCAGCCCGGCCCGGCGGAGCATCGCGGCTCCTCCCGCCGCCGGG
>WEKX01027144.1:537878-548416 GCA_013390025.1 Pitta sordida | reverse complement strand
TGCTCTCCCCCCGTGCCGTGCCCGTGGGAAAGGGGCTGTGCTGGTGTCCGGGTTGGTTTGGGCGCCGGCAGCGCCCGGTTGCTGCGGTGCGGCACTGAGGAAGCAGACGAGGTGGCGATGCCAAGTTCTCGGGGCAGTGCTTCTCCCTCGGGATGTCCATCCCTTGGGGCTCCTCCGGGATTTTCCTACAGCTGCCCGGGAAGGAAGTGACCACGCCGCCGTCACATGGAGCCGCTTGGCAGAGCCGCCCGAAACTTAACGCGAGCGGGGGGGGTAAGGAGGGAGGGGGACCGAGGACGAATAGAGCACGGAAATTGTGGGTAGAAAACATTTTCAGTTTCATTTTATTCAGGTGAAGGGGATAGCTGTTTCTCATGTGGCAAGACTGATGTTCAAGGCCAACTACTGTACGAAAAACAGTGACTCGCTGCCTAAGCCTGGCTTGTCGTTGAGCCGGGACTGGTGCCCACTCAAGTGCAGGCTGAACAGGGACCGGGGAATGAGGGACCCTTAGGGAAAAACTGGCTGAAAATAGATGGTGTAAGAGTAGGAACAACGAGGTTTATTCTCACTAAGGGGAAAAAAACAACTAAGAAGTTAGTAGAAAGTCTATCAGCTCTGTAAGTAAACTGCACTGCAGTCACTTTGCATCTATACGCTGTGTATTAATTAAGGCAGGGTTACACAGAAAAACAGTAAGAGTATTGTGCTTTGGTTTGAGTCGTCTGAATGAATGGGAAAGTTGTTGGTATAGCGTAGAGCAGTGCTTGCTTTAGCTCGGCTGTCTTGAATTAAGACTAGTTTCTAAAAATAGGTATTTCTGTTTGTACATAATTGGCTTGTCCTGTGTGCATGTGCGCACCATACAGCCTTAAAATGTATATTTATCTCACTGATTCAAAACTTGTAATGTTGTATAGATTCTTATGTTCATCACCTGAGGGTATTACTATGTAATTCATATCTATATGTACTGACAAATTACAGAAATAAAATATATTTTAAAAAATAACAATCTCAGATTTTTATATGAATTTCAATAATTTTACAGTAATGTCTGCAGTTACTAATGTTACAGGAAGAAGTTGTACCTTTTAAGCAGAATAAAATGACCATATCACATTGTCTACTGCATTTTTTGAAAATCTGAACTCTACACCGTCTACGGAAGAACACGAGTTTTCAATGAAAGCTGAATGATGATTTTTCTTTTCTCTCTAATGAAATTTTCAGTCTTCTGTCACCAAATATAATGTAAAGACTGCAAAAATGCAAACAATGTAGCAGCACTGTGATCAAAGCTTTGAATTTATATGAATTAAAAAGTCAGCAAAGCAGTACAGAATTCCACATACATGTGGCTAAGGTGTGTGTGTGCCTACATAACTTTGAAGTGTTTTAAAGTGAAACGAAAGGCTCTTCAGCATCAATTCTAATATTTGTTGTCTTTTGGAATTTTGGAATTCCTTCTTTAGGCTACAGTGTGCAGAGCCACAAAACCTTTATTTTTAAATATGGTATTAAAAGCATGACTGCATCTGTTTAATCAGCTCTTTTGTGCTGCATTCTGCCTGAGCAAGTACATCTACAATATCACTGTGTGAATAATCCCATTTGTTCCCTGGGGTTTATGGACATGAATCGGGATATGTGCTTATGTGTGCGGAACCCGGGTTTCAATGGTAAGAGAAACTTTTTATTCCCAGATTTAGCATTCTAATTTGTGGTAGATGGTTTTGAGTATGCAGCATTACTTCAACAACAGAATTTTTATATCAGCCTAATTAAATATAACATGTCAAAAAAAAAGATACAATAGGCAGCAACAGCGTATGTTTAAATGGAGAAAATAAAGGCTCAATTGGCAGATATCTGACCCTGCACTGGACAAAGCTGGAACTCCTCTTTACATCCGGCTTCATCCCCACTGCTTTCAGTATCTGACATTACCTTGCAACTCCAGCTGCGACAAGCAAACAGTGGAACCCGCCTGGGAAAGTTTGCAGTTTGCCTGTCCGAAGAGCCTCAGAGGGTGAGGAAGGAAAGCCCAGTTAAAGCAGACCACAATGCTTGCAGCAGGCAGGATGGATATTATCTGTGCTCAAGGATTGGGGCTGCACATGTGTCAATTTTTTTGGCAGGGTTTCTTTAAGTGCTTACAGAATTTAAAGGCACGCACAGTCCAACAGAGGCCTACCTTGCAATACATTAACCAGATATTTCTAGGTTGTTTAAGAGCTTCGGCTTTTTGATGTTTGATTTTTTTTAATTATTTTTTTTCCTGCAATACAGCTGGACCCTATGTTATAGAAGGAGATAATGGATGAAGTCTTGGCTCTCCTGGAGTCTGTCACAAAACTCACTGACTTCATTGGAGCCACGTTTTCATCAAGTGCCTCATAATACTTTGTATCAGCCATATGGAGGAGATTTAAAATTGGCTTTAGAAGAAATAGAAATTAACTCCTCTACAGAAAATTTGCATTAGTTATCTGGGGTTTTTTTCTCCAGGTGATATAACTGGCAACACTAAGTGTAAACTGACAGGAAGACAAATAGCTTTATTGCATTTTGATTTGCTGTAACTATAGCGTAACTAAACTAAAATATTAACTTAAAATCAAGAAGGTTGGATTACTTTATGTAAGGTCAGGTCTGACCTGGATGATGCAAGGGGATGGGAAGATATTCAAAAACACAACTGGCTATTTACAGTTCATGACACATTTTAGAAGATGTGAAACTGTAGGTTAATAATGGTTTAACACAAGAGACAGTATTAATTCACAGCTCTCCCTTTTGTATATTTAGTGTTATTGAATTGTGCTTCCTCTTGATATTTTAAACAAATGCATCATAATGGACATCTTAAAATTTGATTTAAACTATAACATCAGGAAGTTCTACAATTTTGTTAACAAGGGAGGGAGGGAAAAAGAAAACTGGACACCCAGCCACTCCCACAATCTTTTCACGGACAGTTTTTTTCTGATCCAGCAGCCTGCCAGACAAGGATGGCACTCATCCAGTGTAAATATTACATTTTCAACATTTGGATGGCATTTTGAGCAGTATTTCTCATTCCCTGAGAGTGTACACTTTTATAAATACAGTATTATCTGCAATTCAGAGCTGGATTCTGGTAGGATATGACTTTATAATGCAAAATATATTTAAAGAACACTGTGTATGGACTCACTGTAGAATAAAACTTCTTCTTTTCAGTTATTCTAATTTACAGTGAAAATTACTTAAGCACACATCAAACACACTGTTTTTTTTCTGGAATAGAGAGGTTCCAGACGTGATTCTGGAGGAATAACTCCATGTGTAGACAAGATCTATTGCTACTGTTCAGCAGCGTAATCTGCACTGTGCATATCTTGAAGTGGAAAGCCACACTAGTGTCTTTGGGGCCTAATATCCTCATTGGACTTAGCTCTTCACTGGGTATATTCCAGTAATATCCCACTAACAGTGCCAGATGCTGACAGCACTCTGCCTTGGAAATAATTATGAAAGTGAGCTGATCCTCATCCATTGCAAGTAGTGGATCTTCTTAGGGCGAGAACTTTTTCTGAAACTCCCATTCAATTTTAAATCCTTCTCTTCCTCATCAAAGGGAAAGTGGGGAATATTTGAACCAAGCTCCAAAACAATTTCTTTGTGCTCGTTGTTCTAAGTAAAACCAACATAGCTGGTTTGGGTAGTCTTGCATAGGGGAGGAGGAACCACACCCAGGCACAGCAGTTCTATCACAAGCATAAACTCGTGTGGATTTACATGGCTTAACTCTATGCCCTGAAATTTGTGTTTGCAATGAAAAAAACTTGACCAATATTTAACTACAGAAATATTGCTCAGGACTGTTTTAATATACAACAGGTACAGTCCATTAAACCGAAAGAAATACAATCCTAAAAATATGAGCTTCACATTTTCTTGGTTATAGGTATTTTTCCATACTCATAATCTGCTGTTTTGAAAGAATGTCCTTATTTCTTGACTTTGAAGTACAGAGCAATATGTTTGTCTCCTGTTTAGCTTCCCTGCCTTTTCTTCAGTTTGTGGCTCATGGTACTTTGTGTCTTGGACACTATATTTACTGACCCTCAGTAAAATGTTATCTGCTGCTGCATGATTCTCATTTGCAAGTTTCTGCCTGCAGATATCAAACTTAGAGGTCATGAGTGAAGAGGGAGCCTGGCTACAACGCTAAAGTTAAAAAGAAATTGCATATTTTCATAATGAAAATTCATGGCTTTCAAGCTGGTAGAAATGCTTTACTGTGGACCTGAAGGAATGACCAGTCAGTGTGACTGACTGACTCCTGGCTTGTAACCAGAGGTGGAGAGAGTGCCTGTTGGGGCAGACGTGGCTTTCCCCAAGCCTGTCGACTTCCCTGCAGTGCCCCAGTGCACAGGCAGGGCACAGGCAGTGGGACTGTGCCAGTTCTTTCTGGCAAAGAACCAGTCCTTACATTTCCAGCCTTTGTCACTGCAAAAATAACCTTGGAAATAAGAAGTCTTGAGTAAACTAAGGAGCTGGCAGGAAGCTTGGAATAATGGTTCTGAGAAGTGTGAATTGTGCCCATCAAATGCGATACCTTAGAGGCCTGATAACAATGCCTTCAGTGCCAGACAATATTAACTATTAATGGCAAACCCTGGCAACACAAATAACTGGCTAAACTGCTTATCCCACTGGGGACATCAGTCCATGTGCAGAGGAAATGCAAACTTATCAGGCCTTGAGCATTCCCAGGGAAAGGGAATGTTCCAGTTTGCTACCAAAACTTCTTATTCTTGTCACTCTGCTCCCTTGGTGGTCTTGTATATTTTGCTGAATCAGCACATACGTGGTGTGCCTTGTGAGGGAAGTGAGATTTATTCCTAATCTCACTTCCCTCACAAGAAGGAATACAGGTGCATATAGTACTTCTGTCTCTCACAGGAGAGTCTGGCTTGTGCTCACATCAGGAGTTGGACTCAATGATCTTTGTGGGTCTCAAATTCAAGATATTCTGTGATTCTGCAAAAGCAATACAGGATGATATGGAGTGCCATGGGAAGAAGAAGACTGATATATTTAGGACGTTAAAATGTTGATGATTAGCAAGAGAGATACACAATAAGGTACTAACAGATACCTGCTTTGGCCTTATACTAGTATGAGTGATAATGAGGCCAGTAATCCCATTTTTATTTGGGAAGGGAATATTTTTATACAAATTGTACAGCCAGTTACATCAGGGTACCTGACAATCCAACACAGAAATGAAGCTGAAAGTATGATGTTCTGGACAGTAAAGTCCCTGTTCCTGTAGCAGATGAGTTAATAACTCCTCCCGAAATGCTGTAACTTTTGGTGCCTGAGAGCAAAGGTTCAGAATGGATCCTGTTACACTGGCTGAAGCCCCTCTGCCACCCTGCACTTTTGCTTTGCTCAGAGCTCTTCACAGCACCCACCAAAGCACACACTCACCCCTTCCTCATGGCTTACAAGTTCACTCCATTAACAAGTAAAGCACCTTAGTTGCCTGAAGGTTGTGTGGGGGGCAAGGCCAACGGAATTTTGAAAACAAACTGGAAGGCACATACTTTCTGGTATACACTTACACCAAAACTTAAGGTGAGTAAACTGCCATCCATGCCCTGCTTAGAGCACGCTGCATGTGAGAGCCAGAGCCATCGGAGTAGGAAGAGCAGCTCTAATATTTCTAATGTCATCCAGTGCTAGAAAGTGCTTTGAAGCTGGATAGCTGCTATTTCTTTTCTATGATTTTCAAATGCAGAGGGGAAAAAAAAATCAATGTTGAAAGCATCAGTCAGTCTATTTAATTGGATCGTAGTTGTCTGTGTCATTTCTTTGTCTGGTGATGTGAAGAGGGAAAGCAGAGAGTATTTTTGATGGTTATAAAACATGTTATTTACTTCTGAGACAAAAAATCCCACCAAAACCAAACAAAAAACCCACTACATAGTATTTGTCAAAGGTCAAAGGCCACCACATGTTGGTATTTCCAAAAGTGCATTTTTACCACATTGTATATGACTGCTGGTGGTGTGCCTTACTACTTGGTGGATCACTGGGTGCCTCTAAAGCACCTATTTTCCATCATCATCCATCCACTAGTGATACTCTAATTTTAAAAACTAATAAAAGTTTGCTTAATTTACTTTATTCCCATTTCACTTTAGTACAGTGGTAAGTGTCCCCACCTGGCGTGTGGGAGACGCAGGTTTGATTCCCGCCAGGGAGACAGTGTTAAGAGTTGGACTCGATGATCCTTGTGGGTCCCTTTCAACTCAAAATATTCTGTGATTCCTATCAGATCACTGTTATCCCAATATGAGAGAGGGCCAGAAAGACTAGGGGCTGAGGCTTAATGAGCTCTCCCCTCAGACCTTGCTAGTACATAAGGAGCTGCAAGTTACCATATCCCTCTTAGGAAGGCCAGGACAGTCCTTGATTCTTTGCTTGGCCAGTTTTGCTAGACAGCGTAAAAAAAAACCAGTTTGGATGAGTTTCAGCTTTCTCAGCTCTGTGGTGTGTGGTAAGGACTGGAAGGAGCCTCAAATCACAGGACTGGGAGACACTCTTCTGAGCTGATAGCTCTGACTCTTGCACACAAGTTCACCCTGAAGTAATGCTAACAAATGCTAACATAAGATACCCCTGCAATTGACGTGGACTGTGAACATGTAATGCTGCACTTGCTCTCCAATATAATATATTTGAACCTTGTAATGATTGTGACATTCACTCCACAACAATTATTTAATATGTGTTTTATTGTGCGTTTTAGATCATTACTTACTCCATGGGATATGGTAAAACTATATGCCAGAGGCCAGATTCTGCATTCTTGACTTAAATATGCAGGTTCTTCAGTTGACTGCAGTAAGAAAGTTACTTCTCAGCATGAGCAGAGCCAGCAGAAACTCTGGTCCTGAACTTAGTTCTGCAAGATCCAGTGAACACAGCATGGCTACACATGGCTACACATGGCTACACATGGCTACACTGGTTCCCATCAGAGGGCTGGGGGTAGATACCAGCCTGTGCCTTGGGCGTGTGTTGTAGCTGAAATAGTAGGACTGCCATACTATTTCACTATTTTTACTACTTTACTGTTTCAAAACACTGAAAGTACTTCAAGGAATGTTTTTTCTAGTACTGTCCCATATTTCCCATTTCTTGTATATACAAATGCAAGTTTATAACACTCCATACTGGGTAAGAAATCGGAAATCAAGCACATATCTGAGCCTGGAGAACAGGAGGCTCAGAGGTGACCTCATTGCTGTTTACAGCCTGAGGGGAGGTTGCAGCCAGGTGGGTGTGGATCTCTTCTCTCAGGCTGACGACACCAGAACAAGAGGACATGGCCTCAAACTATGCCAGGGGAGGTTTAGGCTGGATGTTAGGAAGAGGTTTTTCACAGAGAGAGTGATCTCTCATTGGAATGGACTGCTCAGGGAGGTAGTGGAGTTGCCATCCCTGGAGGTGTTTAAGAGAAGACTCGATGAGGAGCTCAGTGACACGGTCTAGTTGGTGAGAGGCTTGGATGGATGGAGCATGGTGCCCATGGTGCCACGCTTGTGGGTCTGATCCTTGGGTGGGCATTCGCTTGGGAGTTGGACTAGATGATCCTGTGGGTCCCTTCCAACTCAGAATAGCCTGTGAATCTGTGAATACAGAACAGCATAGCAGGTGGAAAAGAAATGCAAGTCTCACCTGTTACTCTCCCAGGGACCCAGAGAAGAGAAAAAATACAGAAAAGAAAATGCTGACATTTATACGCCCACACAAAAACACTAAAATACGAAACTGCTTATGAGTGTTTCATAATAAAATCCTGTTCTAATAACAGCTTTTGTGTTAATTTTGTGGTTATATGTGACTTTAATGTATCCAAACCATTTTCATACACTGTTAAAGACATTTCTTCTTGTGATTGTTTCTAGGTACAATAAAATTAAAGGTTTCTTAAATATAATTGCCTGGAAAAGGGAGTTATTGATACAGGTAAATAAGTTCCATGCTGAAATAAATACACAAATACAGTCAATCACTACACAGTTTAAGCAGTTAAGGAATTGCCATAACTTTTATATATTTCTACATTACAATATTTAGATAAATTGCTTGATATAGGTCAGTGAAGGGGAACCAATTCATTTTCGTCTGTCTTAAAAAGGGCTCAAAAAACCATGATTCCTCACCAAATGTCCAATGAAAAGACAACTCACTATGACACACTGAGATAAAAAATGGGTTCAGGAGGGGAACAAGTTTTTTATCTAGTGGATCCCTTATCCTAGTTGTTCTTGACAACCAATGAAGAGTCACATAAAGCTTACATTAATTGATTTTATTGTTAATCTGCTTGAAATTTTGTCGGTCAGAAGGAAAACCAAAACACCTGAAAACCATACATTCAGCTATGTAGAGTTTAGCTGTACAAAAATGCCGTTCTTCCAGAGATCCAAACACAAGCAAGCTGCAGAAGGCTTTATAGGTTTTGCACATGCTTTTCTGTAGTCTAAAGCCATAGACTGTCTACATTTGTATTGCTACCTGTAACATTTATCTTTCACTACTATGGGCTACAATGTTACATTATGGTGGTGGTGAGCCCACCCACCCCTAACATCTGTTCTCATGAGTCGATTTCTCCCAACAGTGCTGGAGATGGCATGTAGCATGAAAAGACTTTCTCAGTACAGGAAGATGCCAACACAGGATATTTCAGTGCAAAACTACACAAAAAATACCTTACTCTTGGCACGTATTTCTATAAATTTCATTAGAAAAGGCAGAAAACTACAGTGTAGAAGAGACTTTATTAGTTTTCCTAACTTCTTTTCTTGTGACTGAGGAGTGCTGAGAAGTGCTGAGAAGTTAGAACACCTCCAGGGTGTTAAAAGTTAAACACTTTTAACCAGGGTGTTAGAANCCTTTCAACTCAAAATATTCTGTGATTCCTATCAGATCACTGTTATCCCAATATGAGAGAGGGCCAGAAAGACTAGGGGCTGAGGCTTAATGAGCTCTCCCCTCAGACCTTGCTAGTACATAAGGAGCTGCAAGTTACCATATCCCTCTTAGGAAGGCCAGGACAGTCCTTGATTCTTTGCTTGGCCAGTTTTGCTAGACAGCGTAAAAAAAAACCAGTTTGGATGAGTTTCAGCTTTCTCAGCTCTGTGGTGTGTGGTAAGGACTGGAAGGAGCCTCAAATCACAGGACTGGGAGACACTCTTCTGAGCTGATAGCTCTGACTCTTGCACACAAGTTCACCCTGAAGTAATGCTAACAAATGCTAACATAAGATACCCCTGCAATTGACGTGGACTGTGAACATGTAATGCTGCACTTGCTCTCCAATATAATATATTTGAACCTTGTAATGATTGTGACATTCACTCCACAACAATTATTTAATATGTGTTTTATTGTGCGTTTTAGATCATTACTTACTCCATGGGATATGGTAAAACTATATGCCAGAGGCCAGATTCTGCATTCTTGACTTAAATATGCAGGTTCTTCAGTTGACTGCAGTAAGAAAGTTACTTCTCAGCATGAGCAGAGCCAGCAGAAACTCTGGTCCTGAACTTAGTTCTGCAAGATCCAGTGAACACAGCATGGCTACACATGGCTACACATGGCTACACATGGCTACACTGGTTCCCATCAGAGGGCTGGGGGTAGATACCAGCCTGTGCCTTGGGCGTGTGTTGTAGCTGAAATAGTAGGACTGCCATACTATTTCACTATTTTTACTACTTTACTGTTTCAAAACACTGAAAGTACTTCAAGGAATGTTTTTTCTAGTACTGTCCCATATTTCCCATTTCTTGTATATACAAATGCAAGTTTATAACACTCCATACTGGGTAAGAAATCGGAAATCAAGCACATATCTGAGCCTGGAGAACAGGAGGCTCAGAGGTGACCTCATTGCTGTTTACAGCCTGAGGGGAGGTTGCAGCCAGGTGGGTGTGGATCTCTTCTCTCAGGCTGACGACACCAGAACAAGAGGACATGGCCTCAAACTATGCCAGGGGAGGTTTAGGCTGGATGTTAGGAAGAGGTTTTTCACAGAGAGAGTGATCTCTCATTGGAATGGACTGCTCAGGGAGGTAGTGGAGTTGCCATCCCTGGAGGTGTTTAAGAGAAGACTCGATGAGGAGCTCAGTGACACGGTCTAGTTGGTGAGAGGCTTGGATGGATGGAGCGTGGTGCCCATGGTGCCACGCTTGTGGGTCTGATCCTTGGGTGGGCATTCGCTTGGGAGTTGGACTAGATGATCCTGTGGGTCCCTTCCAACTCAGAATAGCCTGTGAATCTGTGAATACAGAACAGCATAGCAGGTGGAAAAGAAATGCAAGTCTCACCTGTTACTCTCCCAGGGACCCAGAGAAGAGAAAAAATACAGAAAAGAAAATGCTGACATTTATACGCCCACACAAAAACACTAAAATACGAAACTGCTTATGAGTGTTTCATAATAAAATCCTGTTCTAATAACA
>WEKX01027144.1:445244-537396 GCA_013390025.1 Pitta sordida | reverse complement strand
CACTCTCTGTGAAAAACCTCTTCCTAACATCCAGCCTAAATCTCCCCTGGCATAGTTTGAGGCCATGTCCTCTTGTTCTGGTGTCGTCAGCCTGAGAGAAGAGATCCACACCCTGAGAAGTGCTGAGAAGTTAGAAGTGCTGGGATTACTGGGGAAAATTATGACTAATTACCACTTTAGCCTTACCTTTCCACATGTTGCCGTCAATAATACATGCAAAGAGCCATCAGAGTAGGATGTTAGTTGTGTTTTGGAACTATTATGTGCTGATAAAAGATTTTAGTGATGTGACACTGCTAACCAGAGGTGAGCAAAATACTGGACTCAGGTAATTTATTTCTCACAATTTTACATAAATAATTTTTCCTTTTAATTCCCCAAATGTAATGAAACTTTTTTTGTCTTTAGATGAAACTTTTTTCTTCTTTGCCTTTAGAGTCAACACTAAATGATCAATCAAGACACTTTGAATTGTGCAACATTTCTAAATACCTAACATGTATTTCAATGAGCTTTCAGTGTATACCTACAGTCAAATTTACTTGTGCTGATTGTCAACAATTGAGATGATTGTTTTCACTAACAGCAACCTTGTTTCCTGAGGGTTTGATTTAGAGGGACCCCAAGTCACTCCTATCTGAGGATGAAGCCATACCTCTGTTTTACTCTTGCAACAAAACGGATAAACACAGTATAGCCCATGGCCATCATTGCTACAAGAGAAACATTGCTAAATGAAAGATCCTGACAAAAAGAGAGGGATGAAATTCTATTACATTCTATTATTTTCTTTGCTCACTCCCATTAAGTTGCCCAGCTCATTGAGGACAAACATTCACTGCATGTGCACATCTGGCCCAGCCTCTGTTCATGTAACATCATTCATCACGTCCTGTCATGTTAGCCATGCTGCCCACATTCCCCCAGCATGCCACGGAAAACTTTCCTCTCAGCACCTTACATTTCACTCCCTCGTAGGCATCCTTTGTTCATTCTAGCAACAAAATGGAACTGTAGCAACATAATTGATGGTTAAACAGCACAGTCCTCCGGTCACCAAGAGGTCTGAGAGTCCATGGTCATGCTAGGATTGCTGCAATGTCATTCGCTGCTCAAAAAAGTGCAAAATAATATTTTTGTGATTCTTTTCGTCCTATGGTTTCAAGAATGCTTTGTAAATATTCATTATCTCCATGTACATATTAGGTGAAGCTGGCAAGTATTAAGTATATATATTACACTTGTCTCATTACTGCCATATAGGTGCTGTGAACCCTGGTGGTCAAGACTGCTATTTCTGCTCTTTTAACATATTTTCAAATTTTTCCACTTCATATTTCAGCTCTGACAGCAAAGTAGGCCACTGTATTGCAAGTTTATCACTATTGAGACCAGAATGATGCAGAGGTGCTGCCTGTGAAATGGAAGGCTGCAAGGGAAATGCCTTCTAGATATGACCTCCATGGAAGGAGTATGGACAGGACCATCAGGCAGCCCATGGCATTGATAGGTTGGGTAACTCCTCCAAGACTGATATTTTAACATTTATTTTTATTGCATTTTTGTCTGTTCAGTACCTGTCCAAGGCCATTTTTGACAGGTTTCCTTCACTTATACTTTGCTTATTATCAGTGAGGAGCAGGGGAGAAGTTTCTTACTTGTGTAGTTTAATACACACTCCAGCCAGTTCATGAGTAGCCAAATTAGGGAAATATGAGATACTTGCTGTCTGCTAATCCCTTTTATCCCATTGTGGTTCATGAGCTTTTGTTTCTTTACTTTATTGTACTTGCACACTGCAAGGCTTGTTTTTTGCCTCTTTGCATTATCTAGCACCCTTGCCCCTCCTGCTTTCTCTGCTGTCTGCTGTAGATGACTACATTAGACTGTCATTCTTCAAAACAAAAATATGTTATTTTTTCTCTTAACTTTCTCCATCACATCCCATTTGTCTCTTCAGCCATCTCAACTCTCTTATCAGGCTTAAAACCTTGGCACTATGATTAGATATTTGCTGTCTTTTGCCAGTATCTATTTCACTACTCAGTATTATAGATAACCTTCTCCTAGTACATCCATTTTCATCTCTTCCTGTACATCTTCTCACTGTTCAAACTATGAAGTGACTCAGCTCTATGCTGCATTTTCTCCACATGGCTCTCTTTGTATTTGTTTAATGAGATTCACCGGAAACAGTAATTTAAAATTTAGACATGTAGACAGATAGACCAGTAGGTCTCTCACCCTGCAAAACACCTGGATCACTCTTGGAGTTGGAAAAATAGCAATTAACTCAAATACAATAAGCTGCTGAGGTTTACTAACAAAGAACCAGACAGTTCTAGCAGCATTACACTGCAGACAAATAGAGAACTGGTTTATTCACAAGCACCTAATAAACCTACATATTTCAGGACAAAAATTATTTGTTAAAATAATTAAAATGTTAATGTTTAAAATTATTTGTTAAGGATCTATGTGCTTTCCTCAATATTTGACATGCAACAACCATACTGTGTCACCATGCCCTATTATCTTGCTGCTGGACTGTGACACAGTCCATGAGGCACAACGGCCATGAAATGTGGATCCTTCTGAAATATTTCATGCTTGTCAGGTTGGCAATAGATTCGTACTGGTGATGAGACTTATCTGAGTTGCGGGGCATTGCAGGCTTGTTTCTGTTTACCTTGTCAGCCCATTTGCAGCCAGCTGTTCTCCAGCAGGAGACAATGTTAAAGCAAACGCACACATGGAAATTGTCCATAATAATTAAGATCCCAAGGCAACAAGTCCCTTAAACATGGGCTTGACTTTGCTTAATAAAGTGACCAGTCTAAACCTTCTTCTGAAATGTCTTCTACAGTTTTCCAGACCATTAAAATTTCCTCAAGGTGATAAAAATTAATTATTTTGGTCTTCCATGCATATGCCATCCAATAATGCCCACATGGCTTTAGAGTGGGCATGTCCCTGTGGCTGTTTCAGATTTCTTTCATGATTCCTCTCCCTTGTTGATTCTTTTATAGTACTTCTGCCCGCCAAATTCTCAATTTGCATCCTGGGAGCCCCACGGGGCGAAGGGGTGGGACACATCCACACCACCACCACCAAACCCCTGTCCCCACACAGCCGCTTAGAGCACCAGCAGGGGGAGGGGGGGGACACACAGGTGTCCGATGGAGTCACAGTGACCACACCCCCTCTGCTGCTGGGGCTTGAGGGGACACCCCACTCCTAGCACTCACGACTGGTGGGCAGAGTGAGTCACAGAGCAGGGGACCGACCCTGAGAACCCTGCCATAAGAATAAACACGGCGCCTCCCAGCGGGTCCCAATGTGTGCTGGCACCTCCCGGTGGGTCCAGGCAGGTCCCAGAGGGTCCCAGCTCCCCAGGAGCCCTGGAGGGGCTTGGCACTGCACCCTCCAGCACTCTGTGGCCGAGGGGAGTGGGGCAACAGATGGGGCTTATTTGCATATTCATGACATGACTATCCTCACAGATTGAGTGATTTGCGGCCTAGGAGGAGACCCAAACTCCCACATCTTCCAAGATGTTACTGTATTAGTAATAGTATTGGAGAAAACTTTGCAATTCAATAAATTATAAATCCAAATATAATAAAAAGTCTTAGGAGACACAACGTATTAAGTAGACATAGCCAGTCATGGACTCAAATATTTTTCTGAGGGACAAACGTTGTCAGACCATTTTTTGCTCCTTGTTTTTACAAATTCCTAATTTGGTCTGCCAGGTGAAGTACTTTGGTAAAACACGGTTGCTCCTGTAGAAGAGAGAAACTTTGGTGGCTTATGAGGCTTAAAGGACAAAGAACAAATACGTCAGGTCTCACCAGAAGGGTATCACTTGACAAGGACACAAAAACAGAGGTCTGATGCACCTGGGCAAATCTGACCAGCTTGCAATACAAGGCTCACACTAGCTTTCCTGGAGCTTTCAGCTACCACAAATCGGAGCTCTGGGTAGTGTGCTTTCATCTCAAGCAGGGGCAAGAAAAATTATCAGTAGTTTTAGAAGTAGAATTGTCTAAGAGGAAGAGATGTAAGAGTCTTACAAGCCTTTACTGCAAAGCTTTTCTGGACATTATTACTCTGGCTGGGAGTCTATCACAAACTTCAGGTAAAAAAAGCAAATACAACTGTCATGACACTTTTATACAAGTTTCTCCACCATATTTAATTCTTAATCAGCCTGCTGCGCCATATAAACGCTGAAAATAATGCTTCTCAGGATCTGAGTATCAGAAACTCCTCATCTCAAAGCTTGACTCAGATAACTGTATGCAAGCCAAAACCAGCTTGGTTGTTGGCTCCTGTGCAAACAAAGAGGAGCTAAGCTGCTTTCCTTCCCTTCCTGACAGACTCCTCAAACCTTCCACAGTGGTTTGAGGAAATAGAACACAACACGCCATGTGCCTCTGGAAAAATAACCCATGTCACAAAAAAAAAGGGAAAAAATCGTTATTGCCATATGCCATTAACCTGCTACCTACAAGAACCTACACCATTGCATGACAACAAATCTGTGTTTCTGTGTATGATGAAGCATCATGAAGCCATCTGCTCACAGTGTGTGGCCTGCATCTTGTACTGCAAGAGCATCTGAAAAGCTTGTTGCACATTTATGAATGTTACATCTCTACTAGAGATGTTTCCATCTGTGTAGTAGTGAGGTGCTGTGCATCTGATGTACCACAGCATTTACAGTTTCTTAACCTCTTTAGTGGGTGGTTTTAAACATGTTGGTTGTCATTTGCAACCACCATTTTTCCTCTCGTGACTGAATGGTATGAGATACATTTGTGGTGGTAGTTCATTGCTGCAGCAACTGTCAGAGAGCCTCAGCCTTCTGAAATACTGCTATCAGAAAGAAAGGACAATTGTTTTCCAAGTGCTTCCCTTGAGAGACTCTAGCAGTGGTGCCACTGTGGTAAGGTCGTTCGCCCTGCACCCTCAAAAAAGCTGCACAGGGAATGGTTCACACTCCTGTAGCTCCATACTGTCCTGCTGCTCAGGGAACTGATCCCTCTTCCCGCCTAAAGAGAATCTCAAAGAGGAATGTAGGGCAAATCCCCAGCACAGAGAGTGGAACAACAGCTAAGAAATTGCATTGCAGTGTTGTGGAGTATGTTGCCCCACAAAAATAATAAAAATTGAATTCTAAAAGTAGGAAACCTTAGTCAGCACTTTCAGACACCATGGATGCTTATTATCATGTCCACTCTGTAGAGTTCTTGAGTCTATGATATAATGTAGATGTAGACACAGATACTTTTCCTACCTGCATTTATCATTCTGGAAAGATCGTGTCTATTAATCATAGAGAAGAGCATAGCCTACTGTGTGACAATTAGAGCTCTTTGCCAGAAGAGCAGACACAAATGCGAAGATGAGCAAAATGTAGGGGCTCTTTATAGGATTTGGGTTGTTTGGTTTTTTTCAAAAAATCTTGTTCTTGCTGTGAGTAAGGTCTTGAATTTTCATGGTGTTCTGTAGGTAAATCTAAAGCAGGGAAGGGAGGGCAAACACCTGTTTTTAGCTGCCATAAATATATGTTGCAACTTAAATAGGTCTGGAGTGTTGTGATGTCCTTGGGAGCTGCAGTAGAGAGAACCCACAAAACACAGGTTTGAATACACCGGAGCTGACCTGACACCCCAGCACTAAACACACACAAGTTTTCCACTTTCAGAGGTGAAGGGAATGACCAGAAGGAGGGCAAGTGACCAAGTCACTTTATTTAAAAACAAAACAAAACGAACTTTGAAGGGAAAAAACAAAAACCTTTGTAAAATATAAGCAGAAAGAGAAACCATAGAAAAAACCCCCAAAAGGAACAAATACATGGATAAACAGATCATAAATGTGATCCATGGTTCTGCAGGTCATGATATGAACTGTTTGAGTGGTTTGAGGACAGCAGCCACTTCCAGGCCTCTCTTCTAGGCTGGAACAAGTCTGCATATTCGCTTTTACCCATGTTTTTAGCTACAAAACATAGCTAAGAAACTTCTCCTGACAAAGAAACCATTGAATTTTTTCCTTGAAAATGTCTCATTATGACAAATAAGCATTAACAAATTATCTGATCAGAAAGATCTCAGGTATTGAAAACAATCTACCCATTTATGTCTGAGCAAGACAGCTTTTGGTTGTGCACACAATTTAAGTGTCAGTTTGCCGAGATAAATAATAGTACAAAATAGTATATGAGTTTGGGGGGTTTATTGTCAGAACTTCTTCATATGGCTTTGCTACTTTCCCAAGTATTAATAATTTTTTAAAAAGAACAGATTTTTTCTGAAGTTAATTTTACTTATCCCTTCTGTTGGACTCTTGTACATTCTTAAGGGCAGATCTCTGGTCTTCATCTGTGAGACGTAGTACATAAGACTGTAGAGCACTGGTGCAGGGACTCAGAAAACTGCTCTTGTGTTTTGTGGTTCCCAGTACCAGGGGTCTAGGTCACAATTGTCTTTTTCATGATGGAGGCAGCTGATGGTAAGTGCTGGGTGCTCCACCCAGGAACCCTGAGGCAGCTTTGAAGTACTCTGCAGTTTCTCTTCCATGTAAAGATGGATAAAGATGGATAAAGGAGGACCTGGAGGGAAGAAAACCCAGGCATATCTGGGTCTTACCTGCAAGAGGCTCAGAGCAAGCACTCCTACAACTGGGTGCGTATTCCAGGCATACTCTGGGTCTCCTTTGTCAGGAGGGCCTAAGGGGCTGCTTCAGTGCTAATAATAATTTATGACAGCAGCACATACATCTGTAAGAATATGTTCATAATAGTAATTAATATATGCTTTCAGGGTTATTGACTGGCCATAAATAGCACTTTAATTTGTTTCTTAATTTCCCTAAAGAAATTACCTGCTATTTGAGAAATCCAAAACGATGATTTTCAAACCCTAGCAAGATACACGATTCTGCAAACAAGACAAAAATTGTTTCAATATTCTTTCTTATGAGCTGATTTGTAATTTATTTCTGCTAGCATTTCGAACTCTGAGAGAACTTACTGCTCGAAGACCAGTGACAGAGAGCACATTTTGAGACTATTTGGTTTTTTTTAATTTTACAAGTTTGAAGAGAAATATTTGTTCTTAGTCGTTATATATTTCTCCTATATTTTCAAATCAGCTGGGTTTTCTGCAAAATAATCCCTCTTCTTTTGTTTCCCTTTTATAGAAACATGTATTTATATTTTAATTCTGGAAGGTTGCCACTTGTAGAGACTAGAAGTTCCTGAAGGAAGGTTGCAGCTTGTGTCATTGGGACAGTTGTGTATATTGTAGCACTTCTTCAGGAACCAGAAGTGAAGTGTTGGCTTCCTTGGGAATAGAGAAGCCACTGGCATTCTGGGTCCTGATACAAGTTCTTCTGAAAAACATTATCCTTGTACACACCACTTTCCAAATCAAAAATCCATCCTCTGCTCCTGTGCCTGCTCTCACTGCAATGCATCTTTGGAGTGCACCTTCACCGGCCAGTGAAGTGGCATGAGGTAGGAATTCAGCGCGCACTGGAAAAGCTCTCAGTGGAGGCAGTTAATGAGGGAGGAGTGAAGTGCTATGGCAGAAGGGACAGAGGTGTTCTTATTTAGTTAAAATTGTAGAAGCAGCATTATTACAACAATGTGGACATTAGTTTCCTTCCATAAAGGTGAATATTTTGCTCTGCATTTTTAGTTCACCCTTGTGTATCAGATTTTATCTCACCAACAAACCCCTGTCATCACATCAGCCAGATCCTGTCCAGTCCCAATATCCCATCAGGATTCTTAAGAAGCTTCTGATATCTGATATTCATGAACCTTATGGGCTTTTTAAGATAATGGTAGTTTTTTTGTTGTTGGGTGCATAAGATGGGTACCTTTAAACTGTTTGGCTTGGGATGAAATTTCTCTCTCCTGACCATTCAGAAAAACCAAAGGTCAAACTGACAAGTTGATGTCAACTGCAGGTTAGGGATCATTTAAAAGCTCTAGTCATTTTTTTTAATAGATGAATGAACCTTTAAATAAATAATTCTTATATCCTACAGAAACCTAAATAAGCCAGAGCCTTAGAAATGCCCTTGGAAAGAGAAAGATTTCTCTTTATCTGAGAAATGCTTTCAAAAATGTTAAAAGTAACAATGAAATCTGTGGAAAAGGCAAATCACACGTTTTTAAATTGCAGTGATGCACAGAGATGGAGCTAGCCATGCTCCAGTGATTTGAAGAAAATCAGTCAGGACTCAAGGCAATTGTTTGCACGCTCCAGAAAAGTTTATTTTTGGCCTAAGAGCCAGGGGAAAGAGCCAGCAGTGCCCCCTGCCACTGCCAGGTGCCAAAAGAGGACCACCCCAAGTTGTCACCCCTTCTTAACCCCTTGTCTCATCCATATGCAAATTGCCTCATGAATATTCATTTTACACCATTATGTCACTTGCTATGGATCCTTCAACCAATTGGCTCCCATGTTGTTAATTCCTTTCCCCTTGTTTTGGCTAACTTTCGATTTTGTTTACCTTCAGAAGGCACAGAACTGGTCTTTTCACCTTTTATATTCAGCCTTAGCTCTCAGGCCCTCTGAAGGATTCTAAAGTTTACCAATCTTTCTAAAATTCCCCAGAAATTTACTAAATTTCCACTAATCCAATAAAATTCCTAAATCTCTATGCTATACACTTCTATACACTACATTTATAATTTCTAAATCTTCAAATCACCAGTATTGACCTAATGCAGTCATTGCCCAAAACTAAAAGCATCACACAAACCCAGTGCCTCTGCTTGCACTTAGCTCCAGAGTGACATTGACATTGTTGTGGTAAATTACCTGTCCGGGAAGAGCTAAGATGCTGGACGTAACGGAGATGTCTTTAAGAGATGACTTTAGGAAGTCTGTTATTCAGCCGTTATGCTGACAATGTTCAGAGTCAGTGTCATCTGGTGCCATGAAGATCCTGTGCCGTGGAAATCAAGGAAAGAAAATCAGTCAGAAGTAACTGATCTGTGTCCGAGATGTAGTATTTCCTGCTGCATAACGCAGGCACAGGAAAAAATTGCTGGGTAGCTAGTGATATCAATTACATTTTTGTTGAATAAATAAGCATTTAGAAACCCTCTGGAGCTCCACTACACTGAGCCCTATGAGTTTCTCTGACTGAAATATTCTTATCCACATCTTCAACCTTTTGTTGATGTTCTTCCTTGTCTTACACTTCTCTGAAATTTTGCTGGGGAAAAAAGGTGCCATCTCTGTTGACAGAGCTTGAGTTTCTCCCCCTTTATGAAAAACAGCAGAGAAGAAGGAGCAGAAAAAAGCCTCAGTACGGCAGTATGAGTTTCTCTGATGTTTAAACAGCAGTTCCAAGCTGTTCCAAGGACTACCTCCAAAACTGTTTTTATAAAGAACATTTGTAAATGTTATGTAAGCTGAACTGAGCTGCAATACCTAAACTTTTCATTGCTTTTAATGGCAGAGGAAAAAAGATATTATAAATGTATAAAATAAGTCACTAGTACTTTAACATAAATAATTAATAAATTGTAAAGCTTTGTAGAAAACAGAAAACTGCTAATGGAATAATGTACATTTGTTGATTCTTGGAGCAGACACTGGTCATACATCATGCACCAGAGCAAGTGCTAAGAGCATCAGCACGTAACATCACTGTTTAAACTTCCTTTTGGGGAGAGACTAACTAGTCACCAAAGCAGCCCATTCTGAGTCACTGGTTCCATTTTTTTTTTCTGATTTTTTTTGCATATGAGAAACTACCACAGAATTTGGAGTTCTCATTAGTATTTACATCCTTAGAGCAGTACCCTCATAGCAGTTGATCACCAGATTATCAAAAATGAAAACTGCCCTTCCAAAAGGCCTATTCTGACCCAGAGGTCATAAGAATAAGATTCAGTAATTCTCTTGTGTCATCTAGTCTCACTCAAGCTTGCCAAACAGGATCAGGAAAGAATTGTGATCTATCGCTCCATTTCTTTGTTGCTTTGACCAGTATACATTACAATTGATAAAAGGTGGTGTCAAGTCCTGGCCCACAAGAATGGAACCAACTCATCAACTTTTGCATGCAGAGCACTGACTACAGAGACAAAGATAAAGGATAATTACTTTGGTCACCCTAGTCTGGCATGGATTGGAATGAAGGAGTAAAGGACATAATGACCAAAGCTCCTGCAGAGATGGTTAATTTTCAAAAATATCGATTTGTATGTATGTGAAGTTCTTTATTCAAGCATTTCCCCCTGCATGTTTCTGCACCACATGGAGTTACTCACATGCTTAAAACTAAGTTGAAATGGAAGCCAAAAGGTACCACCAACACAAGCCTTCCTCCATTCAGCATTAGAGACATCAGGAACAAAAGGTAACCCACTCAATTGAGGAGGAAACTATTAAATTACACACGTCCAGCCAGAGCATGTGGAAAGCCAGATGCTGTAGCTGTGCTTTGCTCTATGCTGCAGCTTTGTAAATATGGCCCATCCTGTTACGTTAAGGAATGAAAATACTTCAGAGCCAAGTTAAAGGGATGAATTGCAGAGAGAAAGTCCTTGGGTTGTTGATGCTTTTTATGCCAGATAAAGCAAATAATAGAGCTTGTTGGAATGGAAATCTCCATAGTCTGCCATACAATAAATTTGTTTATGGTTCAATTACCACAATTTTTCCCTCCTTTGGCACTAAATGGACATTTAAACTGGAAGTTAATTTTTATATTAAAAAACCTCTGGCTATAAAAAATGGACAAATTAACAGCAATGAGCATTTCCACACAGAAGAATGAGTCATTAACTGCTTTTTTGCTGTTGTAGAAGAGCCCATTTTTGGCTGGTCCTCAGAGAGTCGAAGGATGCTTATAATACAAGTAATGCTTAGAAAAAGTTTTTTGCACAGAGAAAATTCCAGGCTTCAATTTTCTTCTTGAGAGAGTTCAGTAGTTACTTTAATCTCTCTCTCTCTCTGTGTCTGTGTGTGTTTATACACAAAATTAAGTTCTAGCAAAGGGAAAGTGCATTTATGCAAAAAGCAATTCATCAACCACTTCTGTGCTCAGAATTCACTGAGGTAATTTAGATACTTTAATGGCAAGGTAGTTTAGGTAAGGTATGCAATAAATGTTTCCCCCAACCCCTCCAAACAGTTAGAGTAATGGAAAATGTGTGCTCTAAATGAATCTTTTCAGTAAAGTAATTCTTGTTTTAATTATTTATCGGTTAGAAAATGTGAAATATAACAACATAGCAAACTTCTTTAGAAGCTCTTTTCATGTTGAGGGAGCACTTTTATATTAGCTGGAGTTTTATGCTGCCTGTAACTAAAAGGCTAACATAATGCACTGGGTGGCACTAATCTGTTTCTCGTAATATTAAATGTGCAGCAAGCACCTACCACGATGAGGAGACCCTTTGGATCTATTTGCAATATTTTCTCCATGGCCTTGACCTTAGTGATGTCAGGCATATATTACATCTCCACTTAATTTACTATTGACATCATGGATTAAATTTGTTGTTTCAGCTAATGCAACAGAGCAAGCAAGGTAGATTGTGAAACAAAGCCGGCTGCTGAAATACGAGGGTTGTCAAGTATAAATTTACAAAAGATATTCAGACTGAGCACAGAAGACAAAAATAAATGGACAGAGAAGCTTTTTTTGACAGACTGCAAAGGGCTAGAGACTTAAAGTTGAGCATTGTAAATCCAAATGTCACAAAAAACTGCTACAGAATGTGAGACATGTCTATTTCTCAGGAATATAAATGGTGATATGAAACAAAACTTTCAAGATGCTGTGCATTTTTGAAAAGTCTACCACTATGTCCTGGTAAGAAACTTCTTGATCTTTCCCTCTTAGCTTTAAGAGAAGGAAATTCATCATTTAAATTCAGTGACCAATATAACAACTGTATTCAGGGGAGGTAGATTATGAAAATAGCACAAACAACATTTATATTGTTTTCTGGGTTTCTACAAAAACATATTATAGTGCCTGATATGTCCTCTTGGTGAAATTTAGCCAGTTATATCTAATTAATTCTTATTTGGGCATTCATATAGATAGATGTTAGTTTTCAGCTGTTATGTGTCTGTGGAAGAACAGCAGAATACGAAAATAAAATATTTTTTTAATTTCATATATGTTATGTCACATAAATCAGGATAGATTCTCTTGCCAAGGATTTACTGGTTTCTACAATTACATGCTACCTGATGACCTGCAGAGAAGACTCAATAAAGTGAGATATCCATGGAGTGAGGTGCTTGTGTAGGCTTGCAGCTGAGGATCTGCAAGGGAGCATCTTGCAAAGGCTTCAGCTTCTGGATTCTTAAAGCATGAAGCCAGTAACCAAGTGAAAAAAGAGGCACAACATGTTGACCAAAGTTTCCACCTTGAAGACTTTCAGCTGCACGTTTGACTCAGAAACAAGCATGCTCTTTCTTATTTCTTTACAGCTTATGGGAATAAATCTAACCTGAGGAAATTAAACCCTGACCCCACAACCTAAATAAGTTGTCATCATGGATTTAAGAGGAACATATCATAGTCACAGGACCATCAATGAAGCGCCTGTGGGTTCTACCAAAATACATATAAACGGAGGGCAGTGTTTTGGGATGCGGATATGGGAATGATATCTTTCTGTTGACATTTGGAATACCTCCAAAACAACTGCATTTTGTGGAATTGTTTCCTCCAGTGCAAATCTAGCTTTGGCTGATGGATGAAGTGACTACCTCTAGCAGTTGAAGAATGGAGGAAGTGAAATAATGTCTAGCAAGAGCAGGCTTTGTTTCAAAGGGGCTTGTTTTTTTAGGAGGAGGGGTTCACTACTCGAAAGTCCTAATTTTAATAAACTTTGGGATGGGTTAAAGCAAGGTTTTGACGTATGACTAAAGCAGTGTTAGGACATATAACCTATAGCTTTCTCCTATTTTGTCACAGATGCTGTGGAAGATGATAAATGTAGGCCAGACCCAGAGAGATTCCACGCTCCACTCACTCCAAACACCTCTCTGAAACAGCTCAAATACACTGTGCTGCAAGCGGTAAGAGCAACAGCATGCTACATGAGCTTAGCATTAATTTTGATTCATTTTGCAGGTCAAGCATGAAATGCCTTTTGTAGTGCTCTCTGGTGCTAAACGATTTACACCAGTTTAGAATTTTCCAATCTGAGCATCAATTATTTGTGACAATTTCAGATAGCTATCTAATTTTGGCAATGCAGTACTCATACCTAGGACGTCATTCCCTGTCTATTGATTTCCTCTAAGCTCTGCTTTTGGGGGGAAATCTTTTACACTGATACACCTGGCTAGCAGATGTGGCTTGGCTATTATATGTGATTCAATTAATCTGAAAGGCTGGCGTCACAGGACTTTCTGTGATGCTGTGGCAGCATTATAGTGATTCATTAGTGTCACTTCCTCAGCAAGTTGTAATTGGCAGTGCTATATTGTTTCTGTAAAAAATCAGTCACTTGGTGGTAGAAAAAAGAATGGCTTTTCTTTTTTTCTGAGGAAAACAAAGGTTATCCTTGTTTGCACATCTAGTGTAAATGTAAAATGAACAAGCTCCATCCCTAATTTACCTCTTCTACCTCACTGCAGAGCCTAGGTGTTAGAGGATGGCGTTGAGATGCATTCACCAGACAAAAAGTGTTTCCTATTATTAATGGCTGGAGGAGCCCTCTGTGTAATCAAAGGGCACAGCTGCAGTGATATACGGCCCGTGACAAACGGAGACTTCTCACTGCTACAAGCTTACCAGCTTGCAGCCAGCGACTTCCAGCACTGTATATCTGCAAGATAAATAGCACAAGATATGAATATACGCAGTGCTTACAGTCTTGAAAAGTATTGTTATATCCCCCATATACAATCATTCTAAATATGACTCGAGTGCATTTTTCACAATTTCAGAGCTATTCTTGCTGTTTGTAAATAGATACAGCTTCTGAGCAGAGATTTAAAACCCTCTAAAGGTGCTGCTTTTAGAGTTCTGGTTTGGAAGATGGTGTTGTACAGCTGATGGTGTCAGCAAAGCAGCTTTCATGAGATTCAGAGCTCTCTTTTGCAGTGACAAGCAGCACTGGTTTTCAGTGAAAGGAATCAGATAACGAATATACAAGAAATCATTTTTATTTTTCTTACAACTCTTTTTTGAGCCTATGCCAAAGCAATCTAAAGGAAGAGCTCATTCTCTTTAGGAAAAATAGGGAGAATTGCTAGTGAAAAGTTAAGCAAATGAGGGTGCTTGGTAAATGAAAAATTACATGCCCTTTTGCCTGGTTTGATTTTGTTGTCATTGATATAAATGGGTCCAGATTTCCACAAACAAGAAACTAAAGCTGTCAGTGGGCAAGGCCAGCCCTTCCATGGACTCAGTGGTGGGAAGGTGTGCCCATGCACACTGACCAACACACAGGCACACAAGGCACACACGCACACGCAGAGGAGTCAGGGCCGCTCCGTGACCTTTCCGTGAACTTTCTAGGAGATGCAAAGATCAGTCAAGAAGCCAAAGGTCAGCATTCATGCTGGTCACAAGTCAAAATCAGATTTAACCAGTCACTGGAAGAGTGTTTCTGGGCCTTGAGTTATCTGAGCAAAATACTAATAAATGCATTTTGTATAGTGAAAAATTGATTCACTGTTTAATGCTTTGCATAACTCAGACTTGCTGCACTCATTTGACACCTCAGGAGAAGTTTTGTTCACTTTTTCCCTATAATATATCTATGCAGGAGAAAGATGGAGTTAAATAATATGGATGAAGTGGCAAAATGTGCGAAGAATCTGGGAATTCAGAATGAAGAGTGCCACTGTTAGTGTTTGTGAGACAAAAAACTATGAGCTGAAGAAAGGAAATAACATGTTGATTGCCTATGAAGAAAAACATTGAGTTAGAAGTAAGGCAACAGTAAAGGAAGTCTGCAATTTCAGTTGTAATTGACTTGTCCGGCCTCTCACACAGTACTTTGTATCAGATTCTACCACAGTGGTATCTTTGTTTAAATCGGAGTATAAAAAAAAAGAATCATAATGCAATAAACAAGTAATATAATCCTACTTTCAGCAGGTCAGAAGTGAAAACAAATGTGATGATTTTACTTCTTCTGCAGCCTGAAGTGGACATTTGCCCAAATGACAGCATATGAGATACATTTTAGCACAAAACTCTCATTGACTTCGGTGGGACCCTGACTGAACCCAGACACAGCAAGTGCTGTATCCTTGAAGCAGCACAAACCTCCATCATCTAAGTATCTTTATTATAGCACAGTGGTAGGATCTTGTTCTAAGAAATGCGTTATTGGGAACATTATTTTGTTTCCTCTTGTATTTGCTTTTCTCACTGGCAAGGTCCAATAAACTAATACAAATAACTAACTTCAACTTAGAAAAAAATATGAGTAAAGCTCAAGAAGAATTAGAAATGTGAAATTTTGGTTATGGACTGAAAATGATACCTTTAGATTTTAACAGCGTAGTGATGGCATGTAGCTCTTAAATACACCTTTATATAGCATATTATTAAATTTCTCACTATATTCTTAAACTCAGACAGTTTTCCAAGTAAAACAAAGTAAAAGGAGCAAACATAAAATACTTTGTCTACGCATGCTAGTTGTAATGTGCTTTCTTTCGTAAAAAAGCAAAACAAAACAAAAGAAGATAAAAAGTATTGGGTTCGTTCTCCAGTTTTCGCAGTAGAATATGAGTGAAAATGTCTCTGCACGACCCAAACACTGCAGCACTTCCTGCTCAGTTACTGAAAACTGAAGTGCTTTTCAGAACAGGGTCAGGAGCTGTCAGGAGCACTGAAGGACCTTTGTGTCTGCCTGAGCAGTGGGAAGGCAGGTCCTCGAAGCTGGTGTGTACAGATTCCCACCTGGATCAGAGCTGGACTGAAGCTTCCAGCTTCTCCATGAAGGGGTCTGGGGAGTATGGACTGAACGGTAATTCTAGATGAAGCTTGGGCTGGGATGGTAAAACAAGACAAAAATTAGACAAGTTCAGGGCCTGCAGTATTTAATTTACATAATACAGGGAAGACTTACAGCCAGGACTACCTTCTGTCTGCATTGCAGAGCAGAATAATGAAAAATCTGGTCTTTTAATCTTTCTCCAATATTTTAACTCCTTTTAAAGTCCTTCTGATGATAGCATTTACTTCATACTTGCACCAGCACTTCTGTGTGTGGGAGGGCTCATAGATCCTGAAGTGACTCTGGAGCCTCTTCTTGTCCCATCAGCCAGCAGAGAAATATTACCCAGCACCAAATAAAAGGTACACTGCCCAGCTTTTACCCGGGTATGAATACATCTTGCCAGGGAACACTCTGATCTGCATGCATTGACTTTTTTAAAAAGCTGGAAGAGTCTGAGAGAACTATAAAAGAGGCTAAGGTCATCCTAATGTTTTAGAATGGTAAACGTAATGACAAATAGACATTCGACCTATTAAGCTGAAAAGAACCATCATCCCAGTCTTGGAAGTTAACATTGGAGACAATCAGTACATAATTAAATGATGGCAGCAGAACATTCATCTTGGCATATTTTCAGGGAAATTAGGACTTGTCAGACAAGTGTGGTCTTAGTTTTTTTGATGAAATAGCAACTTCTGGTAATAAAGTTAAAAACCCCAACAAAGCTACATGCTCACATTGAATGGACTAAACCAAATAAAGGGATTATACTGAGTAACTGGGAACTGAAATTTACCATCCTCTCTTGAGGTCCCACAGGCAATGGCCCTTGTTCCACTCCTATTACACAGCTGAGGGTAACAGCAAGGCAGGGGCAGGATCACACCACCCATCCAGGAACAGAGAGAGTCCAGTGATAGTATCTGCAGTCAGCCAAAATCCATTTATTCCAAACAAGTCCATAGAGCCAAGGCTTGTCTGAGGTCAAGCAAGGAAGTCAGATCAGCAAGGTCAGATGAGGCTCAGCACAGTAAAAGGCTGGCACGGGCATAGCCAAAATGTAACTTCAGCAAGGACCAAGGGCAAAAGCCTGATCTTAAATGCAGCTTCCAAGCCCATGAACATAAGCCTCCCAACAAGGCTTTCTCCAGCTCTTTCTCATGCAGTTTTCTGACAGCTTAGCTGTTTTCATGGCAGCTTGATACAGGGCTCCAGAACTGCATGCTCATGGCATTAGAGCAGCCCTGGAGTGCAGCAGCCAAAGCCATGGCAGGGGTGAGGAGAAGAGCCTGCAGAGCAACTCAGGGCCTTAGCTGGGGGTTGGGAATAAAAGTAGCTGAACAAAGGAACACAGACTTTCAGTACCCTATGTAGGGGAGGATGGGAAGGCAAGAAGATACGCCTTAAATGGATTTCAGAAGGAGCTATCATATCTGCAAATAGCATTAGTGAAAATGCTTGTGGGAATATTGGATTGGTTCTTGAAGTACATTATGAAACTGGAAAAGGTTTAAAACTTCTCCAACATTCAAAGGAAAAATGAGATAGGAAAATACGCCTTATCTTGGTCATCCAAGAAGGAGTTTATCTTGGTCATCCAAGAAGGAGTTAAAAAGTGACTTAATCGAAGTCTGCAGGTATCTACATAAGGAAGAGATTTCTGATAACAAATAGCTATTTAGTCTAACAGAAAAAGGCACAATAAGATCCAATGGCTGGAAGCTGTCGTACTTTCTCTAGCATGAGCCATTAATCATTGGAACAACCTACCACAGGATGTGGTAGATCATTTGAAGACTTTAAATCAGGACTGCCTCTTTATAAAAGAAATTCCTTCTCTCAGACAGAAAATCTGCATCTGGTGCAGAAATTGAATTGCACCAAGATTGACGTGAAAGTCATTAAAATCTATCAAATTAAAGAAAAATCAGGTCAGTGGAAAAACAGTAAAGACAAATAAGTGGGATGTTATAGGACAGTATAACATATTCCTCTGCGTTTGTCATTAAAACTCACACAGCCATTTACAAGAATAAACTTATGGAAAAGAGGCTGAGAGGGGAAAGGAAAAAGGCATTCTTTCTAAAATATATATGTCTTCTGTCCTTGAAACAAAGGGTGAAAAACACATACTTTTTCCTTGAAGTTCCTCTGATGGAGTTCTGACTGCACATGGTGATAGGCTCACCAGTTGTTCTGTACAAAGCATGGATTCTTGCGTATGGTTAAAAAGCACCAGTTGGCCTTCTTTCAGTTAAATCCCATTCCTTTGAGGTGAATTTAATCAAACCTGTAAAATAGAAGCACTTTTGAGTTTCCTACAGAGAAAAAAGAAGACTCCAGCTTGTGGAATAGAATGAAGCTCTTATGTCAAAAAGAGCAAATGCATAGGGTGCAATTCCACAGCTATACTATACTATAAGTTTATGGTCAGAGCTCCCACAGGGAGGGATGGGAGTATACGAGGATATTTGCTACTTGTTACAGTTAATAGCATTAAATATTTGTATAATTCTAGTGCTCTGCTTTGATAGGAAATTCTTTGTGCTGGGAGATGCACAAACAGAAAAAAAAAAAGGCAGTGGCCAGAAGATCTGTGCACTGGAAGAGCACTGCAGCCCAAAGCCTCTAGCAGGCTGCACAGAAAACTTAAGCTGGTCTTTCAGAGTTGCTACCATGACAGAAAAAGGACTCTCATTCCCTACCTGCTTTGAGCCTGCATGAAAAATCTTTCTCTGAGATTTTATTTTTGGTTTTAGCCTTTGATATGCAAACAGCTGCTGGATTAAAGTGTATGTTCTAATTTCACTGGGCTTTTCATAATCAGAGAGTAGTAGTAAAGAGCTGGATACAGAGATTATGCTGGTTTTGTTCACCTGCCCTTTGGGATCCAGGAGTTATGTCCCTAATCCTTCTGTGACCTATACGTATGTAGTACATGTAGCATGGCTTGAGATACTGCATGAGGAAATGAAAATCCATAGGGATATACCTGCTAATTTGTTGTCTGGATGCCAATGCACATGGCACACAGCTGCATGCACAAGATACATCTGTGTGCATGCAGTATTTCTCTCCCACTAGAATATGACAGATTTCCAATTAAAATTGGGACCTATGTGGGCTAAGTGGTTCATGTAATATTCCTGGAAAAAAACTGCTACAGTATAAATAAGAATGAGTTGCAAAAATTCAGTAGAGTTCCTACTGTTAAGTCCTTAAATTCATTAGCCATTTCACATACTTCACAATTTACGTTGTTGGATCACTTTGTCTCTTTCCATAGACTTATAAAAACATACAATTAGTTAAGGAAATTTCTATAGCTTTTCTCCCCACACATCATTTTTACTCTTCCTTTTTCTAAAACCTGCTTTTGGGCTGATCAGCATTTTTACTCCCCAGAGTCTGTTTCACCAGTGATGGTAACCAGATGAAGCTGTTTCAGGTTTACACAAAGTAATATCCACAGAGGCTGAACATCTCTGAATTACCGACAAATGCTGCTGGCTAGAGGAGCCAGGGAGAAGGCAAGAGGCTCAGCTGCTGTTCAGCATGTCACAGCACCGATCTGTCAGTCAGCACAGCCCAGATCCCACACAGAAGTCTCCATGGGGTTTGAATCAAGCCTTAAGCATTATAGTACTTTGGAAATGTGTGTGTGTGGTTTCTGGGTGTATGTTTTAATTTTGTTTTGTTCTGGAAATACCATGTATGTCCTTTGAGACCATTAGAAATGAAGCTTATATAGACATGGTAAAAGCCCACTGTAGGCAAGGATAATAAAATATGAAATTATTATGAGAGACATAAAAACTGTTTTAAAATAGGAAGTGCTGAGTTTTTCAAGTTCATCAGGCATGATTATTTTTCTCTTTCATTTTCTGAGTGCCTGTGAGTATATAGAGTCCTAATTTGAGAACTAGAACAAACTGGGTTTGTTTATGTAGCAATATAAAGTCATCTATCAGACTCATCAGCACATGGGCCAAATCATAGATTACCATCTCACTGAGGGCTTAAAGAGAACCGTGACACTTACTCAATGTGAAGATGCACCACTTATTTTTGAATCAAGAAAGCAAAGAGTTGCCTCTGGCAAGGACAACTCTAAAAGGAATCATTCCTAATGCAATCTGTCCTTGAAATAAAGCTCCCTCTCATCTGCATTCCCCGTGTTATTTGATACGACCTCAAATTTAAAATTTTCAGTGTTTTTATATGACATTGTTCGGATGGGAAAAAATATCAGCAACATGACTCCTAACAGAATCTGCATGAAGTCGTCACACATTTGATTTCCTGTTAGACATAAACCCATTATCTTACAAGCTGTTGCTCACATGACATTCTTAATAAGCAGCTGCAGTTGATAAGTGCTACCCTGCATAATTTGCTTTGAAGTATCTTTGAGATAGGATTAACCAGATGATGTACTCCTTTTTTTTCCTCTTCCTCTTTCCCTCTCTCTCTCTTGGTGGTGGAGGTGGTGGAGGTGGTGTTGTCATCATGGTCCTGTTCATACAGAAAGGTTTGTGGACTACAGACAGCCATGTGATATCTGTACACCTTGTGAGCAGGTGTATCTGTATCTTAGCCAAAACGTGTTTAAACCTGAATGTTTGAATTGCTAGAAATAACATACATACATCTGGAACTGCTAAAATCAGACTGTAAAAAGGCACTGTAGTTAGCCAGTACAACAGTGCTTGACAGTACATCTGATTTACCAACAAATAACTGTTCTATCTTTCCATCAGCTTGCTTTCAAGTCCAAGCATGCATTGTTTTTCAAACATGATTTCATTAACAAGAACTCTTTTGCATTGTCTGAAAAAAATTTATTTTCTGCATCGTCATACACAATGCAAAGGAAGTAACTATACAAATCCAAATGAATATCCTTGTCTAAGTAGTGCTACTGTGATAGTATGCTGTACATCTGAATGGCTCAGAAAATTAATGGGCACAATTCTGAACTGTGGAAACATGAGTCATAGTGAGAAAGTTAGAATTCAGATTCACTGCTTCTTTCTTCTCACCTTCAATCACTGAATAAACGAAAGAAACACTTAAAGGATGCAAGTTTAAGTACCTTAATCTCATCATTTTATTCCTAACTTTTTGTTCTTCTATGTTCATATGAAGCACCTCATCAAAATTAGATTGACATAATAAATAAAATCAAGGTCAACTTTTTATTAACTTTGGCTTTTTACCTCCCTTCTGTTTAAATGCATTAGCTCTGAAATCTGCTGGCTGCCGCCGCTGGGTGTTTAGAGGCAATACTGAAGACTTTTAGGTTTTATGGATTCTACAAGAACAATATAACATGATACTGACAATCATAAACAGATACTAAATTGTTTCAGTTTGGAAACAATTGCAGCCATATAACCCTTGGTGGGCTCTTTTATATGAACTTTTATTTTTCTCTGTACAATGGCTAACATGGGAACTATCCCCCGTCCAATAGAGCAGCTTGTATTTGCCCAGGAAATGGTTAAGTTACAGCAGGTCACCCCTGTTACTTCATGGAAATGCTTTGATTTTTCTTCCATACTAAAACAGTTAGAGTAATTTGTTTTAGCAACAACTCCCCTCAGACCAGAACCTCAGTACTATCTTAAAGCAAAATTAACTTCACACATGACTTTGTCAAGAAGCTGATTTCCATCTCAGAAGAGTTCAAATTTCATGAAATCTGGACTCAATGTAGTTAGGAGGACAGACTTTGGAAATGTTATTTCCATTCCTTTTGCTGCTCATACTGCCCATTCACCCATGGATTTTTTGGGGCAACATAAATGCAACACTTTTGTAAGTGTATAGAAATGCCTGTACTTGACCAGGCTATCCAGCTTGGCCATTGTCAAGAGGGCACTGGTCAAAATACAAGTCGTGTCTCTGATCTGCATTCTGACTTGTTCAAAGCCTAATCTCAAGGACATGACCACAGCAGCCACACTTAAAAGACATTTTTGCAAGCCTCTGACAACTTGTAAAATAATAGGCATATCTAAGAATAGGGAATAATTCTGGACTGGCTCATCACTTTCAAAATGGGGAAAATGTAGCTGCAAACCCCCAAATTGATTGACAAGACAGCTTAAAGATATAAACAGGTGTAGCTGGACAGCAAACATGGGATTTATATGTACCTTGCTCCACTCTTCTCTGAGGAGTTGTATGAACATGAAGCTTTTTACTATAATAAAAAAATAAAGAAAATACCCAAACAAACAAAACAACACTCAAACAAAACAAGCAAACAAAAAAATTATTGTAGTTTAATGGTGATAAGTCTAGTTTGTCTAGCACATCCAGATAAGTTGAGAACACTTTCTGTACTTGAAATAGAAAAAAATTAAAGATTTCTCTTTGTTAGAATTTCAAAGCACTTCGCATTCCCTACAAACTGCCTGCAAACAGTAAAGCTCAGAATACCAGCCTGTATCAAGTCATTAACCTTTTAGGACTCAATCAACGCAGTGTTGTGTGACATTAATGAATGCTTTAATGTGGTATATAAAAGCTAACAAACGTGGAAACTGGCAATGATTCATCAAATTTAATATTCCATCAAACATTTAATTTTGAAGACTGAAACTTTTTAAAAATACGTAATACTGTACAACAGAATACAAGTTCAGAGCAGTGCCTTTAATGAAAGTTATTCCCCTCTTTTTAGGACTTTTACAAATTGTATTTAGATCCCAAACAAAAGCAAGAAAAGTGCATTAAAAAAACCCTGAAACAGTTATGGGATCTTCTTTCTAACTAAAATTTGAGCATATTTTATGGAATATGTTGTGAAGAGTGAAGGAAGTAGTCGTTATAAATACACTTGCAGTTTAGGTCCCACATTGTCTGCAGTCATTGCTAGAAGGCAAAAGCCCTGTTGTAAAACAGCTGGGCTTCTTGGCTTTGGGCAAAGGCAAATTCCAGAGCCAGAAACCTAATTAGACACTTTCGGAATTTGTGGCACCCTTTCACGCTATGACCTTTTCCTTTCTGCCTTCCCCTCACTTCTCTACAACTCACCCCCATGTGTCCTTCTTCTCCCTGCCCCCATGAATACTTGATCCTCTCCCTACTAAATATACTGCTTTTTATTGCATAAATACTGTCTACTGGACAAATTCAATTCTGCTGGTTATAAGACCAACTTGGAAGTCAGTAAGTTTACGTCATGGACAAATTTGTTCCTGTGATCCATTTAATTTGTGAGAGATTCTGAACTTATCCAGATTCCTAAAAATTTCCAAAAACATGAGCAGCAGAGAAGTGATGTCAAAGCAACAGTTTTATCTGTCTTGGAAAATTTCATCTTGCCCTGGAAGCTAAACCAAAATCATTTGACTTTTTTAAAAACCTGCCAATGTGTGTTCTAACTGTGCCCCATTGCCAGGGTACCCAACTGAACACAGAAAGCCCAGGTTCAATTTCCTGGAGGGACTTGAACCTGGGTCTTCCACATGTGATAGGTAGACACACCAGCTCCTGGCCTCACACTGGCTTTTTTTTTTTTTCTGATTAAAGTAGCAATTCTGTTCTGAACCTGTCTTTTTACACTGAAAGATTTTGCATAGTCACAAAGCATTTTTCAAATTGACAGATAGGTAATTTTTTATGAAGTGTCTCACCACAAATTTGCTGACCTATGTCCTTAGACAATCACATTCACATCCTTTTCAAAAGGATGATATACTTTAATTTAATTGTTATTTGTGCCAAGGGAAAATAATATCCAAAAATACAGAGATAAAAGAATCTAGGTGACTTTTTAAATAAATGCACAACTGATAGAAATGAAAGGCCACTGAAGATACATAATTTACAGCAAGGCTAATATATATAATCTTGTTAAATTATTTTTATAAAGTAAGTTACAATTCTTATCCAAACTCATTTCCAGACAAAGAGCATGTTCCCAAACAAAGATTTTTCACTTAACTAAAAATTGCAGGATTCATCCATTAAAAAAAAAAAAAAAGCATGATAAATAGGATATTTTAACTGAATTGGGTAATGGAGAACTGCTGTGCCACTCCTGAGAAATGTCTATAATTCACTTATGCCTTCTGGTATTTGTATAGCATGTTGGCTCATGAATCACAGTGTAGCTATCATAAAAAAAACAATGTCTCCTTGACAAAAAATACATTTAACTCAGCTGAGATTTGCAGTTAAGATTCATGCCTACATTTTAAAAATCACAAATACAATTACATTACACTTGAGAACTGTTTTTGTCAACCTATGCACTTCTGTAGTACATTTCCTGTTGTGGGTCTCAGAAAGCACTAACAAATTGCTTCTCACCATGTTCCTGGATGGATTTTTCTCATTTTAGCAAGGGAAAAACTGAGGCCAAGGAGCTCACTAGGGTGATCAGGGGAGAAGTGGAGGTCAAAGCAGAGGGCAGAAATAAATGCTGCTCTGAGAAACTGGTGCTAGTTTTCCATGGTTGCCAACTCCAGCGACAGGCACCTTGCTTCTACTTTGACTGTCCACCGGCAACATCTTTCCTCTAGCTGCCTTTTTGCAGACCAAACTAATTTTTTAGGATTCTTGTTTGGTATGGAAATGCATCTTTTTCCCTAGCCAAAGACATTCTGATACAGTGTTGGTTTGTAAGGAAAGAAACAGGAGGGTTTAGGCAGATTTTCGTGAAATATGTAGAGCAGTTAGGATAGGGAAAGGTGAGAGGTGCTCACCGTGGGATGTCACTATGCTTTTGTCATAGCTAAAAATGGTGAGGAACAGTACTTGTCATGGTCATTGGCAATGGGAAAGGGAAGCAAATATCAACAGGGTGTGCAGGAAAAATGGCCAGAGTTGGGTTTTCCTCCAAGAAAATGACAGTTTATCTCTCAAGGATCGTGGGGCAGTTGGTATTTGCAGGTTGCCAGAGGTGCCAGGTGAGAGGAGATCCTGCATAAATAATAGTTTCAACAGAGAAATATTCTCAACAGAGAAACAAAACCCACAGGGCTCTTCATGGCTCCTAACTCACAGAATATTGCCCCTAACACTGCAGTTAGAGATGTACAGTCATGGGCTTCACAGTGTTGCAACCAGCAGCCGGACACCTCAGGCTGACTTCCAACTCACCCAGCTGAAGGGGTGCAGCATCTCCCTCAGCCTGGGCCCTAAAAATACCCCTCATTTCATCTTCCACAACGAGCTTGCATCCATTACTCTACTATCCATTACATACTATTGCTCTTTGCATGAGATTAAATATTTCAATCACTGAAAAATACCATTCATTATAATTTGCAAGTATCATTTTAATCCTAAACTAAACCTCAAAGCGTCACTAAGTGTGCGTGATTGCTAACTGGTTAGAATCATTAAAGTCCCCTGAAAAAACTAATTAGTATGTTACTATATATCTACATACCTGGGAGATAAATGTTGTTTGCATCCCCTTCATAAAAACAGAATGGAGATGGTTCAGTAAAACACCCTACCACTCAATATGCAGGGTTTGTTGCAGGAGCAGCTCAATTCATATTTCCACCAGTTTGATGGCAAGTGAACAGCAGTAGCAATATTAATCTGCAGTAACCTGTCAGTGAACTCTACAGCTAATATGATGTAGTTATGATTTTACCATCAATCAGAACTGAACAGGCCCCGGACAATCCTTAGAGCACTGCCTCAAAAAATCTAATTGTGCAAAAGCTTCATCGGTTTCCAACATTTCTTTTTTATCTGTCACAGACTTTTGGCCTACTACACAACCTTTTATTATTGGTTTTATTGCATTAGCTTGTTGGACAAAAAAGAAAAGGCTAAATATAAGAGTTTCCCTGCATTCCATCATTTGTTACAATATGGGATCCTATTTGACAGTTCCATATTATTTTAGATTTAGATAAATATTATTAAGACATACAGTATTACATGAACTTTTGAACCACTGATCTCTAATATATAAAAAAAAGCCAGTAATATTTTTACCTCTGCATTTGAGTGTTCAAATGTATAAGAAATAACACAGGACTACATTAGACAAAATGTAACCCCCAGGTTTTTTCTATTAATTAATTGAATTCACAGAGCAGAATAGTTGAAAATGAATTATTAACAGCAAACATGAACTTCTAGGAGAGTTAGAGTTCTACTAGTAATTAAGATAACTTCATTATTCTCTTCAGGCATTTTTAGTACAACCATCCATTATGTGGGTTTGTAGCTTAAATTAGATCTCTGTGTGTGTGTAAATATCATAAAAGAAGCCCAGACAGGCATTCTCAGCCAGAATCTTTCCTTCAAACATGGGCCATAAGAGATTACAACTTGTGGTGAGATACATTACAGCCATACTATTTCTAGGGCATTTACTATGAAGGAAGTTCTGGTGTAACTTTTGTGATTTTAAACATATAAACCCATCAAGGAAGATGAACTATTAACATTATATGTTTAGTCATTTTAATCTTTTGCATCTTAAATGTAATCAGGCTTTTCAGAACTGAAATTGCTAATCAGCATGTTGGATGAATGTTTTCATTTTAAAATGTGCACATTTAGACATAACAGCTGGCTGTAAAGAATTTATTTATATTTGTGATTTAATGTATCACAAACTTTATATTTGATTTCATTTAGCTTTATCAAGAAATTGAGAAAATTTTTGCTAGCACGATCTGTTTTGATAGCAGTTTTACAGCAGCAGGAAAGCATGAAGAGGTGTGCACGCAAAGCATTATGTAGTCTTTAAAACAAGCATGTCTTTCTAAAAAAGCAAATTTTTTGACAGTTACAAGTGATTTCATCCCTTTCTAACATGAGCTCAGTTTATACAAAGCAATAGAGGTTGTGCATAAACAGAACATAGATATTAAACACTCTTATATTACAGTGTCTGTTCATTATTTTAGCAAACTGTATATGAAATTGAGAGGAAATATTTTTTTCCGAGAATTCTAACTTCAAAGAAGTATTTTTGACTATATGAACATCAAATGAATAGCTAAGTTTTAGCCCTCAATCAATCATAATGTAATGTAACTGTAATCTAATAAAAATAGCCATACAAAATAAGGAAATGGCAGTTGCATCCTGTTAAAAACATGCAGGAATGCAGCTTTGGAACTACTGAGAGAACTGAGGTTGTAGAAAGACAAAAACAGGATGTTAAATTCACGACAATTGGAAGCAAGTGATTCTTTTTGGGCACCTACCGCCGCCCGTGATAATTTGTTCAGCAGCCTCTAGGGGGTTCTGTGTCACCGCAGAACCCTGCAATTTTATGGGCACCTAAAAACGGGTTTTCAGAGATACAGGCATTTACACTGATGTTGAAAATGCCCAGCTGCATTGTCATTAATGCAAATTTGACTGCTATGCTAGCGTTAGTGTTCTCTAAACTGAAAAGAGCAAAAGAAAGTTCTTCATCATTCCAGACCACTTCAAACTGGGTACTGTCATTATGCAATAATAGAAAAATTAGTTATAATTTATATAATTACATTAAACTGCATAATATATTCATTCCTTAGGCAACTGTATTCAAATGCCAACCACAAATTTATTCACTTCCCTTTATATTTTTAATTATTATTTAACTTATTGTTTTAGAAGGTTGTCAGCAAGGAACACTAGTTTTGCTGCATTATTTCATATTCCTGGTTTTGCAAGAGATTAGATCTTTACCACCACAGGTTAATTCTCCTTTGTACTTTAAGAATCGAGTACACAATCTTTTATAGGATTCTTGCTTAAAAAAAAAAAAGAAAACAAACTAGACCATTAATAACAGAATGAAAAGTTAGTGTGGCACAATGTGTCATGCCTGGCCAAGCACAAATATAGCAGTAGAATTATAACCTCAGTTGGTTAAAGAACAATAAAGCCACATCCAAATAGTTCAAAGATTAATTACAGTATAATTATGAAAAAACCTCGAGCCATTCTTTAATGAATATTTTAACAGGAGTAACAACATTTGGGGATTTTAAAATCTATTAGTCTGGATGTTTCAAACATGAGAACATGTAGTCAGAAATCCTCATTTTCTCCTGAGAAGATCAGTGAAGGAAAGGCTGAATATCAGAGCCTGCTAAATTATCTGGTTTGCTATGATACCTGCAAAGCAGCTAACACATTGCAACAAATCAGTCCTCTCAGTCACGGCTGTTACAAGGGGGTAACTCTTACCCTGTACTTGCTGGGAAATTGATAGAATGAGCGATACCAAGAATTCCTATAACAAGGATTTTTCTAACCTTTATTATGTACGTGGCCTTACTGTTGTGTAAAAGGAAAATAAATTAAGGTTCTGACTGTCACAACTTTAACTGCAAATTATAAAACACTTCTTGCTATTCAATAATTGGGAGGCCCTATTTCTGCAGAGGACTTAAGATAAAGTTAATTTTGAAGTCAAACATAGATATTTTATAGAGCAGGGATGGATGAGTCCAGAAATCAATGCCTGGTTTTGCTGGTCTCATGGTTCATAGCTAGAAGTATACTTAAGAACATTTACTTTAGGACATGGTCCTTCTTGTGATGGACTATCTGGCAGATATGCCATGCCCTCTTCCCCCCCAACACACTTCCCTTCACTTCACCTTTGCTGTCTTACCTCTTTGGAAATCAAGATTTAAATAGGGTTTGTCCAAAATTGAATTAAATACCCTGCAGTTTAAGCTCTTTGAGGGACTTAGGGCAAGATTTGTCCTGGTCATAAATCACAGTCACAGCCAGCACCCCTCTCCGAGTATGCTGTGACTGGGCCAGGGGTTTGGTGGTTCCTGTTGCACGGGAAAACTCTCAGACAAACTCTTGAAAACATGGTTCTACCTTCCTGTGTATTTATGGCATGGAAATCCAAATAAGATTAGTAAAACCAAAATGATGGGCTATAAAAAAGATTGCAAAATATGCAGTGAAATTTGCAATTACCTTACTCATAAGAGTATTTTATACTTCAGACAGAATACTAGTTATCAGTTAGGTGACTATACCTGAACACAGCTTATTTAGCATTGTAATGGCACTGCAATATGATTTTGAGTGAATACCAGCTACCAGCAAGCAGGGAAGTAGTATTTTAAAAATTGTAAGGTTAGACTGCGACAATACTGACACATAACAGGTGCAATTTTTTTTTTCATTTTAAATATATTTTTGAAGATGTATATGTGTTTCAAGATACATAGTAAAAACAACCTTTTCTTAGACTACCAGCTACCTGCATACATTACATCAGCTACTATCTTTTTCATCTCCCAAAATAGATACTTAGTGAAAGCAGGTGACCTGGACAGCATCCTCTCAGCTTGTCCTAACAAAGACGTGGTGTAACAAGTCCATGGTGTTCTGAAAATACCAAAAGGATACATTTAGAATTAATTTTTTCAAGATGCCAACTCAGGAAAGAGGCAATAATGAATGAATAGGTGAATAATGAATGTCTGTTACTTTGTGTCAGTCATAAGCATTCAAAAGCATAGTCAGGTTATCTACCCCAAATAAATTTGTCTCAGTCTATGAAGCTGTTAACAATTCAATAAAGGCTTCCTTGTGTTGGAAATATGAGATATCAAAATTCACATAATTAAAGACAAAATGGGTGACAGTGAATCAAACATGTCCTTATTAATTTTAAAATATTAATTTCAAAATATTTCCCTTCTGACCATTTAAGTTTATATTGAATTAGCCTGAGCTTCAGAGGAAAATGTTACTTTAAAAATTTGTTGTTTTCCATTAAGAAAATGTTGACTCAAGTCCTTTAAAAAATAAAAGATATTCCAACTACTTTCTAAATCAAACAATTTTGAAACTGTCACCCTTCTTTGAAACCATTTTGGTCTCAATGACTCACTGGTTTTCAGAGAAAACATACCACTGTGGCTACATGTGACTCCCTATCCCCTTGTGAAGTCCCAGAGAGAGAGGATTGCCATCCTGTCACACATTTGTGTCCATTGCTAAATATTTCTGTGAAGTGAGTAAACAGTTCAGGAGTATTTTAATTCTTCCTTTATATATAACAAAAACAAACAAACAAACAAACAAACATTGTTTTGTGTGCATAATGCAATGAGAAATCAATGTCAAGCTTAAATGGAAAATTAACAATAAAATTCATGATCAGCGCATGAAAGCTCTTGAAACTAGCTGCTTGCCTGGCTATTTTCTGAAACATTGACCTTATGTACACAGTGAGGGCAGTGAACACAGGCATGTTCTCCATTCCCATCAGAGCTCAGGGGAATTCTTACAACCACAGCCCATCATGCAGCCTCTCTGCTTTTATTCCAAGCCAAGAGGCCAATAGTTTCCTCCGTAATTGAGCTGAAGGATATTTAAAAATAATTAATAGGATTTGGTGCAACTAGTACTATTTGTTGTGCTGTGTGCCTCCTTGTCTTTTATTGCCTGCTTCCAGAGCTTAAAGACTTTTCTTTGGAAAGGTTGAATACCAACTATTCTGAAAGTAGTCCCAAAGCAAGGCAGAATATAAATAGCTCTGCAAGCACAAGCTGAAGGCTCCAAAGAGGCAAAAGCACATCAAGTAGTTAAAAAATACTTAATTATATAAGTAGGGAATAGCCCTTTACCGTTGCAGGCCATATATATTAAAAATACTATCAGGCTCTGAGTTGTTTTTTAAACTGTCATGCTGATGGGAGTAATGCATAAACAGGAAGGGCAAATGCACAAGGGGAACAGTCTGCTCGACATGCAGAACCCTCCCTGAGGCAGGCCCACCTTCCCCACTTCCCCTCAAGGAAGGAACAGACTTTTGTCACCCCTCTGAAGAGCACGTAAGCCATGTGTCCCCTTCCTACAGCTGCAGATCCACCAGCACCACATGCCTTGGCCATTCAGTCCCATGCTGCTCTTGCCTCCTGCAGTCCCTCTCCAGAGGACCAAAAGCTGCCAGCATGATGTGCATGGGGTGAACCACAACCCCCTTATGTATTTGTTTATTTACTTGCTAGTCCTAGCGTTAGTTACACCATGACTGCTTTATATCCAGAGGACCTGATTTCTCCATACTCTTATGGTATCCACAAGTGGTGCAAACCCAACCATGTGTACTAGTCCTCTGCAATAGCAGCCAGGCTTCCTGTGAAGCAGCTATCTGACTGAATAGCAGGGAGCTGTGATTTAATTTGCTCTTTTTCTTGGGCCTTTCAAATTGGGATTGACTTTGCTTCTCTGTAGAAACCTGAGATGTCACCAATGCACAAAGTCTCACAAGCCACTGAAGCAGGGTCCTACCTGACACTGCAGCAATGTTCATCATATCAGCAACTCCACAGCCCTGGGAACATGATTTCTCGTTAACATAGCCTTTATTAGCTCGCTCTCCAGTAATATATGGCAATGGAGATCTACAGCTTTCAGAAAATTTCCAATAGACAAGAACAGCCAGGTCCAAACTATACACTGATTTGGATCAATCAAAAATGTGGCCAAAAAAAATTTATTTATTATCCAAAAATGTCCCCTGCCATAGAATCTGAGGCAGGTGTTCTTTTCAATGAAAATGAGATTGATATCTCTTAAATAATTTTCAACTCCTTTTAAACATATGCAAGGGCTAGGAACCCTGAACAGAAACCTTATGCATGCAAACTTTCCCCTGTTGTTGTATACCCCTTCATTTATAAATATAAGAGCAAATATATATGCAGCAAAATTATTCTAAAAACTACTGCTTGTGTGCTGCATGCTGTATCAGAGGAATAAAGAAGAGAGCTGATGGAATGGTGAGGGTAATTTACTGTGTGCTGGTCTCAGCTGCCAATGATTGCAAAGGGAACTCAGCAGATGTTTTTTTGATAAAGGTTATTTCTTTTTGCAGCAGCAGCAGCAGCAGCAAAATCTGTAGCATTTTTCTGTAGGACTTTGCACATCATGATTCTGCCATTTCAGTTAGTCTTAACAGCTGGAGGATAAAAAAAATGTTCCACTGCATTATTTGAAATTTGTCATGTTGATTTAGTTTCATTACTGTTATTAAATTTTATTCTGGAATGGTTTACATACAAGAATACATAATGGGTTTCTGTGTGGCCTGAGATTTATTTCTTGAATGAGGAAAGGACTCTACTGTGGCAAAGTCATAAAGCCTTATTGACTTGATCCTTTGCCATAAACATAGGATTCAGGGAGTTAGACTGAATATTAAATTGATATGATGGCTGTATTTTCATCAGGAGAATAACCCCTTCCAAAACAGGACTTCACAGTAAGTCCAGATCTATGGAATTATTTTAGAAATCTGCTATTATGAGGTACAAATAAGAAAATATTCTCCTAATCCGGCAATATGGATGGAGAGAACAAACACAAGTATGCATACCAAACACAATGTTCAGTTCCTAAAGAAAAATAAAATAAGATAAAAATGTAACAAAAATTAAAATTGCATAGACATATGGAAGAATTTAAATATGCAAAAAGGTGTTTCTAAACAAAGAAGTACTGAACACAAAAGATGAGTAAATAAATTGAAATTACAAAAGATACTCCACTTTGTTTCAAATTCAGCTTTTAGATCTCTTCTAATAGGACCACTCACAAGCCTAAAAAACTTTCGAGTTGGCTCTAAATTTTGTGTTGTAAGCCAACACTTAAATGTGAGTGACTGCCATTTTGTCGCCTTCCTGGAGGGCAATTTGTATCCAGGAGAAAGCTGACATGTCATATAATGTAAATTACTCAAGATCACGTCACCTCAGATAGATATACTCTTGCTGATTTGTAAATTAAAGACAAGCCACAAAAATTCCTAATTCCTTCACAACATAACTACTCATGAGTTTCTGCTGAAAGACTGCCATCAAAAAGCAATAAATCTTCAGGAAATAATATCACAATGCTAGCTCTAAAGTACTCATGACTTTTTCCCAACTTTCCCTGGAATATTTCTTCCAAAAGAAAGCAGATGGCAAAATACTCAGAGGGTCAACTTTTGTGTTCAAATGGTCCCAGGGGTTTCCATTAATTCGAGTTGTCTCTGCACAGACGCAGACAATAACAGAAATAGCTGCCCACCCTTCCTTAAGATCACTACATTTTTCCTTGCTTCTCTATCAGAAGCATTATTTGAAACCAGTGTTGTTTTTCAGTGTATTATGGATGCAGAAGCTTAACACAAAATGCAAAATAATGCTTCTTGCTGAATTGTATTTGCAGATCCAGGACATGCCTAGGTCCAACCCAAATCCATCCTTCTCCTGGTGAAGCCTTTGGACAGACCTTGCTGCTCCTCTGCCAAACCAGCCACTCAACTGGGCAAAACCAGGTCTTCTCTGAAAGTCGCACACCATTGCTGAGCTGAAGTGTCTCAAGAAGCTAAATCTCTATAGAGCACCAGATTTATTTATTTACTGGTGAAAAACAAATTCTTTAGAGGACAGATTTTCAGAAGAATTCAGTACTGACCTCATTGTGTCACTATTGATGTCAGCAAAACCCGCCGAAACAAAATAAAGCCAATGATGGACGAGTCTGAAAATCTCTCGTGCTGTAAACCACAGTGAAGTTCACAGCAACTTCATTAGCTGCATTGCTGCTAACGAACAAAGCCTGGCCGAGGATAAAGGCCTGCTGGCAGCTATCGAGGGGCATGTCAGGCCACACAGCCCCCCGGGGTGGTGTCCACAGCCAGGTGGGCGCCGGAGACGTGAGCTTGTGTGCGGGGAGCTGCCATCCATCGTGTTTGTGCCGAGGTTCCTGGTGTTGCCAGGGGTTACAGTGCACACAGTGAGGAACAGGGGCCGCACTACAGTGGGGAAAAGCATTTCAGCCCAAAAAAGGAAAACATCAGCTACAGAAATGCAACGGCAGAGGCAAAACACCAATAAGATAATCAAATGTTAATATAAGAACATTCCTCTCTAGTGTAATGAAAAAACATCAGAAAGCAAGAAGAACGTCTTTCAAGTAACAGAGGGTTTTTTCCAACAAGAAATTCAGAGAACTCATGTTCAACTGTACAAATACCAGAAGAGGAGACCCACCACAGACCTATAAAATCAGCTTGGCACATCTCCATGAGAGCCGTGCTGCTGTGCTAGGGCTGGATAGAACCTCTCCACTCTTGCCCCCTCCCGATGCCCACGGCCACCATCAACCCTGTCCCAGCAGAGAACAAGGGTCAGGCTGAAATACTGCTGCTGGCACCGACCAACCACAAGGTTCAAGCCTTCCACAAGTGGGAGGCATTAAACCTTTATGACTCTGCATGCACCAATGACATCTCCTGAGCAGCCGTGCAAGGGAAAGGGGAAGGAGCCCCACATGACACCTAAGTGAAGGCAGCCAGCACAACAGCCAACACTTAAATGTTGCCTGCTCCATCTTCAGACCACACACATTTGCTGTTAGCCAATTAAATGCAGACTATTCTTCAGGTGCTTTCATTTTTCAAGCTTGCACACTGTGAGGAAACAATACTCAGCTAGTATTTGGTTTTTAAAAAAAAAGTAAAGAAAAGGTTTAAATTTTAATAAGAGTACAAAGCTGTTAGCTTCAGAGTTCTGTTTTCCATAAAACTCACATTCACAACAAGCAATAAGGACGGAAGTTTACTGCAATATAACTTATACCTAGAACTTAGATCTGAAGAGACCTCCATGAAAGGTAAAATGTAGTACGTATGGGCTTCATGCCAGACCAGCCTTTTGTTTCTTTTCAATAAGAGAAAGAGTCCCAACTATGATAGAATTTTATTAGGAAGTCGCCTATTTTCTAAAAACATGACTGCAACTAGCCATTCATTACATCTAGGGTCTCAACAGCCAATACTATGAATTGACATGTCTTTCCTTCTTATCTTTAAGTAAGATGAGAATACTTTTTTTTAATTCTATTTCTAACTCAACATTGATACGTATTTACTGCATTTCATATAAAATTAGACATTCCTCTATTTAAAAGGATAGAATCAAATGAAAGCCGGAGACCTGACTTGCTTGGTATGGTGCTTTTCACAATTTTTATCCATTTCTTTGATAAGATTCATATTTAAGGCACAAGAACATCATATGACACATGCAGAAAAAACATGTGCTGCTTTGTGTCCATTCAGCGTAATCACAATGGATTCATAACACATTGAAATCAATAGCAGACTTTGCATAGACAGTGTTGACCTTAACTGCATCCAGCAGTATGGAAAAAAGACAACATACAGTGGGGTGAAACAATGGTTCTGTCAATTAACAGTGCACTGCTAGCATATCGGGGGGGGCTACAGACAATCATAGTAGCAGATTCCAAGGAACTTCTGAAATACGTAGTAAGGCCTACCTGTAATTAAATTAGTCACTGTAAAATTATCCTTAATAACTTAAACCTATATGTTGATAAAACAAGCCAGCACCTCAAAAATTGCTCTATACAGGAATAGAACTCAGAATTTTAAGTATAAATCTGAATTATTAGGTCATTCTCATGCGTTTCTGCTAACACTGCAACATTATTTCTTAGTGCTTTTGTGTGCTTGTTATTTTTAAAGTATACCAGATTGAAGTGGCAAAATAGTTTTGGTAAGCAGAATAAGATCTTTTTACCTCCATACAGTCACTTTGCCTCACTGCCACCCCTTTGCTTTCCCATCTTTAATAAGAGAGATAGTAATATCTGTCTATTCCTCAAAACATTTATGCTGATTACTTATCACTTTTCAAAATCTTTCCAATTGAAAGAAGTGTCACAGAGGCAATAGGAGATATAAATTTGTCTTTCACTGTGTTTCTTACTCCCTTTTTTTGTTGAGAGCCAAGAATTTTTTCTGATAGCTGTCATGTTCTACTCCTTCTCTCATCAATTATTTTAAGAAGTTACTGTCATCCAAGGCTATGTTTCTAATGATTTTTTTAGTTTTGTAATTTAAAGAGTGTAAAATCACTCAATTTCATCTTATTCTGGAGATCACTAACTGCAGTTATACATGGAAATGATGAAATGAATTAAAACTAGATATACTCTAATCTAATTTCAGGGTCTAGCATAAGAATCCAAGTCAGTTATGCTAATTTCTGATGATGTAAGATCACCAGTGCTTCAGGACAATAAGACTGGTATCAAGTTATGGAGTAAAAATTTGTTTACAACAAAGATTTCATTTTCCTCACAGAAATGATGGAACTATATAAAAATAAGAATTATTCTCTTCTCACTATTTGGTCAAGCAAGAATTGCAAGTCAAATATAAACACACCTAAAAACCAATCCCCTACCCAAAAGACAGTCCTCCCCAAAACTTCTAACCCTCCCAAACCAACTGAAAAAAACGTATTGCAAAACTCCATATTGACCAAAGTGTTCAAGTAGATTGACCTTGGCTCTTTCAAAGGCTTTTATAAGCATTCTTTGAAGAAAAGAAGTGCTAGTGAGAACCTATCATTTCACACATGAGGAGAATAAATGAAAGATTCAGTAATGGCTCTGTTTTCTCAGTGGGAAAAACCAAGAAGAAATGCCTGGAGCACTGGGAGGCGGTGGGATGAGGATCCTTTAAAAGAAAGTGCAACAACTGATAAAGGACATATAGGGAAACACATTAAGGACATATGAACAAATCAAAATAGCTGGACAACTTGCATCATACAGGACTTAAAGGAATTAACTAAACTCCTTCACTGTGAACAAGTCAACTGAAAAATTAGAGCAGAGGAAAATTTTAACATTATCAAACAAGGGCACTGCAGACAGACTCTTGTAAATCCACTTTTTGTTCCTAATGGTCACTCTGTCTTCAGTGAACCTTGGGTATAGGGCCTTTAGGAAGGAGCAGACGAGCTTTAATAGGGTCATGATGTTGTATCTCAGAGGATCTTAGCTGAAAAAGCAATTCACATTGGCTTGGGCATTTCCATGTGGTTTTCAAGTTGCTGAGGTAATAAAATTACAGGAAATAACTGCAATGTAGTGAGGTGGTGGGAAGTGTCTCCTGGCTACCATGTGGATGACTGCTGGGAACAGTCTATCAGATTTCTTTATTGATTATCTGGAAAAGAAAGTGCACAGCACTTTGATGAAACTTACACACACTCTGTAAGAAAGAGAGAAAGAGAATGTAGAAAGAAAATAATAGACAATTTCCTAGAGAAGATATAAGCATGGAAAGAAAATAACTACAGGAGATAACTTGGAAAAGATGCAGGCTAGGAGACCATTTGAGAAGGAATAACAGGAAGGAGAAATCTCAGACGCAGTAATGAAGATGCAAGAAATGTAGGGAGACAGCTCATGCTAAATGAAATGAGCTATGGCATGAAAAGGCCAGTACAATACTAGACAAAGTAAATAGTGTCACATCACTGAGAAAGGAACAAATGGCCGCTTTCTGCATTTTGCTGGTACAGCTCCATCTGGAATATTATGTGAATTTCTGGATATTGACAAATTTGAGGGTTCAGAGAAGAGCACCAAATATGATCCAAAGACTAAGAGGATTGATTATTGAGGAGAGATTAGAAGAGTTAAATATACAAATTGCTTGGCTAAGAAATTATTAATTGGGGACATGATAACAGACTACAAATATCTGAAGATCACCAGTTGTTATGGGTTTGGGATAACTTTATGGTTATGGAAGGTATCTGTTTTGTTTTTTCTGTTGAAAAATTCTTTTCATTTCTGCAGCTCTGCACTCCTGGCAGCAGGGCGGCTGGAGCCAGACTGCTGTCTGCATGGCGGCGGACATCTCCTCTGGTTTTTGCTGGAAGTCACCACAAACTCTTTTGTGTTTCGAGCTACAACTCTTTACAGCTGCTGATTGGTGGAAGGGGAAGAGCAGAAGCAGAGCTGAGGACAAGGCTTTTTAAACCCAGTGTGCGACAGGCTCACTCTCTCCTTCTTCCCTTCCTGACAGAGGAAGCTGAGACATGGATCTCCTGCAGCCATTCCCTGCCAGCAGACTCAGGAGCCATGCAAAGGCTTCCAGCAGCATGCTCAGCACTCATCCACCTCTTCCACATACCCAGTGGGAAAAGGGCCGTTTTAAAGTAATTTTTTACTTTCCCCATCAGTCTGCTTTACTCACTCCATTTTATTATTATTTTTTCCCTTCTCTTGTTTTTGTACCTTCTCCTTTCCCCTCCCTCTCTATCCTCTCGTTTAGGAGTGGGNTGATTCGCATCTTCACAGATTCACAGAAAATTTCTCAGCAAATATTGAATTGGCTATTCACAGACCATGCCCCCATGGGGCGGGAGGGCAGTGCCTCTCGCTTCTTGGGGACAGCCACAGTTCACTCCCATGTGAGTGTTGCAGAGGTTACCTGGCAGGGAAGGTTTATAACTCATGGTGCGTACTCCAGCTGTGCCACCTGTGCCAGGAGCAGGCTGTCTCACTGCTTCTCCCTCTGGGTGTCCCAGTATGAGGCGCTCTCAAGCGTTTGTTCCTGCCAGCGCTTTTCCGGGGAGCACCTGTGGACTGCGAGTGAGGGCTGCCTCTGTGTGTTTGTGGGCGTGTGGGTGTGGGGGGGTGTGTTACTCTTTCCATGGCTACAGGCAGGCGAGGTGATGCTGATGACAGAAGGTGTGCTAACTGTGGTGGAATCCAAGCAGCATGCAGTCTTTGTCCCTAGGGCTGCACACCTGGCGCACCTGGTGATACACGTAGCCCCAGGGAAAGCGCTCTCACAGTGCTGCAGCCTCCTCCAGAGGGACTGCAGCATGAGCTAGCCTTCTCTTCCCCCTCTGCCCTGCCTGCCCATGTGTGCTAGGATCAGGATGTCCCGCCACTTCTCCTCCTGGCTGTCCTGGTGTGTGGTGCTGTCAAGCGTTTGTGCCCACCAGCACTTTTCCAGGGTGCAACCATGCTGCATGGACCATGGGTACACTGCTCTGTCCGTGCTGTGCCTGCCCCGAGGTGGCCACGGTGGTTCAGCTCCAGTGGAGCCACGGCAGCTCGGGTCTGCTTGAGCGTGCGATGCTGCCCCACTCCGCTCAAGCATGAGCCACCCCCTGCTCAGAACTAAGCGTCTGCATGCTGTTATGAAAGATTTACATGCTCTCAGGTTAGATGTGCTGTCCAAGACTTTCTGAGGGTAGATTGCTACCCCGAGTACGGAGAGACCAGGTCTACCCGCATGGAGAGACACCAGCACAACGGCACAGGCATCTCCCCACACCTGTGTCCCTGGCCGAACGGAAAAGGGTTTTTTCGTGGTGTAGCGTGGCCGCAGGCACCAGGAGGCACCAACACAAACACCAACACACAGCAGGGCAGTGCCAAAACAGCACAGGAGCACAGGGGAGCCGTGTGAGGGTGGGGGGCAAATTTGCATATTAATGAGCTGCCATTCTATGCAGATGGAGGGTTTCGCAGGTAGGGGGCAAGACCCGTGGTACCGTGGTATAGGAGACCCGATTGTAGATAAATAAGTTATTTTCTCCCGCAATCCATCCTGCCTAGCATTCTATTTTATATAATTTTAAAAATAAACCATAACTGTCTTCTGTAAAACAAAGACATTGGTGAAGAAAAGGCATTTTTCAGTGGGATTTACTGAGAACAGCAAAGAGTCCAGAGAATGACTGAGAAGCAAAAACATGTCCTGAGTATAAAGAATTGCTTCCTGATGGTGAATTATGTTTATCTGCAGAATAATTTCCTCAGTGGAAGAGGCAGGATGCTTTTACTTGTGGCTTTTAAACACAGACTTTAAGAATCTCTTAAGAAACCTATGTGCTCACAGCTGAAGAGGTTTGAATTCAGTGACTTCTCTGATCCATTCCATTTTAACTAAAGTGGGTGCAGTCTACAATTCCCTTTTCTCCAAGATTATTTGGGCATAGGAATAATGACTATGTATTTGTAAAGAGGTTATATTTGTTATATTTTTTTTCTCCCAGTGCCGCTTTCTACCCTGACATTCATCAAACCGAAATAGCTGCTGTTAGAGAAGTACTTCTGTTACCTGAGGGTCATGGTGAAAGTCTCAGCACCTGTATTACCACTGCATGCAAACAATAAATCAGCCGTTTGATACCCACAGAGCCTTTCAGTGACTCAGCTGGGTTCTTGATGAGCCTACATTCCAGGTAAATACGAATTATATGAAAGTACTTCTTCCTTCTTTCTAAGGGGGAAAAAAATCACTGTATAGCACAGGTTAACTACTCTGGTTATGTCAGGAAGCTCATGGTTGGCCAATAACACTGGAGAAACAACATGAGCTTGGCAAGGCAGGGAGCTGGACAGTAATTGGAATCCTCCTTCATCCAGCCACAGGGTGTTACCCAGGGAGACACAACACCATAACACGTCATGCAACAGCAACAGAAGTTTTAAATCTTGCAGCTCCCTTAGCTAGATATACAAAGTTAGATTAATTGTGAGTCTTTCATCTTCAGCCATCTCTAAAAGGCCTTATCTTTATCTCTGCTTTCAGAGGTCCATAAATTTCTCTGTGTTCAAAGGCTTCATCCCTTCCCCCCAGTCCCTCTCTAGTTCAGATATCCTCAGACTCCAGCACGAATGGCAAGTCTCCCTGTATTTAATCCACTGAAATTATCTCCCCCTTCATACTTCCTTCCATGTTGTTCACCAATTTCTTTGTAATGCTTCACCTGCTCAGTTCATCCTTGATGAATCCTTCTACCTTTCTGCCTCCTTTCTACCAAAAACTTTCCCATCATGGAACTCAACATTTCTACTTTCTATTTTTCCTGCTACATCTTACCCTGTTACTGGTAGCCTAGAATATTTAAAGGCAAAGTCACTTTTAAAATCACAAAGTTTATTTGAATGTTTTCACTTTTTCCATGGACATGTTTTCCCCCTCTCCAGAGGGAAAATTGTTGCCTAGTGGTTATGCTTAAAGCAGTCACCATATGAATGAATATGTGTGCAACTTTAGTGCTTGCTTTCTTCCAGGCTTTAAATTGCTAAGCAAAAATTGATTTAGTTTATCAGCAGAGAGCTATGCTTTCAATATAATTTTTATTCATGTTTTTCTACATCAGATATGACTGATTCAGGTGGATCAGTCCCTCTACACTAGGTTACCATAATTATGCACTGTACCCATATCAAAATTAGTTCCAGCTAGTTAGCTTCACTGCAAGACAATTCACCCTGCCAACTGAGAATTTAACCTAGTTTGATGATGGATACATATCAATAGCAAACCCCATTATTTATACGGTGTAAGAAATAAACTCTCTGGCTGGCTAGAGATATGAAGCATGTGAAGGGTTTTCATTTTAGATGGCTGGAAATTTTAAACTCAAGCAGATTTTGATCAACATACCATTGAAAAAAAATCCAGCAGTTGCATTTCTTATTCAGCAGTGGTACAATGTAACTGAAAATAGAAGCTCCAAAAGCTTGATGGTCTATTACTCAACATGTGCTTATAATAAATTAGACGTAAATAGCAGTTATTGTGTACTAAGAAAAATGAGAAAAGACAACGAGTTTCAATAGGCTGGAGGGGCTGAGAATAGGGCCATTTCTGTCCTAGTGTTCTGCAATAATTCCTATAATTTTTCTATTATTATCAAGTTACAGTAGCATCTAGGTGTTTAAGTCCCATAGTAGTAAAATAGTTTTTAAAAAGCTAACAGCAGTTCCCAGGTTCACAGGTTATTCCAAGTTGGAAGCGACCCACAAGGATCATGTAGTTCAACTCCCAGGTGACTCCCACACAGGGATTGAACCCACAACTCCGGAGCCATGGGCACCACGTTCTGTCCGTCTGAGCCTCCCATCGTCTAGGCCATGCCACTGAGTTCCTCATCCAGTCTTTTCTTAAACACCTCCACAGATGGCAACTCCACCACCTCCCTGGGCAGACCATTCTACTGAGGGATCACTCTCTCTGTGAAAAAGCTCTTCCTAACCTCCAGTCTAAACCTCCCCTGGCATAGTTTAAGGTAACCTAGAATAAGCACTGTTATACTTCGTCTTTAGCATCGACAGTAGGGGTGGAGCAAGCTCTCAGCTGAGGAGGAGTTGTAGGAGGTGTGCAAGTCAGGGATCTGCGCTGAGGGCCAGTCTCGGTGCAACTTTGCACACAGGGTGAGAGCACCCTGCCCCAGAGCTGAGCTAGGGCCCCTGTGATGCTCTGCTATGAGCTGCCGTGTGTACCAGGCACTGGACAGAGCGGGACTGCAGCAAATTACCTGCAGCATCACACCTCAGGTCCTTCAACAGTGGTGAAACCAAGGTATGTAAAGACCATTGATATTTGGACTTAAATAGCCATGGTTACACGAGTAAAAGGGAATTAAGGAAGTATTCAGTCTGAAGCAGTGGAGCAATGAGCAGATCCTCACACACGCAAATTTACCAAAATAGAGTGATTTCTCTTCTACCTGCAAGGTAGAAGGAAGACAAGCTAGTTTTATTTCTGGGTCTGCTTTTCTAAACTCTTAATAGTTTTCCTTTAACTCTAGGTAAGACTAATTTTGAACCATACAGACAGACAGTGAAGACTGCAACCCCACCAAGTGACCAAGATCCAGGCTACAGTTTTCCACACTGACATTGTGAGAGGAAAGTGTTATAAAAATCAGTTGTGATTCACCATGTGTAGTGACAGCCTGCATCACCCTTCTACACCTCCATTAATCCCCACCCTGCGTCCTTGTGCTGCAGCTCTGGAATGTTGTACATTAGAGCCTTGCCATGGGTCCTTTTCAGTTCCTCAGCTCAGGGCGCTGGTTGGAGGGAGCTGAGTGCTGCAAAAAGCAAACATATGCCAGAGACCTCCCTATGTAACATGGGACATGGCACAGGCTGTGAGAGTAGACTTGTTCTCTTTGGACCTCTTTGGCTTCCTTTTGAGGAGAATGACAGCGATTTTTGCAAGTTTGTTGCAAAAGTTTGTGGTGATTCACTATTGAGCCATTTGGGGTTGGTCACTGGTAAGACTTCAGGACTGTGAATTGCAACAAAAATCTTAGTGAAACACTGCAAGAATGATATTTTTTTTTTGTTAATCATAATTTTTCACAAAATAAAACACAACACCTCATTCAAAGGCAATTTTACAGGAGTAATTGTTCCTACACAAACAGCAGGCAGCAAGGGAGGTTCCAGCCCAGGGAAAATGTGCATGGAGGAGCCATTGGCAGGACACTTATGGGAAAATAAAAACTAAAAATCCAAGTGAACTCTTCAGTGTATAGTAGACAGTATTGCAGCTGATGACTATAAAGTTTTCACACTAATACTTTGTTAAGAAATGGTGCAGATTAATAAAGAGCTTATTGAAAAGCACTCAGAGCCTGATCCATATTTAGAACAACCAAGTTCCAGAGCATGCATGGAGCTGTCACCTGAGGACACTTCTCCAGCAGAAAACTGAAACCAAGACTAGCTGTATTATTAGACACTGGCGACTTGTAGAAATGAAAAGTGATACACAGCAAAGCAAAATCCTCAGTTAAACTCAGTGCTCTGAAATCCATCTCATTCCAGAATAGGAGTGAGGGCTGGTACAGAACTTCATGAGTGAGGATTCTGAGCATCCTGGAAATTGCAGATGTGTCTTTTTTACAGTAATATAAGGGATCCTTTAATTTTCTTCCATACATTCGCTTCATACCCTCTGCAGACCCATCAGCATTCACTGGTTATCATCCCTGACCTGATCCATTTGGTCAACTTGTATTACAGCACCAGTCTTTGGTATGAATGAAAGACAATTATCTTACTTTAGATTACACAAAAAGGGTCGACATTTAATGCAAACCTGAAATGGGCACTGCTTCAGGGCCCTTTCAGGTATTGCATTTATGCAAAACCATTTATTTGAAATATGAAGCTTGTTATGTATCTGGAGTGTTCCATTTAAACAGAGCAGCTCATTATTTTTTTCAAATACGATTTCAGAGAAGTTTTTTTAATTGTTATATAAATAAACAGCTAATCAGATGGTTGAGAAAATACTGTGGGTTTATCTAGATCGTGTTTTCATTATAAGAAATATCCAGCTGTAAACGTATTTTTGTTGGGCAAAATATACAAATATCTAAACAGATAGAAGAAAATAATATTTATGTTGAAGGACATAATAATAATAATAATCTTTGTATCAAAGCTGTGTGCGGGGCTCTGTGCGGGGCTCTGTGCGGGGCCATGAGCGGGTAGCTCCCGCCGGCTGTGCCGGTGCCGAGGCGCCGCTGGGTGTCGCTGTTGGTGCCGCAGCGGCGCTACAAAGCCGGGCGGTGCGGGGAGCGCCGTCGCCATGTTGAGCGGCTCTGCCCGGTGGCCGGTGCCGAGTGGTGCCCGCACCCTCCGGCTGCCCCTCCTCGGCTCCCGGCTGGCTCGGCGGGCTATCGTCCCCGCGGGAGGGGCGGGCTGGCCGCCGTGTGTCCCGTCGCTTCTCGCTGAGGAAGGAGGCGGGCGGTGGTGGTCGCGCTGTGCCACAAAGGAACGCAGCCCGCTGGCTGCGGGGAGGCTTGCGAGCAGCTGGGATAATTTGCTGGAAAATTGAATTTGGGAACAAATAGAAAATCAAATCAGAGGCAGAAAAGTGATAAGAATGCTGAACAGGGGCTTGTCGTAGAAGTAGCAGATGAAGATGGATTTGCAGCTGTAGGAATGGCAGAGCACACTAAGCAGCCTGATACTGAGAAGCAGGAGGAAGTGGTGCAAGGTGTAGATGCCCAGCAGGTGCAGGTTTTGATCTCTCCCTTAAGCCTGAGGTCGGGTTTAGAGAGAAGTCAGAGCTGAGGGAATGGACACCCTTTCTGGGGGAAAAAGGACACCCTTTCCTGGATCCATTTTTAGGAGGATCCCATTGAGGGACATTTTTCATCGTGTAAGTTAGGCCTTCCTTCAGTTTTGTCTCTTAATTTGGACCCAGGAGACAGGTTTAGGCCATGCTGTTTGTGTACGTGTTTGATGGTATTGCCTGCTCCCAAGTGGAAGGTGTTTCCCGTCCCCAGGTCAGCCCCAAGTGACAGGGATGTTAATTCCCCTGTCAGGCACCCTCCATTGAAAGGAGGACAAGGACAGTGCCCACAGCAGCACAGGGACACTGTGTGTCCCTCTTGGCAATCCCTCTTCAGGAATATGTCAGGATCACAGTGGAAGGAGCCTTTCTGGCTTGGGCCACCTTTCAGCGACAGGCTGCATTCAGATGGATCCCTGCAGCACTGCCACTTGAAACCACTCCCATGTGCAGGAGTAGTCTGAGTACTTAAAGCAGGTGAAGAAAAATGTAAATTAGGAGATGAGAAGCTTGTAATAGGAATGATTTGTCATGACAACTGTGTGCAAAAGTGAAAGATTCTCAATGCCTTAGGCAAGTAAAGGGCCCAGTACTACTCTGACACAAACTATTGATTTTAAAAGGCAGACTCAATGCAAAGCAACACAGAATCAAGGGTTTTGGCTGTTACAGGAAAACTATTCAATCTGAATGAGGGCAAGAATTATCCTCTTTTTCTGACATTCTGTGATTCTGTGAAACTTACTGAACACCTACAGCAAATCCACATAGTTCAGCTCAAGCACCGTTTTGAGACAGGCTCCCAACTTTGCTATGTGGGATTTTTTTCTTTGGGAATGCTGTCGCTATCAAAGGGCAGGATTGGGAGAGGTCCATGGATTTATAGTCTTCCCCCTTCCAAAGCTGGGGTGAAGAGGAGCAGAATGCAGCCCCTCATTCATGCCCTGGAAGGTCACAGCTGTGATGCCTTAACAAGTTGTAAAAGGATCTAGTGGCAGTTTGTTACTACAGTATAAACGTTCCTTTTGTGCCCATTTCTTTTCCTCCTTAGTCCATGAACTTTCCGAAGGAGCTGACTATGGCACTTCACCTGAGTTTACGGGGAGAGTATTATGTCTCCCTGATAAAACAAGATACTTCAAGAGCACTACAAATCCCCTTTGGGCTGAGGGGGTGTTTGGATTATTCTTGTCATAGCGAAGTAAATTCAGCTTCAAAATATTGCAGTTCCAATGACAAATCTACACCCATCAATGCCAGCAGCGCTGATGCAAGAAGCATTGGCAGTCTATGAGAGTAGAGCAGCAGGGACAGATTGGGAGCTGGTTGTGTTTGGTTTTGGTTTTCTTCCTCATACACACACCAAGGTGCTCAACTCAATACAGTCTACACTGGCAGCAGGTCACTGACAAATGTGTATCAACAATAATTTCTAGCCAGGCTGAAGTCCTCTCTCATGGCTTTACCCTTGTACTTCTTACCAAAAGTATGACATTTTCCAGTTCCATGTATAATTTAGCCAGAATATCCAAGCCAAAAATGTCAAAGAAAACAACCTGTTAAGCTGGAGTTGGTTGCCACCAGCCTGGTAACCTTTGTAGCCTGCTAACCTTTGGCAGCTAGACTGACTGTCTTCTCTGCTTAACGCGAATCAGAAAGTGCACATATCTCTGATGGGTCTTGGGAAAGGCATCAAATGAGTACCAGAAGGAATTAATGAATACAAGGTCTTTATTTCATTTTATGTGTTGGCTAATCTACCACATTTAACAGCTTTACTAATTTCCTAGATTTAGGAATGAGCAATCCCATGTTTTATGGGCGTTCTAAACCCCGTGTCGGGTCCCAAAACTTGCTGTGTCCCGTTCGTGTCATAGCCTGACATCAATAAAGACATAAAGAATAAAAGAGATCTTGCTACTACTGCAAAAAGGGACATATTGAAGCCAATCCCCCACCTCCAACAATGTGTGTTTCGCTACAAAACAGATTAGATTGGAGTTCATCAGGGAGATGTTCTCTTTCTTACATGTGTAAATTCCAACCTTGTTTGTGAATTTCCCCATAGAATAAATAAGACATGAACAGCAACATTGTGACTATACACCCAAGATGTGTCTATCCTGAACAAAAGTACCCACCCCCTGCGGCAGGGATGCTCTTTTCTGCTAAGCCAGCCAGTGAGATGTACTGGTGGCAGCAGTCTGTATGGGAAAGAATCTCCACTGGAGATGCACACTTCTTTCAGTGACCATCAGATGATCACACCAGGTTTTTTTGACTGCTGAACTGAATTTGAGCAGGCAAATGAGATTTCTGTGCCTGTCAACCAGCAGTTGGGGTAATTGCCCTAGGCACAGTTGTTCTAAATAAAATCACAGATGTTGAAGTTGCCCTCTTTTGTTGCTGGTAAGCAGAACACAGCTTGCTGCAGCTGATTGTCTGGTGCTTTCAAGCTGGTTTTGAGGGCCATATAAAAATAAGTTGTTTGCTTAACCCCAAGTGAGCACACGAGAAGGCGAAATTGCACAAATGGCAGAGATCCTCAATACAGTCCCTTTAATGTAGCAGAAAGGAGTCATAAAAATCCCAATTCTGCAGCAAAAGGATTCCTTTGATGTAGAGAATGTGGAATAAGCTTTGTAGAGATCTTCCAAATTCCAATGCATAGTGTGTGTGCTGAGACGCAGAGGTTCTAGATGGAAGTGCTGTGGAGCCCAACCAGCGTCCTGGCTCCTGGAATGACTTGGGGGGGTTTGGAGCGTGGAGCAATACAGACAGTTCTCCACGTGACTTCAGTAGCTCAGCAGACCTACCAGAGGCTTCAAAATAACTCAGACTCTGGGGATCAGGAAAATTTCTCAAGCCACTTTAGACCTAACTCTCTAATCCCCTCCCAATAATTTCATATGTATTACTTAGGGATTGCAAACATCTTGGCACCACCCATGTTCCTGAAGCAGTTCATTCAAATCCTTACAGGATCAAGTAGACTTCAAACAATCTATGTTGCTTGCTTGTTTTTCGATTTTATTCCATTTGTGATTAGTGGGATATTTATACTTTTTTTCATTCCTGGTTCTCATCTACTGGCTCTGTGTTTCAAGTGAATGCGAAGAAACTCTATATGTTGTTTGGAATAAAAGTTTTTTTCCAAAATTTATATTGTGACATGTCCTTTTCTAAAATGCAGAGCATAGGAATGCAGCAGCCCAACCTCCCTTATCCTTGGAACCATCTACCCAAATCTACATTGAGCCAAAACCACATAGGCAAAGGGGAGATGAGGGGGGGGTTTCACAAATGGCAGGTGACAAGAGGTCCTAGATGTCCTACCAGTCCATTCAATAGGGTTCAGATTGGCTGGGCCATTCCCTCCCTCCCTGCCATTACTGAGAGTTCAGATTAATCAGTAACTCTGATTAGTCCTGGTTATGTGGCATAACCCCAACATGAAAACAGCACTCAGGCCAAAGGGGACAAAACTCCTTAGAGAATTGAGGCCATATGTAAGACAGCAGAGGGGTACTACAATTTTAGTATGAATCATTACCATGTATAAAATCTGATGAGCTACATGTTTGTGGCTCAGTTCTGACCCTACACCCCCCTCATTCACATTAATTTTTTGAGAGCTTTTCCTTATATTAACAAACATTTTCAAGTTCTAAATCACCTGCCAGCCAGAACTGACCTGCTTCAGCTTCTACAAAGAGGCAGCTGCTAAAACATATGTTTTCCACTCATACAAGGATTCCAGCTTCAAACATCATGGGTGTTTTTTCCCTCTGTTTTCTGCTTCTCCAGCAGTAGAATGTTTCACAGAAATAACTTAATCTGTGTGAATTCACTTGATGCCATGTTCCCTGAACTGGTTTGCCCTGGACCATATAAAGGGTGTAGAAAGGGTCCCTGAGATAAGGAGGCTTCATTTTTTTAGGAATAATGAGAAATAACAATTTAATTTCATAGAAAAAGCTACATAAAAAATTAATTTCCATTCCTATCGCACAGTAATGGCCTTATTACAGAATGTATAAGGCAGCAGAATAAGTAACCAAAACATCAAACCCTTTGTATTTATGAAATATGCTGTTTTGTGCCAGTGATAGAAAGGACAAGAAGAAAAAATGCCTCCATCAAGCTGTGCTTCCTGGTATGTTTAGTGTATATTCAAGTATTTCCTGGTATATTTAGAAACAACCAAATGACAGAAAACATGGTTTGTAGTTAAGATCCCTTATTAACACTTTGTCTGAATGCAGACTATGGAAATACACACGATTCTGCAATGAATAAATGAATACTTAACAAATCCCAATGAAGATAAATTGAGGAAATCCTGTTACAAAGATAAACAAATACATCTTTATTCTTTACTGTGGAGGCAATAGCTCCACATTGCACATGACAAGGTATGCTTTATGTAATAGGGTGAGTAGGTATTGCTAACTGTGTGGAATACAGTTGAAATGAGAAAATATATTTTAAAATTTCCATAATGAAGGAAGGCAGCATGTCTGAGGTTACTCACATTTTAGATTATTATTACTGAAGACATTTTTTACATCATTAGTTTTTCATATAGATGCTGTTTGCTTCCACTTTAGGGTATACTCTTGTTTGTAGACTGAAGATACCACACGTGGTTGCCTGGAATGTAGGTTCTGATAAAACTAAGCAAGTTTTTTACTGAATTTTATACAAATATATCTAGTAGAACAACAGTTTCCTATATTTTTCATTAAATAGCCCATCTGTTCCTCTCTTTTTCCATTGAGAAAAAAAAAGGGAAAGAAAGGGAAGATACCAAAGTCAACATACTAATTTTTTAATGTATCTATTTGGGTGAAGAATTTTTCTCCCTACTCTGACATTTGCCAAAAGAATATAAATGTATTAGAAGTTTGCAATAAAGGTGTAAGCAAATGCATTTCTCACTCTCTCCCTCACACGCACTGCTTCTCCCAGAGGGAGGTGTGTGGAGCTGGAGAGGTGCTGTTGCATAAAGCTGCTTGTCCGCTAGGTGGTCCGTAAAGACACGTTTGAGAACATTGGTTCAGGTTTTAAGACTTTGTATTTAAGTACACACAAATTAATGTAAGTATCTATTTTTAACATCGTAATATGTATCTATGCCTAAAATGACTATAATGATTTTTCTTCCTTCTCCTATATTGAATATGTATTCATCAAAGAGAAATAATCTGAAGAGTATTTCATGTAAAATTCTCCTAGGTATGTAAGCCTCCAGAATTCTCAAAAAGCAAGTATTTCAAGTGTTTTCAGCGGGGTTACTCATAGAAGCCAATCCTTTTTAGGTGAAGAAAACCTAATTTTCAGCTCTTATACTCCATTTATATTCCAGAGATGCCAAACACTTGGAAGTATCACATAACATTGGAATTGTAGTGATATTGTAGGGAAAAACAGGAAAACATTGGCATAGCTGTAATCAACAATATCTAACACTGACAGGAGAATATTGGGGTTACAGTCACAGGGCCCATTTTACTATGAGATAAGTCGAGATTAAATCTGGGAATCTACCATATGCCTATAGAAGGTGTAACAGAACTCAGCTGGTGTGGAGCTGGTGAGATGTTTGCAGCAAGTGACTTCTCTAGACAACTAGAGTCATGTAGTCTTCTGGTTGTTATTGGTATTAAAACTTTGTCAGTATGCAATGGACACATTATATGAGAGTTTAGTAACAGAACACAAGATATTAAAATTTTAAAATTCATTTTTAAAAGTTATAGTCTATGATGAAAAGGGAAACTATGACTCCATGAAATAGATCTGTAGTTATTATGGGTATTTTTTACTATGCTGCTGTAGTTTTTAGTGCAATAATGGTAAATTTCTAAATACATTGTACTGATTTCCATATTCATTTTTTACTCAGTTCTCATTTCAAGTGTGTACAGTATGATTTCATTAGTCTCCATTAGTTCATAGAAAATGTGACATGGACTGTGTCTTTTTATTAAGCAAAGGAAAAATAAAATTGAAGATATAGATTGTGATGAGGTTTGGAAATGAGTATGCTTCATCTTACAGCAGTTCTGGTGCAAATTATTTCAAAATTGGCAATTCTAAGGTACATTGTGTATTGCTTGTCGTACAAACCATGCCTAATGGAGAAACAAAATATGTAATCACAAACTGTAGACAGCATTCCTCTCTATCCTTATGAGCAGAGCTTCTTGCTTATGAATTTACTTAGGTATTAAAAGAAAGATGTTACCACTATAATAGAGAAAGTGATACATTATTCAGCAAGTAAGAGTAGGAGAAGAACAGGTATTTCCTTCTTGTTGGTTCTTCTGATATCATGTCAGTTTAAAAGTTACAATATTTTCCCAAATTTAGTACAAGTATTTTGAAGACCAAGCATGGTGCATGATCCTGCAGGTAAAGCTTACATTGGGAGAACTATTTAAACTGGCACAAAGTCAAGGCTAAAACCTTCATAGAAATTATTAAATATATTAATTTTCATAATTTGAAGTTTATGACAAATGACCGTTTGAAGGAAAACACAAAAAAACTGGGGGAAAAAATTGGAAAGCTAAATCCAACAAAATCAGTTTCAACTTTCAATATCTTGGCAATACACATTCAAAGCAAAAGTGTTATACACTTTTTCCATACAACAGTGAGAATATTTCATATTTGTTAAAATCTTTATGTAGTACAAACAAATAGAGTCTCTAATACAACAATCTTTTCACACTAAGCTTCTGAACAGGGAATTATCCTCCTACTCTAGCTTCCAATTTCCTCTTCCTGTCCCATATACAAAACAGCTGGGTGCAGTTGTCTGATGAGACCAGCTGTCTTGGTCTCCCAAGCTATTTTACCCCTTCCTGCCTGTTGCAGGAGTTCAGCTCAATTTAAAGGAAGAGGAGGGGGGGTGAGTAATTTCTGATCTGTTTTTTTATGTCTGTTTCAATTTCAGTGTTTCTAAGTCCTCTGAAGTCATATGAGCATTGTATTTATTCCATCAGAAAAATTTTGAAAGGAAATTTGGTAAAGGAAGGGGCAGCAACTCAAAAGATATTTAAAGAGAAACCCCAGAGCTGGAGCTACAAGAAGGATCTTTGCAACTTGCTTTGTTGTAGAGTGAGGCAAAGGTATTTCAGTTAAATGAAGAAAGGAGGTTTTTCAGCCAAACTGCAAAGGAATGAGAGCTCTGGGGAGATTCAGCTATGAAAATGATCTGAATGTAAAGATGAAAGTGTTCAAGGCAAAGAGAATTTTCTCCAATTTATGACACAGAGGCTAGTAATCAACTGGTATAGTTAATTGTGATTGAGACTGTTGGGAAATCTTAAAATAGAGGAAGGAGAAAGAATATGCTGAAGTTATGCTGGGCTTTAGCTGGTGGCTGTGTATCTGTTAGGTGTTAGTGATGCTGATAGAGATTCCTGCTCTGGACATGGGGAGTCAATGAACAAGTCTTCAGTCTTGAAATTGGGCCATAACAAGTTAAAGGAGAACATAATTTTATGTGACACAAAACAGAAGTCCTTCAGAAACTGGAGGAAAGAATGGGAAAGCCCTTCTAAAGGATCAGTTGAAGAAATAAGGCAATTGGAATATGATTATGACAATGAAATTAGGGCTGTGAGGGTGTAAACATTTATTTAAACATATGCACTGGAGAGTGTTGAAAATAACAATGCATTGAGGGAATGAAAATGGAATAAGTGGTTGTGAGATTTGTCTAGAAAACTATCTCTTGACACTAATGACAGCATCTGTATTGAAATGTGAGGAGGAAAGCCACACTAGAGAGGATCTGGGCTGAAAGGGGTGTGGAAAAACACCCTATGTAATAGTATTGACATCACAGAATGAGCTTAGAGATGAAAGAAATCAGTTGCTGGGTTTCTGTGTGCTTGGGGGTTTGTGTGTGTTTTAGATGGAAGAGTTTATTTCTATTTTAAGAGTGAAAAAGAATGCAGCCAGAGCTTGAGGGGGAGATTCAGAAGGTGGTCGTGGGCTGCCTGGGGGGAAAAAGGGTGAGAAACCTGCGCACCTGCGGTGGAGAGCATATGGAAGAGTCTTGGGGGGGGAACACTGAAGGCAAAGGTAAACTGGTGAGAAGGCTGAGTCATGATATGTTAAGCTGCTTTTGGGAGATTCCCACAGCCCTCTGCAGTGAAAAAGACAAAGATCTGAATTGATGTCACTAGAAGTTGCAGTCCAGAGACTTATTTGTGCTGGGAGAGGTGTTCTGCTGGAGTGAGACCATAAGAGGGAAGAAGAGGCTTCTGGCAGGGAAAGTCATTCTCGTTGCAGACTTTTGCCAGATACATTCTTGAGCGTAAGAGCAGGGGTGGAGGAAACAGATGTGTGAGGGACTTGGCAAAGTGGACAAAAATGCTGAGGCACAGAAGATTTAGGAGAGGGGGAAGGAGGGAGCGGCATGCAGTGAGAATCAACAGCAATGGGAGGGGGGTCTTGAGAACAGATGTAGAGTTGTCTGCCCTTTGCTGATACTAGGCATGTCCTGCCCTTGAGAAATGTGATTTAGTAAATAATAAGAATGCATCCAAATAGAATGCAACCTAGCAGGAAAAATAATCGGAATCAGAAGGGTAATTTTATAACTGTTAGTGCAACTCATTATATTGTCAGCAAAGAGCCACATTAGGGTGTGTAGGGAAAGAGCAAATCCCGAAAATGTTAATTCTTTCCTCTGCTTCCCAGGAGACTCCCATTGCTTGAGGCTGCAAATTGGGCAGAGACAAGAGTAGGAAGCCCTGACAGCTGCAGAGAGGACAGACGGTAGAACAGAATGGTCACTTTAAAAAAAAAAAAAAATTAAAAGCACATTAAAGAGCATCAGGTTTTCCTAGGGGAAAACTGTCTGTTATTCTTTCACCTACTGAAGCAACCAACTGAGACGGGGTGCCCTAAATGTGAGGAAAGCTAAATAAACAGGGCTGCAGCCACATTGTTTAGCCCCTTCTAATTTTGTAGAGGTAAGCAATAGTCTCCAATGACATCATAAAACTTTTCTTCACTTTTTTTTCCTGTTTCACAGCATGATGGTATTTCTTAGCATTGTGTTTCCTATCAAACATCGAATCCCATTTATGACTTCTCCCTCATTTTGCTAAGAGAAACAAGATTTGGAAAGGGGTTTTAGCAGAAAAGCTAGTACTGTCAAACACATCTGTAAACGTTCAGCTCTGCTTCACACAAGAGTTTCATCTGTGAATGCTGTATCTAGGATTCAAATGCAGACATAGGGCAGGATATTCTCAGCACCTACTTAAAGAAGAATGTATAAAATAATATACATTCTGCCACATGTGACCCTGGCCACATGACGCAAATACTAAATGATTCACATGAGCCTATGAAAACAGCAGAAGCAAAATGAACAGCTTAAAAATGAACATAATTGAACATGAAAGCACCATAAGGAAACATGACAATGAGTCCTGTGTCATTGCATATTTTGTGCAACACAAATGTGGCACCTACTGCCACACTTGAAAAGATAATTCTCCCTTGAAGGAGAGAAACCTTTTATATATTCACTTTGTATTCTTTAAGAACTGCAGGCCAAAGTCATGAATGGCATCTTAGACCATTTTTCACATGAGGATCCCATGTGTCACACAAGATTTCTTATTCCATACCATACTGTCCTTTCATGTTACGCTGCTTGTTTTTCAATACCAAGATATAATTTTATTATGGGGCTTTTTTAAAAAAAACACTTACTTCTGAGTTAAAGAATGGCCTTGCTGAGTTCCACTGCTGTTAGCATTTTGTGTTACAGAAGCAGCTCTAACAGCTATATACGGGTTGTAAGTTCCCTGACCTTTCCTTCTGACTTTGCCCTGTGGTTTCACTAGAAGTGTGACAATTCCTGACAGGTCAAAGTGAAGCTGGGGAAAAAAAATCTGGATTTTGCTCCTTGAGGATGCTTGAAAGGGATTCAACCATGTGTCAGCCAGATAGAACAGTGTCTGTTCTACTGACCTGTTTTGGTGACTGTGATTTGCAAAGAGCAACAATAAGGCAAATCCAAAATTTCATTATGTTTCTAGCTCTCAAATGCTTTAGCAATGATGAAGCATGCTTTTGCGTATTTTCCTTCCTCATCACCCTGCTCTCCAGTGTCTGTCCTCTCCTTTGTCAGTCCCCACCCTCCTTTTTAAGGCAACCAATTTGAAGGCTGGAAATTTACCAATGCCTACATGATGATATCTCTGCTATCAACATTTTGGATAAAGCACGATATGGTCCATGATCTGAGTTTCATGTGCCCCTGTTGAGATCAGTCATACAATGCCATTACAAAGCGTTCTGGAATAGTTGCTGGAGGTGGCCCGTATCCTTGCCTGACCTTGGGATTGCAGACATGGATTATTGCTGAAGCCTTTGTCTTGCTTTAGTGTGGTGCATTTAAGCACAGGATTCTTCAATCAGTTTGTACGCTGTGCAATTTAAGATGACAGCATGGGCTCAGACTTTAAATAGAGTTGAGACTGGGGGCCTCTGGGTCCTTCCTACTTACATGTTTTTCCCATGGTATGGCTTCTTTAGTGGGGAACTCCCCCAAAAGAGATATATCACCTGACATTTAGCAGAGTGGCAGGCAAGCCTGTGGAGTCTGCTAAAACATTTATGGGAGTCTGGAAGCACTTTAGAGACTGATAGATAAGAAGTTAGAAACATCTGAAGTTTTGAGGAGGAAAACAAGATTTATGGTGACTATGAAGAGCAGGAAATCAAAACTGTTAAGAAATCAGCTTCAGGTCATCATAAAGTTTTGATCCCTAGTTTCACATTATGGAACAGAATACTACTAGAAAATTCTGCCTGTGGTAATAAATAAAATTAAAAATTAGCTAGTATATACTGCTTTTCATCTATAGATTGTGATGATAAGAAGAACACAGTGAAAGTCTAATTTATTGTAGCTAAATAGTTGACTGTTAAACATTTCTTTTTGAGGGACTGTAAATTCTACCTGTTGACATGAGCTCAAGCTTTGCTGCTTTCTGGACTGGATTGCTTTATCGTTTAGAATTAGCTCCATGCAGACATACTGAAGAGTTACTGTTTCTTGCAATTGTATTATGAAAAGGAGAAATCCCAAAGGAGAAAAAGAAAACTGGCAAAATACTTTGGCACTAATTGTAGCCATGGCTACATTTATTGTTGTACAAATCAGTGAGGACCATATTCTGTGAATCTTAATTGAGAACAACTGCTATCTTTTTGCTACAAAACTTGATCCTAGACTACATAACTTTTTAGTCACATTATTTGTCTACCACTCTGGGAAACACTTCAGTACACTCTGAAAACGTAAGATCATGTGGCAAGATGTACCTACTGTTCATCTTTTTAATATAAGTAGTAAAATTCTGAAGTGCTTTTTGAAATAAAATGCTGGTGAGAATCTTTGTATTACTTAAAGGCTTTGGAATTTGCCCTATATTTACCCTCAGATTTTGCAATGAAGAGCAAAAGTTCTTTGCTTTTTTTCCAGAATTGGTTACCCAAATCACTGGTCCGAGTTTCATGCTTATAAATAGTATATATTTTACGTAATGCCTAATGCATCTGTACAAGTTACTACAGAGAATTACTACAAGTGTGAAGGCTCATAAGATTAGGACAATGTCTATATTATGAAATCCAAAGGATATCCATTGGTGTGGGTTGGTTTATTTGAATGATTAATAAGGATGTATGTCCCTAAATGTGGCTGCAAGCTACACTTGGAAACAGGCCTGAACCCACATGCTTAGACACATCTGATGGTTCAGTGGATCATAGAAAATGGCTGTGGAGCCTTTTTAGAGACTTGTGGGGGGAAAGGAGGTAGATGGAAGCATTGTCCAAATCTTAGATAAATCTAAGTCATTGGTATTTTTTGGATATATTTTCTTCATATCTGATGAGCGTCATATGAAGAAGTTTGTCCTTTTTAATTTGCATATGAGATGGATACTGACTGATGACAAGGCTTATTTATTGTGGTTCTGGACCAAAGCCAAAAAGATGGTTTGGGAAAGTTTGGATACAAATGTCAACTTGGGAGCCTTGAGTCATCATTAGTGGGATCAAGGTGTGCTAATGTACTTTTAAGAAGTCCTTCTTGTACAAAATTAGATCAAGGAATTTCCCCTAGCTCTCGGCAAAGTCATCCTGGCAACCAAAATGATTGGGCTGACAAAAAGAAAATGCACGTATTTGTTGCTGTCCTTAAGGAGGAAGCTGAAATGGATGAGGGAATCTCATGATGGTGGGGGGGGAGGTTTTACTGCTAGTGGAAAAGGACTGCAGGAGGAGGTGCTGCTTGAGTATTCTTTCGTGGGATGGGATTTGGTAAAAATAGCCAAGTATGATTGTCCAGTACTGGCTTTTGTTACTGTCACCCCCTTGAGCTCTGCTTTCAAGATTTATAATATCACTCTTAAAACTCTTGGAGTCATTACAGTCTTGCCTTTCATCTAGTCTGTATATAAATAATTGATCATCATAAGGATTGAAGACTGTGGAAATGAAGACAGCTTAACACAGATATTCTTTATGACATCAATTACAGAGGGAATCATTTGATGAGAACAGAGAATATTTCAAATGGTACAATAATGCTAGCTCCTAAAATTACTTTGTATTTGAAATGAAATGTGTACACTGATTGGTTCTGTTGCTAGTTTATAGAGATAGTATATTATGGTTCAATGAAAGGGATGGTTAATTATCTGCATGGAGTGCTTGCTTTACCTCTCCCCTACTCTTTTACATTAGTGCAATTCTGTTGAAGTCAGCTGTGTACAAATGGTGTAATGCAGTGGTGAATCAGGCCTATATTTTGTAAGTAATTTATTGCAAGCATTTGCAGTCCTGAGGGAGGAAACGTTCAGACGTGTTGCCAGTGAAATTTCAACTCCCTGAGCATGTGCTCTGTTGGCAGCAGTCACGTGTGCTGGGCCAGGGGTGTCACAGGGTTCAACACGGAACACTGTGACAGTAGTTTAATGCAACTGGTGTATTAAAACCTGGTAAGATGCTGAAATACTGTAAACAGCATCATTAAGCGTGTTGAAAGGAAGTCAAAGTTCAAGTAATTTTTTTTTTCTTTTTTAAGGTACTTAATGTAGTGTTGACTGTTGAATTTATATATTTGGCTTGACTGGAGAGGACACTTCCTCTTCCTCTTGTTAGCTGTCATGTTGAGATTTTGTGTTGTTCCACTGTTCAACTGTGTACAGGTGATAGGTGGTTTGGACCAATATTTGAACTGAAAGCAAGTGTAGCAGTTTTCAAGCTGTTCTAGAAAGTAGTTAATGGTGTCTGGAGGACTTGTCTCCTCCTGTGCCTGTAGCTGCTAGAAGCATGACACATGTGTGGAGAGCAATAAAGCCATCTTATTTCATTGCCTGTGGAAAGAATGTCATGCCAAAAAACCCCAATCCAGTACCTTAATCTATGTGAGCAAGAGGTAGCAATTTTGTCATTACAAGTTCTAAAAAAAAGTTAAATGTTTGATTTTTGTATGAGCCACTTCTAGAACTAAAATACGTTGTGTAATTATTGTATGGTGGACGATTCCAGGAAATTATAGGAATTGAGTTGTGAAAGCAAAATTAAGTGGTAAGCTCAAATTCCTGCGCATTTGCAGAAACTGAAGAAGGTCCCAATTAGCATGAGTAAGGTAGTATTAGCTCTGGGTGCGTTACATGAGTTTTATAGGGGCAAAACTATATAGAGCTCTAGTTTGAAATAAGACATATGTTCCGTTTTTCTCTCATGTGAAGTCTTTTGTAACAGAGTTGGTGTAGTTATGTGTTATAACTGCAGATTTCGGGGAACTGGAATGTGAGAGATTCAAAGAAAAATTCTGTTTCTGGTGATGGGTAAATATTAACATTTGTCTTGCCCAGGATTCAATTCTTCAAAGTACTGAAGTGTGTGCTCTGAAACCAGAAGGTCTTCAAACTGAAATATTTCAGTATCAATTTTCCACAGGTACTGAGTGAATAATTAACGTATAGATTGTGGTGGCTGCTCTTTGTCCCTTGGCTCTTGACCAAATTATCACAATATGCCTTATTTTCTTATTGTTACGTCTTAATTTTAGAGTGGGCTCCAGTAGCTTGCATTACTTATGCTGTCCATGTACTAGTACCAGTAGGTACAAAACGTATCTTTTGCAAGCAGAACTGTGCAGCAGTATGCAAAGAGCACTTGGAGGCCTCAGGAAGTGGTAGGAATTTGAAGGAGACGCTTGATTTTTAGTGTGAAGTATTTTGGATTGATATAATATTTTATGGCATTATTTTAGACAAAGTATTTGTCTTCTCTTTCTTCAACAAGCAAGCTGGAACCAGATGCAGAATTTCATCAAACATCTGTTTCCATACATTTTGAAAGGCCAAGAAAGTTCATTGCCTCTTTCAATTTCAAGTGATGCTTGTGTGGCCAGTGAAGAATATATTGACATCCCTGGGCGATAGGAACACCACTAAGTGTGAGTAGGTTTAGCTTGGAAGACTCCAGGACTTGCTGAGCACTTAACTCCCTTATGAAATATTTTTTTTCTGTGTTGTTTTCTTGAGTTCTTCTTCTTCTACTCCTTTCTTTCATATTTTAGTAGTGATCACATCTAGCAGCAGCTAGAACATGTGTTGCATATTAACCCTGCCAGTAATGCTCATGTGAAATCTCATCTCTTACTGAATACTATTTTTGCAAAAGCTTTTAGAGATAACATATCATTGAAGGGGGAGAGGAGGGAGAACCACCCCACAACCTGATGTTAGCAGTGTAACATGCATCTAACTAGGCATAGCAGATAAGCAGACATGTATGGTCAAGGTAGTAAGTTAGGAGGTCTGAACATCTGGGGATCAAGAAGACAGAAGAAAAGGGAACGCTGTAGGACAAAGAGAAATTCAGAGACAAACTGGGAAGTATAGTAAGTTGCTTGAACTGTCTGGAAAGAAATGGTGCTACAGTTGTGAAGTAGCAGCCATTTTGAGTACGACTTTCTTGTGCATTTTTTCAGACAAGGCTTGCACAAATCACAATCTGAATAAATTTTCAGATTTTTGCATCTAGGTGGTTCCTAATCTTAAGAAAGGTAATTACATATGATTACTGATAGATTTTGTTTACAAAAGTTTGATTGTGTTGTTAATGGGAACTACAAAATGTAATACAATATCCTGTTGATTTAGACAGTAGTTTATTTTCTGTATCTGTTCATTTGAGAGGCACAGGTATGAAGAGCAGGTGTGCAGATGTTAGCCTGATGTGTAGTGTTCCCAGAGGGAGAAATGTCAGTCCAGGATGATTTTTAAAACAGAATTCTTTCTGTGTGGGGTATGGTACCTTTAATTATTATCTTTCTGAAACTTCTGGATTTCTAAATTGCTGCTGAGAAAACAAGACTTACCATCTCCATAATATCAAAAGGAAGCTGTGCCTAAGGAGTAAATTTAAGATCTATTCCCACTGTTGAAAGATGTAATTTTTGTTTGCTACTTTTTAAAATGTTCAAAGTTGATTTTCCCTGGCAAATTGTAGCAGTAACTTCTGGGAAAACAACAGTTAAAGTTGTCATTACAGTTACTGACTTCTGAAACCAAAGTTAAAGGCGAGGAAGGTACAGTATGTTCAATTGATTATGAGGTGGATATTCATATCCTAAGGACATACCTTCAAATTTCTTCTTGTGTATGAAGCAGAGTTTGTCTATACAAATCCAAGGACACGTTACGTCTCGTGACGAAGTCTTGAATTTTTTCAGCCATTCAGTTGAGCAGGTAAATCTAACTGTAATAACGCAGTCTTTTAATTGTTCCACGCCCTGTATTTGTATGCACTTTATAAAATATAGCATTATCTTAATCATTGCTGTGGTGTATGTGAGCCCAAATCAGACTAGGCCACTGGTTAGGTGTCTACTACATTAGGTTCTGTGCCGATGGAGCAAAACCAGAAGTAACACTCATAGCCAAGATTGCATACTAGAGCAATGCAGTTACAAATTGTACAGCTCTCTTCTGTCTGGGACCACATGCAGACCGGGGTAAAGATAGCTGGAGGTCTTTCATTTATTGAAAATTTACTCCTCCTTTAAATATGTGTTAGGCCACGGTCCCAAGGTGAGTTTCATGTCCTCAACTTCAGCTGCCTGCAGTGTGTTGTCCTAAATGATGTTCTGAAATTGAAGGATGAAGTAGGGACACCCTGGCAGTGCCTTGATCCCTCCATTTGTGCTCAGGGAAGAATGGATAGCCACTCAGATGGGACTCCTAACTCTTGGACAGCTGGAATTAGGTGAACCTCGCTCTGCCTGGGTAAAATGGGACCAGACTTCAGTTATTTCATGCTTACCTCTTAATTATCTTTTTGCTGTCCATCTTTTCAGACCCTGACTGCCTCCGAGGACTGGTTGCTTTCCTTTCCTCACTCAATAGCAATTACTTGGCTGGCTTACTGTGCAGCTTCCAACTTCCTGGAATTCCAGGGCTTTCAAACAGGAAGGTATTTTTTAACTGCACTGGTCAATATTGTCCTCACAAGCAATTTCCTTACTTCTCCTTTTCTCTGCAGGAGAATGGCTTGAAGCCATGATTTTCCATGTGGTGTTACTATATTGGCTATGTAGTTTCTTGTGCTACAGCCTCAATTTCTTACCCGCAATCTCCTCCTGCTTTTCTAGTGCAGATGAGTATAGCCCACTTTAGAGATGGCTTAGGCTAAAAGTATTTGTTTTTAAAATTCCTAGAAAGCTAGTGTAGATATAAACCTTTTCTCTGTTATGGTATTCATTGACAGTTTCTGAAATTTAACAACGTGATTCTGTCAACAGTTTTTGCATTTAGAAAGTTGTGACCCATCACCAAATTCTTACGTGAAATTAATTCTTCAAACTTCTAAGTATTTTCTTCATATAAGTTCAGAAATTTGATTAACCTCCCAGATCCATTGGCTAATAAGAACTTTCTCTTTGGACAGGTCTTACATTTTTATGTGAATATCTAGGCAACCTGGGCTGTAACTAATACTCCTGTAAAGCAGAAAGCTGGAGTACCTCCATGGCAGAAATTTTGGAATAGCTCTGCTTGCTTCAGTTCCTTCCCAATTAAAATCATTGGAAAAATCTGCTTTTGACTTAGAGGAGCAAGGTTAAACTAGCACAGAATGTTTTGAAAATTCCAAACTGGTAATTTAATCTTCAGATTTAACCATAGTGGCCCTTACATGTTTTTTTCCCCGAAGCTGCACTCAAAATAAATGATGTGTTACTCCCTATTAAACAGCCCTTAGTAAAAGCCTGTATTTATGCTCCCTTTGAAAAGTCATTTATTTCTTATGGTGGGTTTCTGATTTAGCTGTCTCCTAGCAAGCAGTTCCAACTTTTTCTCATTTCTAGGAGTTTGTATAAACCCTGCAACTTGCTGTGGTTCTGTACAGCAACACATGCGCATCTGTGCGTAGACATGAAGAGGATAACCTCAGAGTTATTAGCATGGTTGTCTTCAGATTGAAAAATACTTTCTGTAGGTTCACTTCTTAGAATCAGCTTCCTGATTTCTAGCTTATTAAATCATGTAGTGTTTATGAAATAAGACTCCCGGTCTGTCAGTCAGAACTCTAAAGCCTTTCACAGACCATAAATTCACATTCCAGTAGTTATAAATAGGAAACACTATTGCAATGGTTGTAAAGCTCTCTCTGATGATTGTATGTTGTACTGCACTAACAAATCAGAAAAAGAGATGGTTGGGATACTGTTGTCAACATCTTTTCTGCTCAGAATATCCGTCGAGCCAATAAGTGAGCTTGTGCTGATGACTTGTAGTATCTGTTATCACCTTTCATCAGACTCTGAGGAGAAAGGAAATGCAGGATACTCCAGATGGGAGTCTGGTGCATGCGCAATGAGGAATCTGTTTCCTCTGATTGTTAGTGAAGGACAGTGGGGGTGTTGCTGCTTGTTGCATTATTTTCTGTACTAATGACTTTATCTAAGTGGCTTCTGCTAATGTGATGTAATTTGCAATTCTTTGGGGATAGTTATTCATCTTTTTCGTAATTTTGATTGCTGTTGCACACTTTGCAACACTGTAGATTAGAAGCTGCAGAAATTGCTCTGCAGAAGAGTACATTTACTTTTTAACTGTGATCCAGTATTCCCCACCTTTTCCTTTACTTTTTATTTATTACTCTTAGAATCTGTCTCACTAGGTTACTAATTTCTGTAATGCCATGGTTTATCAATGCTAATACAATCTTCTTAACATGTTTCCCAATTAAGTTTCTGGGCCCTTTATTTAAAATTGAATTATTTGATGTTGAGAACTAAATCTGTTGCACACCAAGGGTTGTTTTCCTTTATAACTGCTGGTGTGGAATGGTTATCACTTTTGGGTTTGGATATTCACTCATGAATCATTCATACTTAATGTCATGTATCAGCCACAGAAAAACACCTGTACATGGGTGGTAGGAGAAATGGCAATGTATTTGAAAGGGTGAGAATGGCACAGCCTGTAATGGGATAGACTGTTTGACTGAGCAATTAAAAAGGTAACGCAACACAAACTGAGGTGCAGAAGCTGGGCTTAAGTTGATTAGAAAAAATGTCTGACTTCATGAGACCAATAATCAGTCCACCCTCTTGTCTCCAGCAGAGGCAGTGGGAGAGACTGTTTAGGGACAACATGCAAACTTTCATGGTCTGTTCTCAAATTCTGTCAGCATCACAGCTAGTGTCTTACATATATTAAGGGCCATATACCTGCGTAGTCTTTATAGTGATCATGGACGTGTTTTCCATTACCTTACTGCATTCTCACTTGAAGTGTTGGTACTGTATGTTGATACTAACAGCCTCCTGTGAGACAAGTTCCAGACGCTCACTATTTACTGTGGAAAATACTTCAATTTTAATTGAATCTACTATTAGTTTCATGGTGTTCTCTACTTTTTATAGTATTGCTGGTTTTATTGTTTGATCCTGCATGTGTTCAGCTATTCCCTTTTTTCTGATACTGTAAACTGTGATCATATCTCCTTTGTAGCTTTTCCCTTTCAACAGAGGGATCCTAGACTATGCAGCGTAGTTTTACTGCATAGATGAGAGCTTCTCTGTCTCCTTGATGATTTTTATTGGTCTTCTCTAAATCTTCTGCAACTTCATTACAGAATTTAAACTCTCACCTATGTGCTACAACAAGCATGTCAAGCATGAGGAGCTCTGAAACAACCTCAGCAGTAAAGGTGGAAACAAATAGTTCACTGTGAGTCTGCAGTGGCATTAGCCTTTTAATGCCTTTGTCATCAACTAGTCCCACTAATCACAAGATAGCTTCCTGCTTTTGATGTCCTCAAAGAATGTTTTACTATCAGTTTGAGCATCCTTTGCAAGCCACCCTTCAAATTCTTTTTTTAGTCCTCCTTATTTCCTGTTTACATTTGAGCTGCTTTATTTTATGGTATATTTCTGTCCTTGCTTCAGAAAGATTTCTGGTGGTTTTGTTGGATTTGGGATTTTTTTTAATGCTCGTCTTTGGCCTGTGGAAGATTCCTTTTCTTTCCTGAGGAGCAATCCAGGCAAAGGGGGTTTGGACTGCTTTTTCTTCTTGGTCTGTCACACATATTACCTAAACTTCTAATGTAGTGTAGTTCATTCTGTGGGGTTTATGTAGACTTCTTGACTTTTGAACTAATGCTTTCAGAGTTTTTTGGAGAGGAGATGAGGTATTGGGTTTTACTTTTTTATAATTGGTAATTTCTAATAGACTTTGTTTTTTCTTGAAATTGAATGGTCACAAACTGGATGTATTTAGCCTTCTCTCTTTCTGGTTTTAAGCTGCAGTGTATGATTATCACTGATTTATAACACCTCTGCTATTGTTCTCTGCACCAGCTGAGACCAATTTCAATATGATTTTTAAGTAGTAAGTGTTTGTGTGTTAAAACAGTTAGATTTCTGTACCTTAATGCAGCTCCAGCTCAGTCAGGTGAGATTAGTTGAGTCCCTGAAAATGGTACCTGACCTAAATTTTCAGCTTCTATTATTTCATGAAGCTTTTATAGAGTCAGTGTTTCTGGCATTGCCCTAATCAGAGGTTGGGGCCACAGCTATGCTGCTATTATTAATGTCCATGATTTTCAATCCCAAGGATTGTGCTACTTTTTGCGCCATAATATTTGTATGCTGTGTCACTGCATGAGACACAGACATGTGTGTGCCATTCCATGATTGCTATGAAGCGGGTATTGCCACATCTGCCATCTCTTTCAAGCCCTGCCACCCTGGATTTCTTGTCTTTTGGACCTTGTGCATGGCTTTTTAGAGGATGCTAATATGGAAGTCCTGTCCTGCTGCTTTTCATCAGTCTGATTTTTAACCTTCAGAACCCTTTTAAATCGTAGTACCAAAGCAAATAGTAACTATAGGCTTCTCCCCTGCAACCTGGATAGTTGGTGAACATTTCTGTCATTTCACCTGACAGACACTAGCATGGGGTCTTTGGCATCATAAACAAATATCTGTACATGAAAAAATAATCATCCACTTGTAGCTAATTCTTCCTATCTTTTGACAATTGTCTTCTGGTGCAGAAGCATCCTGAGTGGGCACAGTGACCAAGATGTAAACTGTGGATTAAGATGACAACACAGAATGCTTGAATCCATTTCATTACTGAAATGAAGGTTAATTTTAGTCATTAATTTCATTATCTTCTCAGTTCAGCTAATACTGCAACATCACTGGGTAATAATAGTAGGGGGTTTGCCCACACAAGAGAGAGCCATGCCCAGATTCCCAGGCATTAGCCTTGGGCAATGCCTTCCAAATAATCCAGGCTCCAGACTGACAGTGTTGCAGTGTCAGGGGACGTTAAGTTAGTTATCTGCCAGCCTGTCCTGGCTGGTGCAAGCAACAGCAGACTTGAAGGAATGACATATTCAAGGAATCTCTGCAGAAAATTAGAGATTCACCACTGTCAAAGGATACTGAGAAGGGAAGTGTCCTTTTTTAAAAGATGTTTCAAAGAATAAAAAGAGGGGGGAATTGTTTTGGTAAAATTCTGGCAAGTCTTTTCAAGACAGATGAAGAAAACAAATCAAGGGATAAAATGGGGCCTTCTTTGAAGGGGGGGGGAAGATACAGGGTCACATGAAATAAAAATGTATTTTCTTTGCTAACAGGGATTTTTTTAGTTTACTTTAAAAACTGATGTCGTTATCCATAGTGGAAGCATAAAACATGAAACCTCTGAAGATATTTAAAAGCAATGCAAATATTTTCAGATTTTCATTAGAGAGTCTCTGCAGACAGAAGTGCTTTCAGAAGATAAAAACCTTTGGTGCTTCAGTAAACCAAACTGAGTTTTGCTTGACAGCTGAAAGATATTCCCTGTGGGTCATTTATGCTATTGTCTGCGGAGTTGATTGAGTAAATATGCAGCAACAAGGAACATTCTTATACCTTGTGTCTGGCATTTTATGGTGGATATTTTTAATTTAAGTCAGATACAATTTGATAATGTAGCTTGCACAGCTTAGCAGTATTCATCAAATATGGAAGTGACTTTGATAAATACACCTTCCTAAATCTTCAGTTTTTAACAATTATGTTACATTTTAAGTTGGAAGGATTCAAGTGTGGACTTCTTGGAGGGTGTTAAGTCACCACTGGTGCCTGGATAAGCAGTCAGTTCCTGGCGGAGCTAAAACACTAACCAGAAAGTCACAGGTTCACAGGTTGTTCCAAGTTGGAAGAGACCCACAAGGATCATCTAGGCCAACTCCCAAGTGAATGTCCACCCAGAGATCAAACCCACAACCATGGAACCATGGGCACCATGCTGCATCCATCTGAGCCTCCCATCGTCTAGACCATGTCACTGAGTTCCTTATCCAGTCTTTTCTTAAACACCTCCAGGGATGGTGCCTCCACCACCTCCCTGGACAGACCATTCCAATGAGAGATCACTCTCTCTGTGAAAAACCTCTTCCTAACATCCGGTCTAAACCTCACCTGGTGTAGCTTTAGGCCATGTCCTCTTGTTCTGGTGCTGGCAGTCTGAGAGAAGAGATTTACACCCACCTGACTGCAACCTCCCCTCAGGTAGTTGTAAACAGCAATGAGGTCACCTCTGAGTCTTCTCCAGGCTGAACAACCCCAGTTCCCACAGTTACTCCCCATAGGACTTGTTCTCCAGTCCCTTCACAATCCTTGTTGCCCTTCTCTGGACCCTCTCAAGCAGTTCAACATCCTTCTTAAACTGGGGAGCCCAGAACTGGACACAGGACGCAAGATGTGGTCTGACCAGCACTGAGTCTACCTGAGAAGTCTGTGAAGACTTCTTAAATAAGGTGGCAGGAGATTAAAATTCAGAAGCTTTTCTGCTTTGAAGGGGAAATGCTTTTTCAGCCTGAGCAAGTACAATTTCCATGGGTGCTAGATCTATGATGAGCCATGCAAGGGATTTTCCTGACTGAGGACAGCAATCTGGTGGACTGCTGGGTAGGGGGCAGGGACAGAGAAGGCATCTCCAAGTTCTAGGCACACACTGAATGGGACCTTTATTTTCTCCCTGCTAGAGGCTGTTTGATTGTGTTTTGAGTGTGACATCACAGAGCCCTCCTTTTGTGATAGAAAAATATAACTTCTCTTCTGCTTTCTGTAACCAAAGTGAAAATCAGTGCAGATGTTTGTATCTGTGTTCAAACACTGAAGGCCATGTTCAAGATGACACGTCTCATTTTGGACCCAGTTATTACTGATACATTAGTAATGCTATTAGATCCATGAACATACTGATTACTTTTTTTTTTTAATGTAAATGTCAGAGCTGCCAATAGTGTCTGCATGGGTTTTTTTAATACTGTAATACCACTCCAGCTTTGTGAATGTTATTTGCCGCAGGGATGTTTTGTGATCATGTTTGGGTTAAGAAGTGGATGATGATCCCAGAAACTGAAGGGAAAATGTTGTCATATCTCAAGCTGTAAAGATTTTTAGGTTTGAACAGCTCCGTAGTAATGCATTACACATTTTCTGTGTGGGTTGATGTACATGCTAAAACCTTTCACTTTTTTTGAGTATCTTCATGCATCTACAGCAATTACTCAGCTATTTACAAGGGACAAAATGTGACCCACATTAATCATAACTAATCACATTCAGCATGTTCAGTCATAAAGTTTTCAGTCACTGTTTTCACTACTTTCATCTTTATTCATATTTTCCAAGCTAGTCATGAGTCATAAATTAATATTTACGACTACCATGTGCTAGTATCTGAGAGGGGGTTTATATATATATATATATATATACACACACACACATTTAGTAGAACTAGTATGTAGCCTGGAGAGATGAGCCACTCTAAGACAGAATTGCTATCTTTCCATGAAATTAATGTTCACACAAATTGCAGGACTGACAGTTTCTGGAGATTGTAGCCTGTTGGAGAGGGAAGAAAAGTGGGGCAGAGGGAGCTTTCACTGTCTTGTCAGTGTCTATCAGCTCTGCTTTCCAGGGATGAGTGAAACACATGAACCTCAGATTACTCAGTCACCTCAACGTGCTTCCAGGTAGAAGGTAGTGTGGTACGGTTTGTAATTGTTTGAAGTCATTTGATGAAGAACAACTGGGTACTTGCTCTTGATGCTTTTCTCTGTAGCAGCTGTTAAGATACAGTAGGAACCTTGATTGTAACTAGTGAATTTGTCACTGGAGGTTGATGACTGGCTCCACTGGTGGTTTCAGGTCTGCATGGTGCTAAACAAGAGAGACATGCTGTGCTCTGGTGTGTACTTGAAGAAAGGCCATTAAAAGTTGAAATGTCAACAGTGACCCCATGCAAGTGTTATAAATGTAAGCTTTGTAACTAGTAGCAAGCTGTCTCGGAGGGCTACAGATAGCTACTAAGATTAATATTCACTATCATCTGCCCAAAGTTCTTGTATGGCATAAGGCAATCAGTTGACATTGTCAGGAGAGACTATCAAGCTGCAGCATGTGTAGCTTGATGGCAAGAGCTAGGCTCTGAGGTTCTTGTGGCAACTGTCTTTCCATACATTTTCTGGAGCTTACCACACCCTACAGGAGCAAACAGAATACCTGTAGGAGTCACACCTTCATTGTATGTGCCTCTGTGTTCTTCTGCTTCAAGTTATGCAAACTTTTGTAGTAAACGATGTTTACAGTGTAAAATAGTACCAGATTTTGTGTATGTGTGCATATATATCTATTACTTGTAAGTGCTGGAGATGTAGAAAGGGAGTCAGTGAACACCAGCTTTCTGCCTATCTGTTTCAGGATTTCCTACTGCCTGTGAAAGGCAGATGGCCCTGGGTTTCTGTAAAGAATCCTCAGGTGAGAGTGACTGACACTGGAGCACACTTTCAGCAAAAAGATATTTCAAAAGGCATCCTAAAACATGTGTAGGCTGGAATTTGTAGTTGAAAGGAAAAACTATTATGCTTTGGGTTGAAAAGTGACCCATGGCTTTAGGCATTAGTGATTTTTGATAAATGACTTGGTCAGCCCTCTCCCCAGAGTGGGAGGCAATTGGTTTCAACTGTAAACCTGGACTGTAGACAATTTCCTTTATTGCATTTGTAGCAAAGGTAGCATAGCCTAATACAACAGAAAAGAGGGAGCTTTTAAAAATCTATTCATTGCGTCTATTTGTATAAATAATCTGAAATAACAACATAGCCCTTCAAACTTAAACTTCGAATAATTTTGCCAATGTGGGGGATTTTTTCTCCTATTTTATGAAAGTTATAGTTGTGTTTTCATGAAATACATATTAGCATGATTTTTGTTATAAATGTGACATTGCTATCACATATGAACTGTTTTGGTCAAGAGCCATGTTAACTGCCCCATCAATTACACTTCTAAGTGCCTGTCACATAAAAAAAATGTGGTTCTGGGCCCTGTAGGGTTTTTCCTTCTTTTAGGCAAAGAGTTCTTTGTTTTCATTCACTACTTTTGATCATCTTATGATCCTGGGGATTTTCTTGCTTGCTTTTCATTTTTTTGAGGGGTTGGGGTTTTGGTTTTTTTAGTGAGAAAAATGTTTTTGTGTGGGAAGCAAAAGGAGCATTGTGAGATCCAAAATTCCTTGGGATACTGAAAGAGCATTTGGAATTTCTTATGGATGGGTTACTATTGTGAAGGCAGCATGTAATGTGTTAGGTAGCCTTGCAAAACCTCAAAGGTAATTGCTATTATATCTTACTCTGTATGTTTAAAACTGCTTACTATACTGTGCAGTGTATCTATTAGCAAATATTGCCATTTCAGCTGTGACCAGATATTTGTGTATAATTCCTCCTTAGTATATTTTTGTGCAGAACAAGTTCTCAGTGCCTAAGACAAAATATCTATGCCACTTCAGAGCACACAGGTACTTAATTCTGTATGTTCAGTAGACCAAACATTATTGAAATGAATCTGGTGGAACACAGCTGGAGTTAAATGAACTTTTGTTCTCACAGGGTAGGCTAGATTAAAAATCATGAAAAAAAAAAAGTTTAAAATCCTGTGTTTTTAATAGCTCCAACTACAAGCCTGTATCAAGACAAGCAGCTGGCAAACATATGACATTTTTCCCCCCCTACAGATCTTATAAAAAGAATTTCATGTTCATCTGGCCATGTCTTTGTAAGGGTGCCTGCTGTCACATCATTGCTGAGGGGAGCAGTTCATCTGGGAAGGTTGTTATGGGGCTGAGAAGGCACCAGTCCTAGTGGATAGGCAGTGCCCAACGACTGGGAGCAAAATACCCCTAGGGAAAGCTCAAAGCTTTCACCCAGCCTCTGCAATGGCAGGTGTGGAATAGGATACTGAAGAGGGTTCTCTGCAGCATTGCTAAAAGTTCTTTCCCTCCAAGGTAAGCTACCAGCAGGTGGGAAAAGCTCAGTGCTTCCTTTTCTACTGTTCTGGAGGACTCTAAGTCTGATACTTCAGGACTGTACAGCTGTATGAGAAACTCATGCAGTCCTGAGAGCCTCTGTGTAACATTATTTGACTTACACATCTTTTATTATGTTTTGCTGTTGGTGAGAGTCAGACGAAAATTGTTTCCAGATTACAATAAAGCAACTTCAAACATAATAAGTGTTGTTAGATCATTGACCATGTTAAAATAAAATTTTTAAAAGCTATACATCAAGGCTCAGAGAACTGTTTAAATAAGAAAAAAATGTGTAGCATTCTTGCTCTAAACATACTGCTGAACCTTAGGAAAAGATTTGTGCCACGTTTCTTGACAGTAACATCACAGAGGATATAAACCAGTCACTGGCACTCTCTCAAGGAACACATTACTGTAGTTCATTATAACAATACCACTGTGATATTTGTTCCTAATATTTTTGAAAGCTAGGCTATGAAAACAGTATGCACTGACTGTCAGTGGTGATGTATCTTTCTGTAAAGGAGAACATACATGACAAAATGTTTTAAATTAACTCTAAAAATATACTAGTGAGTTAAAACAATTGGGCTGGTCTTGCACTTCATGCCAGGAGGGGCTTCCCAGGATATGCTTCTGGATGACCTTTTTGAGGACATATATCAAATGGTCATGTATTTGTTATGGTCCAAGTCAGTCTTCAATAGCAATGATGAATGTTGTGCAGTGTAGACAGTCATTACAGCTCTGTGTAATTTTCTGCTCAGTTTCCAATTGCTGCCTCTTCTATGGAAAACAGAGTGGCCTGTATCATGTCAACCCAATAAACCAAACTTTTACCCAAAACATGTTCTCAGTGGCATAAAGCTTTATCTGACCTGGCAGTGGGGTATGGATGCAGAATGGGCTTCTGCAAGGAGGCTTCTGTTCTGCTTCCCTAGTTGTGTCTGGGACCAGCAGAGGCTGGGTGAGCAGTCTGCCTCTTGAGAGCTGGGAGGCTTTGTAAGCTCTCACAGCTTCCAGTAGTGTGCTGGGATTCATTGCAGTCAGCGTAAATCTGGATTTCTGGGCGCTGCATAAAGAAACACTTACTCTGTGGCTGAATGGTCCCGATGATATGACGCTTCTCCATTTCCCCCATCACCATTGTGGGGAATGTAAGCAGCATTTTGACATTCATTCTGATGTTTGTTGCAACCGGGCATGGGCTCAGTTCAGTTTCTAGTGAGACGAAGTCAAGGGTCCTGGACAAGCTCAAGAACAAGAGTAGGCTCCTCAGTACTGAGGTTGGGCTGAGGCTGAGGTCAGTGGCAGGCAGAGCACAGGTAAGATTCCCACTTCACCGTGAGATTTCACGGTGGGTTTGGAATATAATTTCTTAGGAAGGGAAGTAGAAACCACAGCCTCTGTCTTCTGTCTCTTTAGAAAATCCTCCTCCTCTGTCCACTCTAGTTCATTTCTACCCAGTCACTTGATTGCTTGCTGTGATGGGAGGAGGAGGGAGAAACGAAAAGCAAAAGGGGAGGCAAGTGCATCTTATCAAGGTGCACAAAGCCTCCAAACAGAATTCAAATTTCTCTAGTTTAGAAGTAGACAAATCTAAAATTACTTTTAAAGCTAAGTTTCTTGGCTTCACTACCCTTTGCATGAATGCTTAGACTTGAAAACAATAAATACCATCACTGCAGGAAGCCCCAGATTTGAATTTTGTGCATGCAAAACTTTATGAATCATCCATTTTTACTTCCATCTAAGGTAGTTGGCTCAGTTTAATAATGAAATAGCCTCTCCAGCATCGTTAGCCAGATCAGCTTATTGTTCTGAAGAAAGAAGAGAATCTCAGTTGTGTTTTTCTGAAAGACTTTTTAAAATAGAATTGACTACAAAAAGATAAGATAGATGCCCCTCTAGACTTATTATGCTGTAGTCAAGGACTAAAGGTTAGAAACATAAGAATGGAAAGGGGGGGGAGGAAATGGCAAATTGAGATGGAATTAAAAAAGATAGGAAAAACAACTAAGAGTGAATAACAGAAAGGGAAAGATGAAAACTGGAACAGAGATGTTGTTTTAGTACTTTGGACAAAAGATTGTATTGTACCTTTAGCTTGTTTATCACTCTCATCTCCACCTCTGTTTATTTATGCCTATAATTATACATTTCATGGGCTTTGAGGCTCTGAAATTATAATACATAATGTTTTGCCACTTTTCCTCACAGTTCGATTAAATCTCATGTCTATGCATTTCCTTAAAGTGACATACCTCACTGGCATGAAAGAGAACAGGAAATTTTATTTACTGAGCGCATTGTTTATTTGGAAATATTACCATGTATTAAGAGCCGTGTTCAGGTACATGCATTTCAATCATATTGAAGATGACTGATTCATGCTGTGATTGCAGCTATGCCAAAAGTTAAATCAGTGATTCTACCAGATAATTTAGACATGTAACTTCAACCACAAATAACTGTTCAGGTATATAATGAAGTTTTACCTGCAACACCAGAATCAAGGCCAAGATGAAGCCAAGGTTTTACCCTTCCATTTTATAGGTCTGGAGGGAAATGCAGGAGATTCTTCCAGATCAGGGAAGTAAGAAACTCGAGACTCCTAACAGGAATAAGTAATTGTTAGCAAATCTTTCTGGTTGGAATTGTCAGTGTCCTTGAAAGAAAAACTAAAAATTGAAACGAGTACACATTTGGTAGCAATTTGATTCCCATTTGAACTTAAAGTGATCACTAAAGCCTCTTGATTAATCAACATTAGTGAGTACTTCAGTTTGAATAACTAATAGAAAATAAGATGTTTAGATTGAAGTGTAAAAAGTCAAAGGCAGATGTAAAAGTAGGATATAGACTAAAGAAATTAAATATCTTCATCTGGCCTAAATAATGGTTGCTTAATAATTGCATCCAAGTCAGATACAAATTCACACATTGGATGGCTTGTAGAGAGAGAATATATGAAGTAACAATCAAGATATAAAAATCTCTGTGTGTATTTGTTGGGCGCACTGTAAATGCTCTCTGGATGATCTCATGAGATCATCCACATTTTTGAACAAAAAGACAAAAGAACGGCCAACAAGATTTCAGTATCATCCGATATGAATTGTAATTCTGGTTTGTTTTTAGTTCTAGGCCAATCCTAGTCTGTTTCTAGGCATTGTTTTTTCAGTCTGTTTCTGATATTGATCTCAGTGGTGATATAAACATTTTATTTTCTTGCAAAGCAGAAATACAAGGATATTTTTTAATACCATATTGTATAAATAGTTGAGGCTGTAAAAAGTGTCTGCCAGTGGAGAAAAACTGTGGATGTTGCTATTTATTCTGATTATCAATAAACATTTATAATAACAAATACTTAAAAGAAAAAGGAGATAGGGCTTTTGCAGGATTTAAGTGTCAAACAGCATACCTAGATCTGATCCACTGGAACATCTAATCATGCAGAAATAACGATTTTCTTAGGAAGTGCATTGTAAACCATATTATTATAGAGATCTTTTGAAATGCAAGAATTGGTGACTTGGTTTTCCATTTCTAACTCAGGGGAAAGTTTGTTTTTGTGAATGGGAAGAGTCATGTTACTTCTGAGCTTCATGTTTTCAAAATCATTTCTCTTCCAATGTCTTTGACAAGTCATGAACTGTGTAGATGGCCAGAAAGCAAGTTGGTTGTGGTTCTCCTCCTCTATCCATGCTCTTTGTGTATGTCCTTTTCTTCTAGTCTCTACAGTAAATACATATTTCTTCTTTAAACATTCTACTTTCTTAAACGGCAAATTGTATTTCCTTGACCTCTTCTGCAAAAAGTGCAAAGGACAGGGAAAAAAGTTTTCCAGCAACAAGGGGTGTTCTGTCTCAAGCTGAATTCCAATAAATGCTTACAGTTTATAATTGATACTTCCAAGATGGTTTCAAGGAATTTAAAGCAATCCAGAATTTAAAGCAATCAACAGAATGGAGACAAAATGAAACTATTATGCTGAACTTATCGAAAAGCAGGGTTTAAATTGATGCTGCATATTATTCATTTTGACAGTTGCAAATTCACATTAAAGATAGCAGAGACCAAAAGACAGCAACTAGAAGAGGAAATGCTAATTTATTACTTGCAGAGAAACAACTCTGAAGCTAAGCTGTTCAGTTAAAATTATACGTTCTTTCCTTTTCAAATGTCCCTTTGATCCACAGAAGCCTCAAAGCACTTTGCGAATTACAAATATAGTTTTGATTTCCTATCATAGTAGGTGTTAGGCAAGTGTCTTAGAAGTGGAAATGTAGTAGAGACATCATTCAATAGTGTCCCTATGCAAAGACAAAATGAGCAATTATTTTAAGTAAAATGGCATGGAAAGGTTACATCACTAAAGCATGTGTCCTTATCATACTATGCCACTCGTGTTAGGAGAATAGGGAATGAAGAACTCCAAAATCAGTTCATGGGTGTACATATCCTGCTTAGTGTATGACTTAATTTCTTATGCTTCACTATAGAAAGAAAATAACATTGTCTAAATTCAGTGGTGGAGGGCTGATAGCAAAAGAATGATGTAATGTATTCCTTCTTAAAGGAATTGTATCACAGCATTTGGGAACACTGAAGTACCTAATACAGCTCTAAGAATGTTCTGTAGTATTATTTTAAATCATTCAGGTGGGAAAAAACATATAAACAATGTAAATACAGTTTACTCCATAATTTAGGTATTTAGAAGCAGAGGGGCGTAAGGCTGGTGTTTTGCTGTGTAGTAATTTAATTTTCCTATATAAATAATGTTACTTTCAGCAATTGACACTTTAAGGAGGTTTGTACACACAGGAAGGCTGAACTAGGGTGTCGTACTTGTTAATTGATCAAAGTAGACGGTATTTCTAAACCATTAACGATATTGTTCTTTAGTGAAGAACTATTAGATGCAGACACAGTGCCTTGTAATGATTGAAGAGAGGGTTATTAACTCTCTAAAACCCAAGTTGTAACTTAAAGGCTTGGTGTGGTGGGGGGACCACTCATGATATCATGCTTCTAATGTTTTGTTTCATGAGTATGTAATTTGATTTCTAAGGCAGTGTGGATGAAAAGTCCTAAAAATTCATTTTCTCTTAGTAGACTATTGAACAATCTCTTAACTGACATCTGAATTGATTAACATTCTTGCTTCAGCTTCAATCTGGTATCTGTTCCACTTAGCAGGTGTCCAGATGTTACCTGGAGACGAGAAAGGAGTAGGATGAGTCCCTCAGAAACCTATGGAATGCATCCTTTCCCTTGGGAATATTTACAGATATCATGCTAAAGACTGGGGATTTTGAGTTGGTAACTCTGGTTAATTATAGAAGTTACAGAAATTGTGAATGTAAATGTTCAGCTAGTACAATGCTGAGCAAGTGCTCAGGCACCCCTGAGACATGTGCAGTCAGACGTCTGGGCAGCTTACGGGGATAATCTTGCTTGGGTATAAAGCTGAGACTAAATTCCTCAGACTACCATGGGATCAAGAGATACAAATGCCAGAGTTGGCTCAAGTATATATATAAAAATAGGCCAAACCACTTGAAAAATTAATGATCTGTATGAGTTTAGCACTAGTAAGATTTATATGGTAATGGATAACCATCAGAAGGAGAAAATACTGTATGAAAACAAACAGTGAGGAAATTTAGAGCCTTTATGTCCTTCCTGGTTTACACTGATGTAAATCAGGATTATTTGCACTGAAGACACTTGACTTAAAATAATAAAAGCAGGAAGCAATTGGGGAGTTTATGCTTGCTTTCAGTACCACACAGAATTCAGTCATATTTTTGGAAATGAGAAATGAGTCATTTCTGAACCATTTTGCAGGGAATAAAGAATGGCAACCAGATGCTTCATTCATTTAGATGGGGAAAAAAGAAGTTTTGGGAGACTTTTGCAGTATTTCTCAGGAGCATGTACTATGTATTTGCCAGCTTTAAGTTTGTGAAATTTATATACGCTCTGGACTGTATTAACTTCCAAATAAATGAAAATTATACACAAAAAGAAATTGATAGCTTCCTATAAACACTTTTAAGTAGGCTGTTTTCTATAGTCAGCCAAAAATGTAATATATCTACAACACAGCACGAGAACTTTGCTGCTTATCCCAGGCCATTCACATTTTTTCTCTCTATGAAATTCCTGCGTGGTGAATCTCCAGAGGAGACCAACTACTAATGCTGGATGAAGCAAATAAGACTGGAGTCTTATTTTGTGAATTGACCTCTCTAGTCAAGGCAAGAAAGAGGAGCCCAGCCTCACAGTGCTTTTTTTCCTCCAACACTGACTTTAAAAAACACCCCAAAAAGCCCCCAGACCCACCAGACAACGAAAGCCACTTCAATAAAGGATAATGAGCTAGCTGGAATTGTACCTAGTGCAGTTAGAAAAAGGGATGCATCAATGCAGAGAGAGGCCTTTTATTGAGAAGTATTTTACTAAATTGCTTTTGTATACGTCCAAAACTGGATTTTGCTTTTCTCTCCCACTGATGGACAGTTACTCCTGTAAGTAAGTGCACTGGTTTGAGGGAGGCTGCTCTCACAATTACAATCCCACAAATAATCTGTCAATTGGCTGATGGGTTATGCAACACACAGTTAACAAGACACTGGAGCAGCCTAAATTATTATTTAATTTAGACACAACAAAGTATGGGTTTGTTTTTTTCATCTGCTTCCTAGGCTATGAAACCAAAAATACTCCATCTCTTGGAATGCACAAGCAAAAGTGAGTTCTTGGTAGATCAGAGCATACATGTGAAATCAGGAAATTTGTCTTTAGGAAGAAGTATTATCTTACAGCTTGCAAAAGTGTGTACTGTTGTGTTATTTATATCTATTAATACATTTATTAATAGCAGAGCTATAAGCTGGGGATGGAGTGCTTAGAGAGTGAGCAGGTTGAAAGGGACTTGGGTTTTTATGACCTCAAATCTCAGAAGGGAAGAGAGAGAGGACTTTCCTAGGTGGGGAGACAGGAAATCTCCTCTGATGGAGATGCTGGTAGAATGGAGGTGGTGGGGTGCCCATCCTGAGACTGCACATTTGTTGCTCTGGGTAGCTCCCTCTGCCCCAGACCTTTGTTGCCTCATCACATGGTGGAGAGGCCAAGTGCCAGAAAAAGTTAAATAGGAACAAGCTAGTTAAACTCCTTTGCCTCTGCTTAGAGCAAAGTTGCTCTTTGGAGTAGGATGGTGGGCGTCTAACCTGAAATTCAGCAGCTGTCAAAAGGAGTTCTGGATTGGTATTCAAGTCTGTAGTTAAACTTCTTAAGTGTGAAAGTAAGCACTAAAGTATGCAATATTTTTAAGGCACCTCAGAGCATAAAATAAACTTTGAACATTGTTAAGAAGCTGATTTAGGAAATCCTAAGTACCAAGATCAACTTAATTTATGTCATTCTGCTTTGATATGTTTTGGTGTCAAGGGGTTAGATTTGGACCCAAAAAGCAGCCTTAATCCAGAATTTTGTTATTAGTTATTCTGGCATGGCTTAAATATTGTTGGGGATTTTTAAGTTATTGTTAAGTGTGTGATGAACTATTAATCCATTAGTGAAGGTATTGATGTTTTCAAAGATGTTCCTTAATCTCCTTCAAATATTGATTTAATATTATGATAGCATGGCCAAATACTCTATTACTCTATCTAAATTAACTTTTTTTTCAAGATATATTTAGGAAGGAAATGTGTGTTTATTGATTGTACAAATAAAATTACTTTAATTAAGGAAATGGGCCTACTGCCAAAAATGGCATACATGACTATTAGTGCTGGCTGTTTCCTACAACAGCCCAAAATGGCATCATCAAAAGCAGATGCCTAAATTAGTTAGAACCTATATCCTGGCCAGACAGATGCTTCAGATGCTTGGCCACTTTTAGGATAGATTCTCCTTCTTTTTGAAGCAAGCCAGGGTTCAATAACATTGTAACTTTTTCTACTAACCATCATTTAAGACTTTTCAGCTCTTAATTGAATATTATTTCAGTGAAGCTTGATTCTCTTACAAAGTGACATGGGAAACTCCAGGCAACATTCTCATTTACTTTAGCGCTTGGAGTGGAACTTAAAAATGCGAATCCCACCACAGCAAGTGGCATTACTAAATGAGCCCTGGAAACAGTGATTATTGATCAAGGGATGTCCTGGCAACAAGTGTTGCCTGGATCCGCTTGCCTTTGCTTGATGCAACAGCTGAGTCCCAGGAAGCCTTGTGGTCTGTTGAGGCTGTGACAGGGCCTGTAACCAGCATAAAAACAGCCTTTCACTGCTTAGCAGAAACTAGGCTTAGCTGTGATGCTGGTGATGTGGGTGAGCATTCTCATCCCTGTTACACTTTGGTATAGTGGGAGCCAGTTGTCTTGGGAAGATGTTGGCAGTTGACTTGTGCCTGCATTGAGACAAGTACCTGCACATGAACTGTGCACAGCAGATAAAGGGCTGCATCCTGCGATTTTTTTGTTTTATTTTTGGGTTTGGGGTTTTGTGAGGGTTTTGGAGTTTGGGTTGTTTTTGGGTTTTTTTGCAATTCAGCAATCATTCAGGAGGTCATGTATCAAGATAAGCTGTTTGTACCCCCCAACCTCAAGGGAGCACTTGATGGGGAAGAAACCTTCTCACCAAGCCAACTTTCTGACAGCCCATGGAGGTCCATCTGCCAGAGGATAAGTGTGGGGGCGTATGCAAACAATGTATGTGACAACAGGCATGTGGAGAGGCTGTAGCTCTGCCCTTCAGTGCAGATGGGCAGTATGCACACTTTGCCTTATGCGGCAGCAGAGCCCATCAGCACTGTCAGAGCTGAGCCTAACCTTGTGGTGGTTGAACTACCTAAATGAGGAGTGTGGGCACTTAAGGTGTTTTCCAAGCCACTCCCCTGACTGCAGCAGCCATATCTATTCAGCCTTCCAGATTAAGGTTACTATTTTACCCTCAGTGTGAAGAGGAGCATCTACAGACCTTCATACCTTGTGTGTATTATAGATATGCCATACCAGCCGAAAAAATTTCAATGTAGTTAGATGCCATGGGAAATGTAAGAAGATTTCTTCCAAAGTTCCAAGTGGAAAGCAGGAAAGTGTTTCTTCTGGTCTTTTTAAAGACAAAACAGAAATAGGCTATTCCTTATTCTGGCAAGGTAGACTGGGACTAGCCATGGAAAACACTGAGCTGTCAGAACATAAAAACTCATTCTGCTCATTTTTGTTAGAACTGTTTTAAGCAATGGATACTCTTGAAGGATTAGCTGTACAGATCCATTTCCCAAGCTCTGCCCTGTGGGGTTCTTTGTGTGACAGTGTGAAAATGCATTGCTGAAGTTGACCTTCTCTGCTCTGGCGTGCACCCTCTCTCTGAAACCATGAGGTTTCAGTATCCTCTGTGCTATACTGTCAGGGCATAATGGGTTCAGCGGCACTTATGGAATGACTTGTATAATTGTCACTCAGTCATTTTTGTAGCCACTCTATGTAGATGCCAGTAATCTTTCAAACAACCTACATAACTATAATGTGTGCATATTATAGCTGTAAATTTTGTGATTGTTATATTAGCACATAATGTTTGCTGATATACATACACAAATATGTCCCTCTTACTGGAAGGTATCAAATACCATAAAGACACTTGCAAATCCAGCAACCAGTAGCCAGTATTTATTGATGCTTTTGCATATTTTTGCTAAACATATGCATAAGCTTGGAATAAGAATGTGTGAGGTGACCCCAAATAAAGACACCACAAGCAGCTGCTTTGATCTAAATTATTTTGCTGTTTTAAAACCATAAAGGGAATCTGTAGTACACTGAGACACCAGTAAGGGGAACCCTTCTTGCAGTAAACCTTTAAGCTTTTACTGCTTTGATGGAGAGCATGGTCATTAAAAAAATGTGACATTTTGGTTCCAAAAAAATTATGTTTAGTCAGAAGACAAACAGATAACCAGTTTAAAACGAAATCTGAATTACAATTTTAAATATGTTCAGAGTTTGTTTCTAATTCTCAATGAAATTGAGTAGCATGTGTGAATGAACATGCATAAGGCAGGCATTAACCCTCACAGTGATGCTAAAGAAAAGGAAGAAAACTGATTTTGATGACCAGCTTTAAACCAGTATGAATCAAATCATTCCAGAAAAGTGGCTGTCATCAGGCATTGTTTTAACAAGGAAAAAAAAATTATTGATGTGTTGCTTGAAGTTATGTCAATATAAGTAAAAACTCATCTGTGGACAAGCCTTCTCATTCCAAAAATGTGATTTTGAAAATTAGGCATATTGTCAGAAGTTATAGCTTTCAATAAGCACACAGATTAATCTTAACACTATAAGTGTTGTAGAAAAACTCCTAAAACTATACTAATTAATCTATATTACTGTACAACGGGTATTGTGTCAGGAGAAAATAAGCATTCATGTGGATATGTTCATGTAATATCTAAAATTATTATAGTCTTTAACTGCCATAGTAGGTGTATTTTTATATTGCCCAGACAGAGAAATGTGTTTAGAGGAATGGATGGAAATTCAGTATTTAATTGGCTAAATAACTTAACTGTAGTTTTTCTTATGTCAAATAAGCAATTCTGGAATTGATGGATGGATTGGTCTGAAGGAACCCCTCTTCCTGTCTAGTGCGTGCGTTTCCATTGCAGTTAACCTGGAAAAACATACTATGTCTGGTCAGATTTACTTTTTCTCTATGAGGTAGCTAGTAACTAACTTTATGAAACCACTGGATGTACAGATACAATGCACTGGTAAAATCTCTAAATAAATACCACTGTAAATCTGAACCAAAGTCTCTGCCATGGTTTCTCGAATAGCCTTCCCTCTGGATTGCTAATTAGCCTCTCTCTAACTTTGAATACTCCATAAAAGCACTATGCTCATTGATAGTGCATCAATATTAATAAATAATTTACCACACTGTGAAGTTTTCCTCTATGTGTAATTACAGCTGCAGCTCCTTCTAAACCTTTCTTTAGCAAAAAAAGGAGACAATAATTTTACCACTTTCAGTCTGTTACTTAGTCTTCTCTTTGCTTTATCTGCAAGTATTTGTAAAAGTCTCTCTTGGATACTTCTGAAAATTCACATGGTTTATATGGTAATGTAATTCCATTTCACAGGAGTGTGCCACTGCTCCTAATAGGAGCTAGTGTAGCATGCTTCGTATTTTATTTATACGCACAGTACGTATGTGAAGTGCTCCAAAGTATCTGTACTCTGTTAGGAACTGGAAGTCTAGCTTTTGGATAGAGCCCCCATGGGCTATCCCACTCTAACCCATGGATCAGCTGCATGTGCAGCAGGAGAGTAGCTCTGCCCATGTGGCCAGGAGCTTGTCAAAGTCATGGTTCTGCTAAAGGGCAAATTAATCAACGCGTAGTTAGTGCCCACAATCACATAGGCACTTTTTGAAGCAGTCTATCTTGAAGCAGTTTTTTATCACATTTGGAGGTAATGTAGTTCACAACAGAAATAGCAACTTCTTTTATGTGTACTCAATTCTAATAGAGCAACATGTGCTCCCTAGGGGGATAGACTAGCCCAAATGTATTAATCCACTTTAGTATAGTGATGAGTGTCCCTGTCTCATGTGGGAGACTGGGGTTTTGATTCCTGCCAGGGAGGCAGTGGTGCTGTTTAAGAGTTGGACTTGATGATCCTTGTGGGTCCCTTTCAACTAATAATATTCTGTGAACTGCATTTTCACTCTGTTCATTAATAAATTCCTAAAAACATCTTTATTTCATGGGAGTATCTTTCTAACACCATATGAACACATTTGTATAAAAATTATTCCATAAAATTTACATTTAGGCCAATATTTGCTTTGTAATTAAGTCTCGACACAAGTGAGAAGCCAGACCTGAGAGAGGGGAGGATTAAAAAGAATGTACATTTCAGCTGCATTTGGATGTAGTGCACCCTGCCTGTCATTCAACTAATCTTATCTCTATGGTCCCGCTTTTGTGGGGAAGACCTGATTACTTGCAATTCATTCCTGTTGCACTTCATTCTTGTTGCAATTCATACCACTCAAAGTTTATACAATAATTCTCTTTTCTAGGTGGCTGTCAGCCCCTGTAATGTTGCTGAAACGTCCCCAAAAGAAACAGCCTTTGCCCAAGACAGTATGAATCTGCAGAGGTTTGATGACAAGTTTGAATTGATTTTTTGTGCCACTCCTCTGTTTTGTGAATGAGAAAGAAATCAGCATATAGAGCCAGGTAGACCAAGAGTTCCTTAGTGTATGTCTTCCAATTCTTAATTACTTAAATATGATAAAGTGTACACTCTTAAACAGTGTTCAAAATACATCCGTATACATTAATTTATTTTAATATTTTATCTTCAAGGACAACTTCTTCAAAGCACAGGAAGAGCTGTTCTGATTTGCAGGAAGTCTGACTGACCTGGTAGGATGACTGGCTAAGTGAATGTGAGGAGCGGACATGGTCTACTCCAACTTTGGCCAATGACAGTTTCCTATAGTATCCTTGTAGGTGAAGTGGTAGATTTGCCCTGAATAAATGGATGTTAAAGAAAGAGGAAAGCTGGCTGACGTACCAGGCTCAAAGGACTGTGTTCAGATGTGCAAAATCCAGCTAGCAAGTGTTGGCACTGAGGACAGAGCCTTCAACATCTTTAGTTAACAGCCCAGACAATGGGAGGGAGGACATGATCTGCAGTTTTGTGCATGACACAAAGTTGGGTGGAGCATTCAACAGGCTGGAGGGCAGGGATGCTTTTCTGAGGGACCTTGACAGGATGAAGTATGTAATGGGCTGATAGGAATCTCAGGGTTTTAGTGAAGGCAAGTGCAATGTCTTGTAACTAGGACAAAATGCAACCAAATTATGCAACCATACAGACTGAACAGTGGAAGCAGTGTTTAAAAAAAGAAAAAGACCTGAAGATCCCAGCTGACAAGAAGTTGAGAACCAGACAGCACTGTGTTTTTATGATAAATAAGGCCACCAACATACTGTACCTTCATAGCAAGATCATGGCCATGTGCACAAGTGCAGCAATCGTTCCCACCGCATCCATGTGGGTGTCTCCTATTTTGGGCTTTCTGACACAAAAACTTTATTGCCATGCTGGAATGAGTCCAGTAGAACCTACCAAGATGGTCTCTTGAGCACCTGACATACAAGTAGAGGCTGGAGGAAGTGGGCTTACTCAGCCTTAAGGAAAGAATGGAGAGAGGGGATCTTATTGCTGTGTACATGATCAGAGGCTGTAGAGAAGACAGACTCTTCTCAGAGGCACACAGTGATATGACCAAAAGGCAATAAATGCAAGTTGTGGCATGGGAGAATTTTATTAGATGTAAAAAAAAAAAAAGGAATTTTAAACACTAGAGTAGGGGCCCAGAGAGGTAAAGTCTCCATCCTTGGAGGCAGTCAAAACTTGACAGGACAGGGCCCTGAGCAGCCCCATCTTGTTGGACTTGTTTTGAGTACAAGGCTTGATCACATGATGTCTCAGAGGTCCCCTCCAACCTAAAGTGTTCTATGATTCTGTGATATTGCAACAAATTCCTTACTAAGTATTGACAGAATCAGTCAATATTAGTCTGTTAGGGCCGTTTACAAGGCATTTTGTCAAAGATCTATCTGTCTCCATACTATAGATTAATGATGTTTTCATTATCAGACTGCCTTATAGAGGAAGCAGCTATCTCTAAAATGCACTCTATTTTTTAAAAAAAGGAAGGAAAAAAAATAGGCCAAGAACAGGCTCTAGCTGTTATGTTAATTTTGCTAGAGATGGTGAGGGTGAATTTGGCCTAAAACATCTTTCCAGCCAGGAAAACAGGATTGTACAGTGAGAGCAATCCCATCGGCATTGCAAACATAATCAGAATTCCAGACTTCATCTTAAAATATCTTTTTGATAAGGTGTGGGTATTGTAGGCTGACATGATCTTTTGAATGAGCTTTAAATGGTGTCAGATCTCTTCCTTTGTGCATTTGTATCATAGCCCTGTAGAGGCATTGCAGTGTTGATACAACACTTGCACACTTGCTGCTTTCTAGTGACTTACGTATTTCCAATTAGTGCAGTGCTGAATTTTTGTCTGCAGAAGGGGACTTACCTCCCTAGTGCTGTAGTTTTCAAGCAAGAAAAAGAGAAATGTGTTATCAATGTAAGTTAGTGGTTAGATCTGTTCTGCACCTTGAGGTAACAACAGATGGCTTTTGGGGCAAAGCAGGAGTACAATCACTATAATGATACTCTGTTGTCTCTTGCACTGGGCTGAAGACATATGACCATATGTATTAGGCTCCTGAGTATTAAATTCTCCCTAGTATTTATGATGTCCTAATAGTTGGACATAATAGAATTTAATAAAGAGAAGAGCTTGTGACGCAGAACACATTGACAGTTCCAGACTCCTCTTTTTGCTCAAAGAAATTTGGAGGATTTTTTCCTAACATTAATGTAAACTTTGTAATCTGCATAGGCAATAAAAATCAAAAGGTCACTTCGGTAAAAACAGGCAACATTTTTGTAATATGGCTGTACCAAGATAAATGTCCTTAAGTTACTGGATTTTATACTAAAATAAATATTCATTTGGATTTTTACAGAGGGAAATTTTAAACCCTCTCACATCATCTAGATTTTTGTACTGTGTTAGAAGCAGCTTTTTAGAGAACAATATTTCTGCAATATTTCCCATATTATCATAATTATCATACCATGAAATTGATGCACTTTTTTCATCCAAACATAGGAAGGTCATATAAAAGACCTGAGCTAGGCAAAAAAACTTGCTTATGCTGACAGTACCTAGAATGGTGTGAAAGCAAGACCTTCGTAGAGTTCCATTGATTCTCACAGACTTTACAGGTAGGAGAGTTTCCTCTTCAGAAATGAATGGAATTATCTAAAGGGATCTGTTGTTTTTCCTGTTTGTACTGGTCAAGAAACACCAAAAGCGGTTGCCTTGCTCATTTCAGGGTTCAATTCCGAAGGATTATTCATGTAAGACGGGACTGATCTTGGCTATAATAGTTGCGTGCTGGTCTCCAGAAAGTCTGGCCAAGCAACCTTGAAGTTCAAAACTACTTTAAGAGAAGTTAAGGTTGTTTACTGGGATTAGCCTATATGAAATATCGATTCAGAGGTTTTCCTGGTTGGACTGCCTGCAGGCTACATGAGAACAGAGAATTCCACAGAAAATAATATGTAAAATTAATATAGATCATAACTCATTGCATGCAAAGTTCTAAGCACCCTCTTTTCAGGATTATCATTGAATATCCTGTGTGACTTCTGTGAGAGCAAAAGCTACAGATTAATTTGGTATTGTCCAGAAGGCATTTCTCTTTAATTTCTCTTCATTAAGGCTGCTGTGTTTCAGTTCTGTACACATGTAGTGAAAGAGATATGAATGTAAATATTTGGTTAGTTTTTCTGACTCACTTTCCTCTTTCCATAACCTTTTCCTGATGTCTTTGGTATAGTGGGTTAGTAGGTTACTTGATTGGAGCAATGGGAAGACTGTGTGTGGTTGCGAATGACAGTTCAGGATCATACTGAATGGGCTTGAAACAACATAGATTTGTGTAGATGAGTCAGTGTACAAACTGATAGCAGACTGTGGGATGTATGGGGTATATGGCCTTTGATACGCTAAGCTACAGCACATGGTTTTCATGCTAGTGAAATATCCAGTCAGTATTCCCCAGAGTGGGATACAAGACATTCCTACTTAGGAATGTGTATTTTTGCTGCTGAATACCAAGGCTGGTCAGCATAATGTGATCTCCTTACAAAAAATAGGGGAAGTTTTGGGAATGAACCTGTGGCAGAGATCCTTGGGGACAGAGTTAACAGACTCTACTAGAAGAGTCCCATAACACAGGATTGTAAACTGTAAGCTCCCGTGTCACAGTTCATGGGAAGTTAAAAGCACTTCTTTTTTTGTTTGTTTGTTTTCTTTGGATTATTGGGCTGGTAATATCCAAAGGTTATGTCAAGCTTTCAGTAAGCCCACAGGAAAGTAGTGACTTCTTTAGTGGTTTCTCTGGTGCCAAATGGTAATGAGGAGACTGTAGATACAATGTACATTATTCCTTTAATCGTCAGGATATCCCAACTTTTGTAAAGTAGCGAGTTAGCTACCATGTTTATGGGAGAAGAAATCGGCCATAGTGCACTGCCCAAACCTGTGAGCATTATGCATGTTGCAGAGCTGGAATGTTGAACATCCTTCATGTCACAACTGTGTTCCCACTCACCCTGCAGCCTTGCTCTGCTGGCCTCCTTGCTGTGCCCTTTGTGTTGCCTCCATGCTCCCTCCCCTTTGACAGCTGTGTCCCACCTCTCCCCTGCCTCTGCTAGCAGCACCACAAAATTGATCTGGCTCCAGAGCTCTGAAATTCCATCAAGGGACAGGGATGTTTGTCATTTTGATTGCTGCTGCTGGAGTGGCAGGGAAACAAAATGGAAGGGCGTTATGGGAGAGGGAGAACACAGAAGGTGTGAGAGGAGGGTTTAACACTGAAAGTGAGGAGATGGAGAAAAATCAGACAGCAGGGAAGGAGCTATCAAAGATGGCAAGACAGCAGAACAGCAGAAGTGGGAAGAAATCAGAGCATGAATAAAAACCCCTTTGGTAGTTGCACAGGGAGGTGTAGGGTGAAATCCAACTGGAAATGGTGTGAGTGGCTTTGTGACAAGAGTAAGGGGGATAATTTATGGATATTTCTTGTGAAACAGGAATAGGAAAACTGACCTGCTCCAAACAAACAGTGAAAATTGGGAGGTATGGCAATTTCAGAGAGTTCAAATTTTCCTTATAGATCTGTCAGCAAGGGCTCTTTCACACTTGGCAGCATCAGCAGTATCAAACCTGAGAGTTCAAAAATCACAAATCTAGCCCTCCCCAGACAATGAAATTTTCTTTAATATATTTCAGGTTCTTGTTATATGTTTTCAAGGCCTTGTATACTTGAATCCTGTTTTCATGGGACTAAAAAAAAAATGAAGAAAATTGTTTGTGTTCTTCAAGAAATCCTCACAGTTTGAGAACTGAAGGTTTATAAATGTATCAAAACTGGTAACAAAATCGTATGGGCTGGTATATCACTGGACTGTGACTCACACTGACCATATAAGATTAGATGAGAACTCCTGTGATTCAGAAGCATTTTATTGTCTGCGTATTTGATGGCATGCTGAAGTGAATCTGTTTCTTGTTTAATCTGATGCTATATCTTGGCACTGGGGTAACTGAAAGTGCCAGAAGACTTGGCAGCTCCTCATCCTGAGGAGGAGTGCCACAAAAGACAGTGAGCAAGGTAAGGGAATACACTCACAGGATAATCGTTTAATGAACTGATAGTAATACAGCTTTCCTAATCTGTCTTTTAAGTGTGATCAGTGAGTGGTTAGTATGATTACACTGCCAAGACATTTATCTGTAATTGTATTTTGTTTTCATGGCATCTCAGTGACAGACTGTCCAGCTCTCCAAGGTTAGGTACACTCATGGTGGACTAGCCCATTATCATCAGTATTATCTTCCCCTTAGTTTGAAGATGGTCCTAGAATATCATGCTGAATGAGTAAAACCACAAGTAAGCCATAAAGTTAAGGATGATAACAGCAATCATCCACCTTTACTCATTGGTGAAGCTTCAACTGAATGTATTTTTATTGATTGCTCTATATGTAAGGAGTGATGGTTCTAGCTACAAGCTTTAGGCATAGTAGGGAGACCATAGAGAAAAAAATCTTAAATTTGGAAAACACTTTCTACTGTACAGGCAAAAGTCTTCACCAGTATAAAAGGCTTCAATGAAAGGGTCCTTTTGTTAATACAGTAATCCCTCTAATATCGCAGGGAGTTGGTTCCAGAAAGATGCTTCAATAAGCGAAATATGCAAAGTAGTGGTAAATAGGGTAGATGTGGTAAATCTGGTAAAGCCAGGGAGGGGGAAAAACCTCAATGTATTGAAGCCACAATGGTGAACTGTGAAGTAGTGACGGATTACTGTACTTGGACTAGAACATTTGTCATGATAAATTTCATTTCTGGACAAGACAGAGGCTGACTGGAGACATGGATGTAAATAATGTCAGGCGTGTAAAAACCTTTAAAAACTGTGGCCTCTGCTGTATGTGAGGGGAGAATTTTTCTGAGATACATACCAAACATAAGGGACATTTGAAAATAAAATAGGGTGCAAACCCCGCCCAAACCATAGACTACCCTTCATGCACACTTCAAGAGAGGAGAGCAAGGCAGAGATGATGGATGTTAGTCGTGTCAGTTAATGCGCTACTCAATGGAGTTAGATGCTGTGGGGATGAAGACAGTTTAAGAGCTTCTATAGAGTATGAAAGAATAATTCTATCGCTGCTAAAGCGTGTAACACTTGCTCACACGCAGGTTCTGACATCAGAAAGAAATATTCAACAAAGTAATAAAAAAGGTTCACGTTAAGGATGCTTAAATACTATTATTTTAAAAAACATGATAAAAGCAGATTAAATAGGAAATCACAATAAAAACTTATTACGATCATGAAATCTAGGTAGAAAATAAGCCAAATTTATCTTCCTCAAATCTGGTAAGAAACAACCTAGCTGACATCAAACACTTTATTAGAATAAGTTATCTTTAATTATTTAATGGAAGACAACTTACAATGTGATTGTTGACCCATCCCTTATTTACTAATATTTATGTACTTGAGCCTGCAAGCTGATTTTTTGTGAGATAATGATGCCTGGTATCAGTATCTGGAGTGGAGAAAAAAGAGACTAGCCACTCCCAGTCTGTCACCAGTGACGATACTACTGTGTTGTTCAAATGGAATCCTCTGGTGCTTTTTGGAGATACTCTGTTGGAAATGAAGCAGACAGATTTTGAATCATTCAGATGAAGAAGAGGTAGAGGGAACTTAATCCAAACTTTTCACATGCCTGAAAAATCATCTGGCTTGGGAACTGATATATGTGGTAAGTGTAAAAACAAAAGGACACACAAAATGGAAACACCTATGTTTTGATGGCTGGGGGTTAAAGACCATATAAGCCTCCTTTCCTCAGTGTTTCCAAGTTATTAGTTGATGTTGGGGTTTCCTTTTAGAGGTGACTGATTTTTTTTATCCTCTTTCAGGCATTAAAGAACTACATATGGGTTTGAGCTACTAGGTCAGAGACCACTCCTCAGTGTCATGCGCTCTTTTGGTTGTAGCCATAGTCTTGTGGGAGTTTAAACATCCTTGTCAGTGCAAAACTCTTATATCTGTTTCGAATTACACAGGAAGATGATAATTTCATTAAATGCTTCAGTTAGATTTATAGACAGTCCTAAAAGCACTTAGTGACTGATACTGGACACTAATTCCTCTAGGTTTTGTTTACAGAAAACCTCACACAGTTATTACTTCTCTGGTTAAAGGTTATACTTCCTGGTCTCTATCAGTGCAATCGGCATGTAAGTGTCTTCAGATATTAGGCAGGTTACCTTTTCACAAGAACCACACTAGTGGGGATCTGCCTGTAAGAGTTAGCAAAGTTACTGCTGCATTGAGATGTGTTCCAACCTTCCTAGTAGTTGGGATATATTTTCATAAATTGTTTTGTGAGAGACTTCTTAAATATACTTCTGTCTACTCATACAATCATTATCACCAACCATCACACAGGTAGCCCATATCAACAATTTTAGAAAATTGTGTAGCAACAACCACCATTAATAGAATCTACAAAATAAGTAAAAATACATGTTTATCCCAGAAGATTCTGTATTGCATGGCACTGAATGGCTTCTGGTAAGCGGGGAAGACCATAAGTCTGCAGGAGCAAATGATCTTTAGCCAGGAGAGTTAATACTCCACATTAATGCCACAAGAAATAATTTTAAAGTAGCCACACAATCATTTGCTTTTTTACTTGATATAGTTCTTTCCTTATTGTTTAGCTGTAAGAGTTCATTATAACAGAAACCCATTGCGCTTGAAGTACCAGAGAGAAGACACTCTGGAGCTGAGTTACATTTTAGTCATCAACATCATCTCAGTTCATGTGTCTGGCATGGTTTAATCCCCTCTAAAGGCAGCTTGTATCAGCTGGACAGTGCTCTCACTATACCTTAACTTGGACCATCTTGAAAAAAATCAACGTCGTTCTTTACTGACTTCTCTTTTGGTTTCCTGTCCAATGTGGTGCAGTGTTCTTCGTAATGGGTTGTGAAGAATATTTCCTACTTTTATCTACTCATATCTTGAGACAAATAAGACCTTTTGAATTAATAATCAGTCATGACAAAATGTAGCTTTATGCAGAACTGGTTCTAGTTCCCCCTTTCAATGAACTTTTTTAAGGTAGCTAAACAAACCTTTCTGGAACCGTCTGTTCCACTAGCCACCTCACATTCTTCATTCCCATTTTCATCTTTGTTTCTTCAGGTAAACCCTCCAATTTTACATGATTCCTTAGGGGCAAACTTTGAAGGTCAGCTAATTTAGCAAAGTGAAGTTTAATTTGCTGAAGGAAAGGATTATTAATTTGTTCTCGTTCCTTTTGTTGATTTTTCAAGTTTCCTATATGCAAGTCACAGGTGAATATGCAAAGGATCAGGGAATATTAGTTACAAATACCTGAAATGTATATGATAAAATCTAAATGTTGAGATACAACACTCACTTGGTCTTTGGTGGTTTTTTGCTTTATTAAGTTCTGTGTGATTTTGTGAGACTTCTACTGATCCCAGAACTCATTGCTGACATGACCAGATTACAAACATCAGTTCTGACATTTGTTCCTGATAAATCAAACAGCAGCTTAAAAAAAGAGAGGGCTTAGTACAAAATTAACTTCAAAAATCTTTATATTTTATGGAAATAGTTCTTGAGATTTAATGCTGTGAACTGATGTCCTGACAATCAGCCAGCAGAGTCTTCCAGTACCTTATGAGGTTGTATCTGATATAATCATTTTACTTCCAAATGTGTGATTACTATCAAAGTTACAGATAGGAGATTATCCAAAGAGTTGCCTCAACTTTATCTCACATATACCTACAGGCTCATTGTGGCAGAGCTCACTGATTGAACAAGGCTTTTGGTGGGTGGTAATGAGTTTGGGTTAGAAGCAGAGTTTATATGCAGAGGTAGAGAATACACTGAGTTGTAAGGTTTGTATTTAGCTTGATTTCTCTGACTGTGAGACTGCTTTTTCCCAGACAGTTACCTCTTCAAAGCAGAGACACAGTGTTTGCAGGTACTCATTTGGAGCTTCATATGGCATCGCCCCCATGCTACTAATCTTTATTTTAAAAGAGTATATGAAGCATTAGCTGATTGATTATTCTTTGCTGTGTCCCCAAAGGGAGCAGAACACAAGTAGGAGTGCTGAGAAAGGCGGCCACACTAGCTGTGACCATGAGCTCTGTGTGCTCAGAGGTGACCTCATTGTTGTCTACAACTACCTGCGGGGAGGTTGCAGCCAGATGGGTGTAGATCTCTTTTTCCAGG
>WEKX01027144.1:397110-443071 GCA_013390025.1 Pitta sordida | reverse complement strand
CTCTGCCGGACTACTTGAGTCATATTTAATTCTGCTTTAATTTCCGACAACAAAAGAGGTCAAGGTATTTTCTGGGCTGAGTCTTGCAGTTTGCAAAGTTAGAAGTACAGTAATCCCTCAGTACTTTGTGGTTCACCATTTGTGGGTTCAATGCGTCGCTGGGGTGGGGTTCTGCATCTTTACCATATTTACCTTATTTACCGCTTTGTGAATTTCACTTACCACAGCATCTTCCTGAAACCAACCCCCCGCGACATTCAAGGGATTACTATAGCACTAAACCACAGATAACTGTAGTAAGTCCTGGTTCATTGTTTTAAGACCCTTTTCTGCCAATCATTTTTCCTGTGAAATAGTTTGCCATCACCCTATTTTATGACAATTTAAGTGATTTTTATGTCTGGTGGTTTCATAAAGTTGCCCACATACCCTTGTAAGTTAACATTAAGATGTCATTTCTTCCCTAGTCTGTATCAAGTCATGTTCTGTCCTTGCTGCACAATATGGGAACCACCCAAAAGTGTGTCAAACACGATGAATATTTTGCGTGTTGTTTGTCCTTTCTTCAGTCCTCTCCTTGGAGAGAAAATTGTATGCATTATGGAATATTTTGCTTTGGCAGAGTTTTATTGTTTAATTGTAGGGGTGCTTGGGGGGGGGGGTCTGTAGCATGTGTTTATTTGAAAACTGAAGAATTATGTCTTCTACATAGAGCAGTTGGTGATATTTGTGCTGATGCTTGCTACTACAAAAGAATCACAGAATCACAGAATATTATGAGTTGGAAGGGACCCACAAGGATCATCTAGTCCAACTCACCATCTAACACCTGTACAGAGACCGAGGGCACATCCCAGAGCGTAACACCAACCTAGATCCCTCACAGTCTAGCAGGCCACTCTGAGCCGGAAGGGGCCCAGGGTCATCCAGCCCATTCTTGGCTAACATTTGAAGTATTGGGTTCTTAAAATGCAAACATTATCCACTTAAAGACATGGTCTAGTGTCTGAAATTTCACTAGCTATCTTCTAGGAGTCAGAGTAGGAGACAGAGGATTTGGTTTCATATGCTTATAATAGCACAACCTTGCGTTGTTACAAATCAGTCTGTGCCATCCTTTCTGATAAACATGAAAGCATTGTGGGATCTTCCCTTGGTTCTTATCATTGTGTATGCTTGGTATGTCAGGCTTCTGTTCCCTATTCTGCAGCCACCTTGTAAGCTTCTTTTAAAGAAGTGTATTGATTTTAAAATTGCTCTCTTGACTTCTTTATCATTGTCCGTTTTTATTTAATTGATTTTCTTTCTACATAAGCTTCTGGAGGCTCTGTGAAGTAAAAGGGAGGAAAAAGTCAAACAACAACCAACAGTTGATTTTTTACTTCTGGTCAAAAATCCCATGGCATTTCTCCAGGATTAGCTGATAGTGCTAATTTTCCAATCAAGTTGTGTTTGATTAATAATGTTTTTATACCCTGTAGCTAAATTATGACTGGATCTAGGGNGTGGTTTCATAAAGTTGCCCACATACCCTTGTAAGTTAACATTAAGATGTCATTTCTTCCCTAGTCTGTATCAAGTCATGTTCTGTCCTTGCTGCACAATATGGGAACCACCCAAAAGTGTGTCAAACACGATGAATATTTTGCGTGTTGTTTGTCCTTTCTTCAGTCCTCTCCTTGGAGAGAAAATTGTATGCATTATGGAATATTTTGCTTTGGCAGAGTTTTATTGTTTAATTGTAGGGGTGCTTGGGGGGGGGGTCTGTAGCATGTGTTTATTTGAAAACTGAAGAATTATGTCTTCTACATAGAGCAGTTGGTGATATTTGTGCTGATGCTTGCTACTACAAAAGAATCACAGAATCACAGAATATTATGAGTTGGAAGGGACCCACAAGGATCATCTAGTCCAACTCACCATCTAACACCTGTACAGAGACCGAGGGCACATCCCAGAGCGTAACACCAACCTAGATCCCTCACAGTCTAGCAGGCCACTCCGAGCCGGAAGGGGCCCAGGGTCATCCAGCCCATTCTTGGCTAACATTTGAAGTATTGGGTTCTTAAAATGCAAACATTATCCACTTAAAGACATGGTCTAGTGTCTGAAATTTCACTAGCTATCTTCTAGGAGTCAGAGTAGGAGACAGAGGATTTGGTTTCATATGCTTATAATAGCACAACCTTGCGTTGTTACAAATCAGTCTGTGCCATCCTTTCTGATAAACATGAAAGCATTGTGGGATCTTCCCTTGGTTCTTATCATTGTGTATGCTTGGTATGTCAGGCTTCTGTTCCCTATTCTGCAGCCACCTTGTAAGCTTCTTTTAAAGAAGTGTATTGATTTTAAAATTGCTCTCTTGACTTCTTTATCATTGTCCGTTTTTATTTAATTGATTTTCTTTCTACATAAGCTTCTGGAGGCTCTGTGAAGTAAAAGGGAGGAAAAAGTCAAACAACAACCAACAGTTGATTTTTTACTTCTGGTCAAAAATCCCATGGCATTTCTCCAGGATTAGCTGATAGTGCTAATTTTCCAATCAAGTTGTGTTTGATTAATAATGTTTTTATACCCTGTAGCTAAATTATGACTGGATCTAGGGCATCCGAGGGAGTTTTTAAGCCAGGCAGAGGGTCTAATACGCATATACAGTATTTGAGTACCCAACACCCACATACATTGTCACTCATAGTGAGTAGTTTGTAATAAAAGCATTTTGTTGCTAAATAAATTGAAAATAATATTAATACAATAAATGTCCAAACGGGATTGATTTTATGTATTTTATAGCATCTGCTGTTGCTCTCTGTTTTCAAGCTACTAATGTGTTCAAGTCTGCGTAGTATTGTTATTTACAGATACAATGCTGGAGTTTGTCTGAGAGTGCCAATATTGGCTTGTTTTGCTTACTATTAAGTTTTGTCAGAGATTAACCATATGTGAACAATATCTTGTAATCTGCATTTCTAATGGATATGGTTAGTTATTTTCATTCTCATGTTCCTTTTCTATCAGCTGCAAAAAAGTCTCTCTTTTGTCCCTTAATTTTGGTATAAACTTCTGAAGCTCAACATCAAAGGTCAAATGTAGGTGTTATGAGGACAGCACTGACTTTAAAATTATGAAAACTACTAAACTCACTCTGTAGTAAGAGAAAAGCCTTCTTGTCCCTTTCTGGTTTCTATTACTCTAGAGGACCAGCACATGCCATTATTCTGTATTTACCCTTCATATCTAGGTCATTTACAAACATAAGGCACAAAATATCAGTGATTAGTGTACATAGGTATGGAAAGACATGTTACCTGTTAATGTAATGAAGCAGCATAATTCATTCTTTGCTGTCTACATTATGTAGAGGGAAGAAAATGTGCATTAATCATGCAGAAAGCAGGAAATTGAGATGTATGGAAGGGAAGAGTGATATGATACATGAACCCATCCCCCAGCATCACAGAGCTGGCAACAGGTCCATTTTTGAATAATGTATATTTTGACAGACATGTCATTTGATAGACAGGACTGACCAGAAAGGATGTAAGGTAGCAGCCAATTATTAGCCAGAAAAAGCAGGGAACAAAGCATTATTATATCTAATGCAAAATAATACTGACCCAGTTAGCATCTGCTAACATGGAGGTGCTTGCTGACAGGTTTGAGAGTGCAGTCATCCATGGGGAGTTGTCACTGACTACTGACATTCCTGTTGAGTAATACATTCTGCATAGGTTGCTACCAAGGCTAACACTTCTCAGCATAGCTCACTTAGTCCCAGGTTCCTGGCAGCCCTGCTCTGCACAATTCCTGCATGAAAACATATGGACAGAGAAAGGTGGAGGGCATCACCTTGAGAAAAGCACAGGTCCTAGGCTTGTAGCCTGCTTGCTGTCTCTGGTGAAGCTATCAGCAGTTTGTCCTATGGCAGATGAAAAGTTCAGTCTGCAAAGAGCAGTGCAAAGAGCAAGGGTGCAGGTTCGACAGCCTGCTGGGACAAGGACAGACGGGGGGTAAAACTCATCCTGAGAGTAGAGAAGTGCAGGGAGCTCCCAGCTCCTCCGCTCATCATGCATGAGGTGTGCCATACTCCACATGGCTCACAAGGGGAGACAAACTCATTCAAAATCTGCTGTGCCAAGCAGAGCAGCACTTGTGCATTTCTCACTAAAACTCTCCCTCCTGGGGTGGACCATCTTGGCACTAGCTGTGTGAAGGCAAGCAAGACAAAAACCCTGGGTCTGCTCAGCTGGTCCCTGTCAGAGTTGTATCTTGGCATCCTTCTTCTGTCACCCTTTCCCCAAGGCACCGTATCAAGGGTAAAGAGGCAGTATCTGGGTACCACTTTCCTGCTGTACTCCAGGCCCCTTCAAGAAGGTGTGCCAAATCCCTTCACTGGGATCATTACTGCTGCTTTGACAGCAGCACTGTCAAAGGCTGAACTCTTAATTCCTGAGGTCTTTTGCAAGGCTGCAGTCCATTGCTTTGCAGAAAAAAACCAGGAGCCAAGTGGAAGGTGGTCTACGTTCTGTTAAATGTTCATTTTAACCCCTCCTCTGTTCTTAGTGGTGCAGGTTGGTGGAGATGGGACACGAGAGTGAAAATCATGACTGTTTCAACCACAGTACTGATTTGTGGACTCTGTTATTCTGCACTGGCCAAGGTAGAAGTTGCTGAAGGGGCCCACCATATGCTTCAGCTTGATTAAATGCTGCATATGGCATTCATATACACTTTAATATAAATATACACATTTATACATAAAAGATCATAAAAATTACGAATATTAAACATAAAAAGAAAATCATAGAAAAGGCAACTCCAGGAGATGTTTACCAGCCTAGCATACTCAGTGTTATGTTTTTAGCTACTATCTATTTTTCTACTAGTTGTCACTTAAGGAAAGTTAAAATAATTTTTCTTTATTATCAATCTCATAAAAAATGATCACTGTTTATTTCATTGCTATTTTATTTCCTTTTCTCCTCTCAGCTCTGCAGTTTTTTCATACTTGTCTTGATTTTAGATCTAGTTTGTGGGAATTTACTTTTCTTTTCTATTCCCCCAAATTCTAAAGTACTTTATACTTAAAAGAAGTCAAATAGATCTATCCAAGGTGAAAGATATTTATCTTTCCTAAGTAGTCTCATATTCAGGCAAATAACACATAATAGAAATAAATCCATATGGAGAAAAATGATGTTTATGAAATCATAGGCATGAGCATTGGATAAGTCTAAGCCCTTGTGCTGTCTATAGGTAACAGATTTTTACATTTAGTTTGTTATTTTGGGGCTGTTAACTGAGAACTGTGGTTCATTAAATGGCACACAGGACTAAGCTCTGTTACTTTTCCTTGATTTTGATTGTTCTGCTCTTCTCTCTCATTTCCCATTTTCCCCATGAGTTGCCTTGCATCAGGACAAAATCTGCAGGTCTGTGCTCTTTCGCTATAGAAAAATTATTTTTCAAGAGCCCCTGGATGATATTTTCTGTCACTTTTTTGCCACATCATTTTGTCTCCAGCTGCCAGAAGAAATTTGAAATGCATCATAGTCACTACTCAAACTGATAACATGTGAGAAATCTAGAAGAAATTGTTTATACAGTTTCTGACACAGTGTGTCTTGTAATGCTGCTCTGTGTCATGTTCCACAGTTTTATGTCCTAATCTGACATTGAGATTACATAATGCATTCAATCTTTAAGTAAGTATTCCTTTGAAATGTTTGACAGAGTTATGGCACTTCAGATATTATTTTGTATTATGGACAGATAGGTCAAATCTGCAAACAATTTAATGGCCATACATTGCTAGCCTTGTCAAATCAATCCTCCTAGCAAGTGTGCTATCAGCAGTAGGAACATTTAGAAGCCTAATCTTTCAAGGTGCTAAACATACTGGTACTCTAAACTCTTGAGTGGAGCTGTAGGCTCTCAGCACCTCACTGAAGGAGGACTCTGATTAACCTGGTTTTATAGTACTAATCCTGAATGCATGGACTTCCTGTGCATATGTTAGGATTCAAACTGCCCTTCAGATTTACTTCATTGAAACCTGAGAAGAAGTTATACAACTGTGGACTAAAATGGCTCCATATGCTTCTTGGCTCCAGTATGTTCTGAGAATTTCTTTTTTACTTTCTCAGATGAGAATGGTGCTCTCAGTTCTTCTGAGCTTCAGAGAAATGTGGTATTCTCATTAACACTTTAACCCTGATCCCAAATAAATTACCTCATGCCATCATTTAGCCCAGCAGCAGCAGGCAAATGAAAAGGATTTGATGTATCAGGAGACCAAATTTGACCCCTGAATCCTAGGAAAGAAGTATTTCCTTGTTGAAGATTTGGAGAAGTGAACAGTGCCTGAAATGTACACAGCCTTGTGAAGAAGAGACTCGTATGATTAATCCTTAAACAGGTTGTCCAAAGAAGGCCTGACGGATCTTTCAACTTCCTTGTTGGAGCGCTGGCCTTGTGCACATGTGTTAACTAGCGTGCTATCTGTACTGGGAGAGCATTGGTCTCTCATTTTATCTGGCTTGCTGTTTAACTCAGGAGGATTTCCCTCTGACTCATCCAGAAAAAAGTCCTGATGTAGGAAAGAAGGATTACATTAAGAGCCAGATGCTGGACCTGTAAGATCTCGGGGATGCTTCTATTTTTAGAAGGTATCATGGAAAGACCAGTTTTCATTTCAGGAAACTATAATGCCTGCCATATTCCTACTTCTTGAAACTACCAGTTTCATGCAATCTCCTTGAATTGAACAATTGAACAATTTCCACCTCCTGATACGCTGTGAAACTCGTGAGGTGCTTCCCTCGTCCAGCAAAGAACACCAAAGAGTCAGCCAACATAAACAGCAGCAGATGTCACCAGACCCATCACACACCTCCTGCCCCCATCTCCTCACTGCTTAACCAGCACGCTTTGGACATGTTTCTCTGTGAAGCATTTTAGATATGCAGTGCAGTGCTGAGGGAGAAGGATCAGGGTCATGACCAAGAAGTCTGAGAGGGAATGTGTGTGCCTGGGAGGCACCGGGTGGTAGAGCATGTTCCCTCAAGCCTCACACAGGTGCACTGAATAAATCAGCCCTTTTAAAGTATGCCTTTAAAGTATGCAGGAATTTTTTTGTAGTAAGGATGTCTGGGAATGAAAAGAGGGTCAGCACCAGTTCTGTGTTGTTAGAAAAATTAACAGTCTAAATCGGGAAATATACTGTGATTGTAGGGATTCTCAGGTGGTCCTGGAATACCAGCTGGAAGAGGAAGATGATCAAAAGGCAGCTCTGGAGCCTGCTCTTAAGCCAGAGTTAATAGCAATAAGACCTCTGAATATGCTGAGTGCAAATGATGATTTGTTTCTAACTCTGCAGAGCCCCACTGTGAAGAGCCCTGGAGCCATGACATATAAAAAAAAGGGAAAAGGACTTAAATTGGCACAGAGAAAATAAATTCCATGTCTTAATGTTGACAAGTTAGATATATAGAGGGTTTTTTTCACAGAAGCCAATAGAATAATTCCTGTAAATAAAGGGGGTTAAATATTTCTTCACTGTAACGTGATGTCCCCACTTGCTAGGAAGTATTTATGTTCATGGAAAAACCAAATCTATATACACTTTTTCCAATAGATTATTTGAATAGTCTAGTAAAATAGTTCATTTTATATACGGTAACAGATTAGTGGTGAAGTATAATTTGGCTATAATACCACACTGGTGTTGGGTAGTAACGTCAAAGTTAATTTTACCATTTAATGAGAATGAATCAGCACAGTGAGAAAGAACTTTTGTAGCACATTACATATTTGCAATTCCTCCCAAAATATTTACCTCTTTCTTCTGAAAAGACCTCATTGTGTTTTCTCGCTCTTACAGTGTTTATGAACTCCTCTGAGTCTGTGTACAAATATGCATGTTCAGGTGCACAATTTTTAAGCTGATCCGAATTAAATTAAAGTGTTTCAATACTATTTGGAATACTCAAAGATATATCATCTTATTTCTGCTTTTCTCATATAAGTGTTGGAATTGTTAAAATCACCTCAGATTTGTAATTAGGAGAGTGTGGTTTGAACTGCTTAGAGTCCTCTAAAATCTTAATCAGAAAAGCTGAGATTTGCTGTGGCTCAAAATTACTCTCTTAATCAAATAAAAATGTTCTATCATTTCTCATAACAAGTTGAGAGAAAAATAGGTTCTTTTGTTCCTGTTTAAAAAAAAAAAGAGATATTGAAAAACTTTTCCATGCATTTTCACAGGGAAGTTGTAAGGATACATGTTCTGCTTTTCTGCTACTCTGTTCCTATTCTTGTGAAAAATATCCATCACACTCAGCAAAGCCTCCAAAAAAACCAGGGTAAAACCAGACTGCAGATAAACCAGTAAAAACTGGTTCTTTACCAGTAAAGTAATACAATTTGAGCCTAGACATTCAGTACTGTGTAGTAATGCCACCTCTGCAGATGCCCCTCAACTAGTCACTCCCAGAGCCTGGCAAAAACATCTCCAGGAAACAAGTGAGTATCTCCCACAGTGTCCATGGGACCCAGACTCCGTGGTGCATCTAAATTCTGTACAAGCTATAAAATACTTAGAAAAGCGTAAGTTTCAATCAACAGTTTTAGTTATTGCAATAAATTGGATATTTGTAATCATTTTTCTTCTTGTAACTGATGAATGTGTTATCATACTCTGTATGGTTTAGTACTGTATAAATAGCACTAAAAATTGTGTATATGTATCATCTTCAACTAGCAGAGCACTGTAGTGTGTGCTTAATTTTAAGTATTTAAGTTCTATGGAACTTAAGGGTAATTTTAAAAACTATACTTTCAATGTTTTGCCAAATTTAACTAGATATTCAAGGAGTACCTCAGTTAAGTTCACTTGCATTCCCATAAATATAAACACAACAGTAATTATTTTAATATTTTATGAACAGATGCTATTTCTGCAATTACCCATTACCAGCAAGATGTATCCCATGGGTTTGAGAAACTCTTTGGAAGTTGAGATTCTCTGCAAGTTTCACAGCAGATTATCTAATGGTTTTGGCCATACAGATCACTGAGCACTAAGCCTGTGATGCCAAAGATGACTATCAGTTGGAAACAATTTAATAAGTAAATGCTTTTCCACTCACATATAACTAGAAATACCACTTCACAGATATATTCAGTAGAACTGAGCCATGTGATTAAACTTTACCTTTCAGTTTTCTTTATATGATTTACTGATTTAAATATTTAAATTACTGCTAATAGTTTAATATGTTATCTTGATCACACAGAAATATAATATGATTTAGTTCCTCAGTGTACTTATCTGTATCAACTCTCACATATCCGCTTACAAAGGCTATTGTCTGAACTCCTGAAAACAGTATCTCAATGAAGAGTTTCTTTTGTTGGCTAAGTAGCCGTGTTTCTTTGTGGGGAAATGTGAAAGTACATGTATACTCTAGGGAGAATTTCTTAAGAGATGAATAACCAAGGAGTTTGTATTCTAAATTTCCAGGCAGCTGAAGCAAAGAAGGACCAATAGAGAGTCACAGCTTCAGAACTGCTGGCAGGATGTGACCACTGGGGTTAGAAATGGGAAACAAAGACCAGGCTGGCTTATAATTTTTTTTTTGCCTTAATTTTGTCTTTTCTGAGACTTCTCTTCACTTACTAGTGGAGATTCATCAAAAGCAGAAAAGTCTGCCACAAAAGCAGAGAGGGACGAGGCTCACAGAGCAGATTCCAGTCTGCATTTAGCTAGAAGTGTGATCCTGAAATGCTTAGAAATGCAAGCATTATTTTCAAATGGGATGTTGGATGCAGGTTGTTGCTTGCACGTTTGTTCCAGCCTGCAAACCTGCTACAGCTTGTGGATTTAATTTTAGTTCTGGAACTTGCTCAAGTTCTGTAAGGTTAGTGAAAACCTGAAAGAACTGTTTAATAGCATGAGAGTGTTTCCTTGAAAATTAACACCCCCCAAAATAGTGCCCCCTACACCAAGGGCTTGAACCAGGTTTTCCCACCTGTCAAACACATGCTGGACCATTGCTATCTGACAGCAATTACTCCCTACCACTTTCCTCCGAATAGCTACAAGGATTTAATTAGTGAATTTTTCCCAGCACTAGAAACAAGGAAACACAAAGAAGACCAGGAGCAAAATCTGCTTGGTGCAGCAATTCATAGTGTGTCCTGCTTTGCTTTGTCTCTCCTGCCTGCATTGCAAATAAAAAAAAAAGATTTTAAAAGTTAGAGCAGCGTTTGTTTGACTAACAGCCTGTTCCCTGCGAGTATTTCTATTTCAACTTATTGAACATTCATTATGTATCAGATACTCAGCCTTGTAAACTTGACTCGGGAAAGGCTTGCTGCATCAGCTCGGCTCCTGCCTTGCTGTTTTCATGTTGAGGAGTGTCTTGCTTTTGCCTCCACACTTGAGCAGATAGCACAGCAAAAGCTCCCAAAGCAGCCTACTAGCAAGGGCACAAGGAAAGCTGTTTTCTTGGCCATTAATTCAGACATCACCCAATCGGTCAAATGAATCTGTCCTCTTTTGCAGCTCTTGTGGAGATTGCTGTCCCCTCAGCTCCCTTGAAAGTGACCTTGACTCAGAAGCATATGTCTTCCTTTACCTCGGGCAGGTGATAACCCATGGATAGGCTCATTCTGCCAACAGACATACATCTACTGTATTACAGGATGATTCAGGTTGGAAGGGATCTTAATGATCAACTGGATCCAACCCCCTTGCCATGTGCAGGGACACCTTTCACTAGACCAGGTTTCTCAGAGCCTCATCCAACATGGCCTTACACACTTGTAGGAATGGGGCATCACAGCTTCTATGGGCAAGTTGTTCCAGTGCCTCACCACCCTCAAATCATATGGCCATCACCACCTGCCACCAAGAGATTGCTGTCTATGCACAGAGAACCTTTGATAGGAAGTTAGGAGGCACAGGAATACTCCCAGAGTCCACAAACATATCTCTTGTAGCCCTCCTCTCAGACTGTCTTACAGAGCCTGACTTTCATGTGATTCCATGGTCTTCGTGTGATTTCCCAGCCTTAATTTTGATCACATGTCAGAGCTGAGAGTGGCACATCAGCCTTGAAAGAGCTCTTTGAAAATATCTGTGTAGGCAGTCTCATCTCAGCGCCAAGCCTAACTGCTCCAGAGTCATATGCATTTTAAGGAGAAACAGCTTTGGCAGTCGATCAACTTTCCTCTGCTTGTTACTGCTGCATATTTTATGTCATCACTATATTGCAAAATGAATACTCTATATTACAAAATTAATATTGGAAATATCTCCTCTGCATTTTGTAGACTTTATTTGTGCTTTGTTTTCCTACAATTGTCTTACTTTTGCCTCTGGAGATTTAATAGTATTGTTATCAAGGGCAAACAAGCCTGGAATTTAATCTTTAATTATTACTTATTATGGTTTTTAGATTACACACCAGCATCACTGAATGTCATTTTACAAGCTAGAACAGAGAGATCCACAGTAAGCCGGGACACTGGGATTAGTCTGAGACCTCCTCAGTGAGGTTTTCCAGCAGTAGCAAGAGCCATTGTGTGTTGTGAGATTTAGTTTAAATTGCTGTTGCTCAAATCAAGGGAGCAGCCATAATACTTGAACAGGAAGCTGAAAAAATAATAAAAATTTTAAAGCTGAGCTGAGAGCACCCACCTGGATAATTTCATGGTGTGCACAGCTCAGGCCTCCCAGCCTTCCTCTTTGGCAGCAGCTGTTGCCTGGAAGGTTACAGAGAGAGACTGCTATGAAAAGGAATAAAAGAGGAGCTGAAAGGAGATTACTGCACATGTGTTTAGTATCATCTGTGTGAAGGTGATGGAGTATTTCTGTGGCTTCTTTTGAAATATGGTAGGGTTGAGTTTCCCCTTAAGTGTACCTAGCTGCCTTGCTTGCAGAAATCCTGAACAAAACAGATGGAATTTTGGTCTCTCTGTGAAGTTCACAGATAAACTACAGTTGGCATCTGTGAGGGGGAGTGAGACTCAGGTTTTCTCCTACTCTTTACTTTCTGCCTGCCTAGGAGCAAGGGCATGGATATGTCTGTGTCAAACATCCTGCTTCGAAAGTTTGCTTGGAATGCTGGGCATGACCTGAAGAAGCTGAGTAAAAGCATGTGAGGAATCCATGCCTAAGAGAATGGTCATAATGTACAAGTGAGATAGACATGTCTTCATGTGGGGAAGTGGACACAACTTTTGAGATCATTTCCAGGCTTCCTGGGTTTGTATGCAGTGGAACCCTGGTGTTGAGCGCTGTATAGGCATCAAAATCAATGCCAGGGCAGCTCCAGTCTGCTACATATGGGCTTGCAGGCCCCGGGATAGTGCTGTCCTCACCTGTGTTAAGCTGTCTGCGTTAGTCTCGGCTGGGGAGCTAGACCCAGGTCTAGCAGGCTTGAAAATACTCAATTTATATTTACTTTACTCAGAATATAAAAATACCTCTAAATTTCTCTTTTTTATCTCTGTTTTTTTAAACTTGAAGAGTGATGGTAATAGTGGAGCTAAGAGGTCACTAAACATTGAACGTAAATTTTTTAATTTAAAATACGACTTATAACTCCCTGCAAGTTCCTGACAAATTCTTCCTGAAAACTCCTTATTGCTTATTGTTGTCCACTTTTGAAATTTAGTTTACATAAAGATTTAGGAGTACGTAGTCCTAAATAATTACGTGGTAGGATAATCTGATCTTCTTATGTAAGATTATAATATGTAATTAAAAAAAAAAAACTATCCATAGAGTAATTCAGGAAAAACTATTCTTCAGCAGCTATTTTGGGTCAAGTCAATGCATAGTCTATTAGAAGTATTACTTCTGCTGCAGAGTAATGAATCATATTTGCAGTCAGGAAGTCGCTTGTGTAATTGTCATTAAATATAACGAATACAGAGCTATTTAAAGAGTTTCAGGATTGTCAGATGTTCTAGTGGGCACCGTTTCTCTACAGACAAAGGAAAGAAGCCTCTTATTTCAGGTGCTCTCAGTGGTTTAAGACAGAAGAACAGGCGCTATCAGGATCTGTGCAGTGAGATATTGTCACGCTTTTGTAATTCCTATATAAAAAGAAAAAAAGGGCTTCTTAATTTGGAAAATTGACTTGTAAGCAGGGTATAAAAATATAGCAGAATACCTGTGCATATTAAAGCCTACATTACCGATTTTAAAGCCATTCTTTTTGATTATTTATTCTGAGTCTTGTGTTAATGCAGGGCTAATACCCCATACTGCAAATCAAACAGAGGCTCTGAAAATACTGATTGTTGCAGACAAATTCCCTAGTGTTTCATTTGACAAAAAGATGGATTAGAACAAACTCTAGAGTGTTATTATTGCCACCTGCATGAAGGATTGTTTCCTTTATTTGTATTAATTACTGATTAGTGCTTTCTGTATCTTCAGCTTTTTCAGATGTTTTGAATGAGATGTATTGCTTTCCATAGTTTCTTATCTAAAGGGAACCCTGACAGAAAACTGGTATCTAGCCACTGTGCACAAGGAAGTCATTGATGTGTTCAAACACTGTTCTTCAGGGAAAACCCTGAGTGAGAGTCTTGGAGAGGTAAAAATAAGTTCACAGATAATACTGCAGACCGTATTGCATCTAGAAACAATGTCATGAGTAACTACACTATTTTAAATTGACACACAGAATGAAAAAGTATCTGGGTGTGTGGTGCTTGGGGAGCAGCCCAGAGCTTGCAGCAGTCCCAGCTGTGGGAGGAGGATGGGGCAGCTCCTTGCTGGAAGGCTGTCCAGCAGCACAGGGCTGCCAAAGCCACTCCTTCCGGCAAGCTGGCATTGCTGACACCGTCTGCCTGCCTTAGTTTCTTGGAAAGAAACACAGTGGAGTAGCTCCCAACCTAGGGAATCTCCATGCTAACTGGGACAGAGAGGTGTGGAAGATGTCCCAGCCAAAGGCTTCATAGACAGTGTAGCCTCTGGCTGTCCAGTCAAACATTACAGGTTAGACATCAGCCCTTTATCCTGCAGCTGCTCTCAGTTGGTACAGTCTGGTGGTTTCGATAGTCTCAGCCAGGAGGGAGAGCCTTCTCATGCCAATCCCCTGGACCTCATTGCTCAGTATAATCAAAAAGCTCTTTTTCCCTGCCTGGGAAAAGGCAGAAAAAGAAGTACTAGTTACACAGGTAGGTGGAGGACATTGTGCTTAAGAACCTGAAAATGTTACTGAGCCCGTGTTTCCCCATGGATATCTCAAAACACAAAAAATCCAAGGCAGGTTGCCAAGAGTTATGGCTGCAGGTTCAGCATCTCACACGAGAGTATACAAATAAAAAAAATAATTATAATAATAAAAAGTTTCCTGAGGTTCAGGGGTCTAAGTTTTCATACATTTTGTGCATAAATATGATCACACTATCTTGGGTACAGGGAAGTGAGGCAGTTATTTAAGATATTGAGACCAATATTTTGTCAGTTGACCGTATGAAATTCAGTGGTGAGCTTTTTATGTCCCAGGTTATTTTAAAAAGGGTAGTTTTAAAATAGCTTGTTGTACGTCATCAGCTGATCTGTCATTTTCCATAATTTATGAGCACTGGGGCAAGATTAGACAATGGAGTCTTGAGTGAGAATTCATTAATTTCCTCCATGGTTTTAGAAATGTCAGAGGTGTAAAGCTGAGAATAATAAAAGTCAAACTCCTTAGATATATCTACTGTGCTAGGAAGAATACTACTCTGAGCATCTCTGATAGTATACAGTGTTTTAGTGTGCATGTGTCTTTAATTGGTATGCAAGGAGTTTATCTGCTTTACTGCCTGCACTTATCAGAAAAGATATAAAATGGGATGGTGATAATGGCTGCCTTCAAAGAAAAAGATATGTTCTTTCAAGGGTGTAAGTGCAATAAATCTTTCTGGTTTAAGGGCTCACTGGAAGCAGAAAGATTCTGTTCTGCTGACAACTGAATGTGGGGAATTTTCCCAGGGGAAAACAAATCACATTTCTCTATTCAAAATATAGTAAAAAGTCACTGAAATGTGATACTCCAGAATGTATATTACAATATTTTTTACTGACTCTTCTACCAATTAAGCACTCTTGCAGAGTAATACGTTTCTCAGCCGGTTAATAGAAGGTGTTTGGCACTGAATACATTTAGAATGCACTTGTGAACTACCACGGTAATCTGCAGTTCAAATTTAAAAAACAAAAGACTAAAAACAAGTGGTCAAACTTAGGTCTTTGTTTTATACCACAGGAATTAATTTGTCTGAAACAAATGAGACAATGCACCTGGTTCATTGCTATTCCAGAACCATTCTGCGTATCTGTGGAAAGCAGAGTTAATACTACAGGTACCTACCAGGTCTTGAGGGGATCTTTTGTGAGTTGAAATATTTTTTTTTTTACTTTAGAAAGGCCCACGTTGTTCATAAGAATCAAATGTTGTGCCTGACTGCTACAGAGAAACAAAACAGACAAGGGTGTTTTAAATTAATCTGTCAATATGGTGCTTTCCAGTGTTCACTTTGTTCGTGAAGCCAACAACTGATGTTAGCATGAATTTAAATAATTCCTCTTGCTTGAATAATGACCATGAAAGTTGAGTAATGGTATCTAGGAAATATCCTAACTTTTGAGGAGCTGCCTCTTATCTAGGACTGTTTGTTTCTCCTCTTCTCCCCCTGCTCCTAATTGCAGGGAGGTGCTCCACACAGCATGTAACTAAACATAATACAATTTGATTTGTGTTGCAGTGTTCTCCAAAGAACAAATCTGTAAAATTACAACATGTGAAAGCTTAACACAATGATATAAAATGGCAGTGGCACGGTTCATATCTTAAACTGACAGACTGATGGTGATTATTGCAAGGACAATGCCCTGCATATGTCAAACGATTTGCAAATAATTTATGTCACCTTATCCTCCATTATTGTTTTTGCAGAGGACATAAACTGTGTCACTAATATTAAACTGTCGGGGAAAAAAAGCCTACCTCAGCTCTTTCCTAGCTGAGACTGCAAAGACATCTGCACAGAGACAAACATGCATATGGCCATCATTTGTCCAACATCTTACACATTGTGAAGGTTTTTTACTTGAAATGCCAACCTATGTGGCAGATGATGTATGTGTTTCTTCAGTCCTGTGATTACCAGCACAGAGCTGCTCTGCAGTGCTCTTCACCTCATCAGTTCCACAAGCTGCACTCCAAGGTGTGTGAAACATTTGCAGGGAGATGGCATCTGACATGCAGCAAGGCAAAAGCATTCTGGTGTGAATATTTGACTCCAGATTTTGTTCAAATCAGGGTCAGATTCTGACCTGGAGAAATTAGTGTGCGTAGAGATTTAGCACTACAAAATAGCAATTTGAAAAGTGGAATGAATATACATTTTAAAATGGGGAAGCAGAGGAAAGTGATGCTGTCTCCTGTGTTTCTCCCATGGGGCTGTAAAGGAGAGAGAAAGGGGGAGGGCTTTATAAATGACCTGGGCTTTATTCTTCTGGAAATAAGCAGGCGACACGGCAGTCCTAGTCACTTCTATTTGTTAAGTTGCATCATCTCAGCTGCTTAGTTCTTTGTTTAGGTTTTGATGGTTTATTTATTACTACCAAGAAAAGCCTTTGAAGGGTGATTTTCAGAGGCCGTTGTGGTTAAAAAAGCAGCAAAGAATGTAGTGTGGTGGTTGGAGCATGGAGCTGGGAAACCAGCCTGCAGCCTCCCACTCCAGATTTCGCCCTGCTCACATTTGGGACAAATTACTTGCAACTGCTGTGGCTTGACTTACTCTTCTGTCAGGCAGGTTTTTCTGTCTGACTCATCCACTTGGTTGAGTTTGCCAAGAATTTTATAATCTGCAGCTAGAAATCACTCGTTTGTTTGCAGATCAATGACATATCAAATGAGATGCATTAAACAACTTCTGTTGGCTTTGGTGCAAGAGACGGCTCCAGATCACTGGAGTGACGAGGACGATACACTGACAAACTCACCGAGCCGAGTTAAGGACAGAGAGGGAACTCCGTTCTCTTACTGCTACTAACTTTTCCTGTTTTGGAAATCTCATTTAAGTGTTTTGCACTTTTAAGCCCCTCAGGAATGAAGAACATGCTCCTTGCCCTTCCAAGATTTTCTCAGCCTGCTTCTTAGTAAATCACAGATTATGACTACACTGGATTATTTTTAGTATTGTAATACAAAAATACCAACAGAATATGAGAGAACTGCATTATCTATATGAATTTTATTCTGTTTTATTTTTCCAATGCTGAATTTTGTCAGGCTTAAAAAAAAAAACGCCAAACCAACCAACCCAGTTAACACCAATTACCTTGTTATCAGAACTATTTGTGATTACTGAGTTAGAAAAGCAGATTTTCGGCATCTTAGTTTTTGGAAACACAATGTGTTCCATAAACTCATTATAGATACACAGAGCAGAAGGATGTAAGCTTGGAGGATGACTCTCTTTGCCTAAACAAATCCTAGAAAGCACGCTTGTTTCTCTAGTCATCCTGCAGTGATTTTATTGGCATAAGGCATCTCTTTCAAAGCAGAGGGAGGAATAAAGTCTACAGGTATGAAAACCTTTCCTGGAGTGAACCCCTTCATTTTTTCAGTGCAGGAAGATCCTGAAGCATCAGAAAAGGCAGAGAAATCACGAAACGCTATCAGGGAGAAGGGGCAGCAGGATGGGCCCCAGGAAGATGCACTGAACCAAATGAAAGTGCCTCCATAGAAACAGGTCTGCAGGAGCTGTCCTGTGTGTGTCAAAAGCATTTCCATCAGATGACAGGCAGCTTTTTCCACAGCAGTGGTTTTAGGCTTTGCCTCAAGTGTACTTTTGCATAACAGCAAGACTTTACACTCACACTTGCATGTAAGGCACAAGTCATGTTACGATCTATGACCTTTACACACACGTGCATAAACTTACCTGACTTTTACAAACTGTAACCTGCAATAAAATATGCTAGAAATAAGTTTATTTAAGTAGATAAAAACATACCCTTCCCCTAATGCCCCCAAACTACTGATCTTCGTCAGCTGGTTCCTTAAACATGCCACAACACAGACTTAAAGCTGCAAACGAAAGAGATTGTGGTGATAGTCAGTAATCTCAGCTATACACTTCTTAGCTAGGAGGCATCATAGATCAAGATGTTATGCAGTTCTGAGGGAAGGAGCCAGTAAAAACTGCAGAGGAAGTTTAGAGAGGAATTTACAGGATTTAAGTTAGAAATGTCGGTAGACCTAAAGGGAAGTTTTCATTGTCTTGACAAGAAAAGAGCCAGCTCTTAATCTAACAGTCCAAGTGATAACATCTGAGAGATGATGGATAATTTTCACAAATAATCTTGAGCTATAATCCTGTCCATTGATGACAAAACTGGTCATCTCAGCAGTGAATGATGTGACCAGAAGCAGATACCTTCAAAGTCAGGAAAACTTGGCCAAAATTGTACTTTGTAGCTGAAAGTAGAGAGGGATGTCACCAGCCATGGGAGTGTGACAGGGACAAGCTGATATATGACTAGGGAGATGGACTTGCTGTTGACAAACTTTTGTCAGGAAGAAGAGATAGAAAGTGAGAGTCTCCTCTTCATGCTGAGAGAAGACAAACTTGGAAGAGGTAGATGCTCTGAGAAGTGGGTCATGTCATAATTTGACAAGACCAGCTGGGTGATAACTGGTCTTTGCAGCTCTACAGGATTTGTCATTGCCAAGATGCACTGGTTCCTCCCCACAGCACTCACCATATTCAGATACCCTCTGGTGCCTTCCTGCTTAGCCTCAGAAGATGATCTTTTGTTTGCAACAAGCCCTCTGCTGTTGCTCATATTTTCTATAAATGATCATCCTTTCCATTCTTGTTTCAAATCTTTTTCTCTAACTGAGAACACAGTCCCTGAAAGACTGATGATTTGAGCAGTACTTGTAGGGAAGGTGACCATCATGCCCTATATTCTCAAGATCTCTTAATTTGCTTCTTAAATCCAGAATAAACTTCTAGGTATTAAAAAAAATTAGATTAGAAAGCATTTATGACACAAAACTTGCTTACAAAAGGATCTTTATTGACAAACTTAGTTATTGTCAACATAAAGCCAAACAGGACAGGGGTGAGTTCCTGTTGACCTCTCATGTCAGCTTATTGCTTCAAGTCAGCTTCTGAGCACATTGGTTTGCAGACAGGAGTTATTTTGGCTGCCATAGATGTCATGTGTGGCATGGATAGCAGTCCATCTGTGTCAACAGTGGGAAGTTCTTTTTCTCAAGTAGTAGCAAATTTGAGGTCTGCAGCAACAAATGGGAATGGCTGATGCTGTCTATGGAAAAAGCCTATACTTTCTTTCCAGATATTGAGTTAGTTGGAGCCAAAGGAGATCTCTAGAGCCCTTGTTCTTTTTTAAGTCTCAACAAGAAAAGAAAGGACAATCCATGTTTCTGCTTGTTTGCAGTGGTGGTGCTTCTCTTCCCAGATGAGTTCTTCAACCATAGAAAAGGCATTCAGTTTTTACATCTCATTTATGAATCCAGAAAATAGCACTTCTATGGGCACTGCTACACAGTCAACTTCTCAACTTCCCACAATGGTCTTTTGGGGAGAGGACATGGTTTGTCACAGTACCTTGGTGGCTTAGGGTTTTAGCAGCACACACAGACCTCATCTCAATGCAACTACTTCTGTGTATGCCAACTCTTTTTGTATTTACATGTGAAATACTTCCTATCAGGTGGCTGTAATTTGTAGGTCTTTTTAATCCTGTATGTGACTAATGACCCCAGTATGGATACAGTTACCTGGGTGTGAACTTCATTTTTTTGCTGTCACTAATTTTGTTTCCTGAACCCCAGTTATTGCCGTCACACAATGGTATTTTGCCAGGCTGGTAACCATTCCTATGGCAAAACCTTCCAGCCTAGACATGCCCTAGAAACTTAAAGTCATTTCATTTCTTTTGATCAATTACACAATAGGCCTCGAGCTCGCTGTCAAATGCTACTTTTTTACAAAGTTGGCACTGAGGGTGTGTGAGCCAAGTTCACAAACCTGCGAAGCAGATGAGTGTGTTAGCAGTCAGCAAATGACAGAAGAGAGATTGGCCAGGAGAGTTTCAAATTGCATCAGGCCATAGCCTGACTTTTCTAATGTTCTCTACTTCCTCATCCTACTTTTATCCTGAGATCAGATAACGAGTAGCATTTTTTCTTTGTAACAATTCATTAATCAGAGAAATGATCCTTGCTAGTGTTTAGATGTTTTACTTAATTTGGCACTTCTGGCCTGCTGCCCCAGTAGTGCCAAAAGTTTTATTTCTCACCCAGCAGGTGATAAATAACAACTTCAGTCATAATTAATACCATGAATTTCTCGACCTGACTAATGCAAAAACTTCAAACTCGCAGAACAAGTTTGCTAATTGTTGCTAATTGTTGTGAGAGGCGCTGGAGCTGCACTCTGCTTATAAAGAAAGAAAGCCACAGGAAATGAAGTGTTTTCTAGCAGCACAGCCGATTCTAAGAAGCATCATTAGAGTGCAGCTCAGCAGCATTCCCCATGTGCACAGCTATGCTAGCCCCTTTTATTCCCAACACTGAACTTTGAGTACATTTGAGAGGCAGGAGATTGCCAGGTTATTTTTCCTGGGGAGGAAAAGTGGCAATAAAATAAAAGTCAGTGAAAACAGCAGATTAATATCTCATTAACACCATTCAATACTAGAATTTTTATAACTGGTATGTGAAAGTTGATAGATCCTAACAAATGCTGTTCTCACCAAATGCCCTTCATATGTCTACCTTGAAATCTCATCTCATGGTAAAATGTAGCATCAAAAACTCCCCACTTAAAGAGAACTTTCTTCAGAAAGGGACAAGGAAACCAGATCTGGAAGGACTGTCAGCTGGAAAGAATGATCCAATACTATAAATTAGCCTGTGGCTGATATCTGGGCCATTTTCTAATCACAAGCTGGTTTGCCACAGCCTACGGTGGAGGAGGGAAGTTGCTCAATTTTCTGTGCTGTACTTGCAGTGGTGCAGGGCACATGGGATCCACAGTTTAGCTACACATACAATGCTGTGCTGGTCAGGCAAATGAGACCTCCACAACATCTCGATTGGCGCCACATGTTTCTGATAGGAGCAGACACCAAATCCGGCTAGGACATGACCGGTTAGCTGTGCTGAGGAGTGTCTGTGCTGAGCAAGATTAATCCATCTCACAATCCCAAAGGGGCAGTCCTGTTTTCACTGGGACTTTCTCAATCGTTTTATCTCATCAGACAAAGAGTGTATCTGCTACTTTCCAACACAAGCATTTAGCTCAACTTGAGCATCGATCTCCCTATGAAGTTATTAATCTGTGGAACAAAAAGATTGCAAGAAGCAAACCACAAAGGGCAAGTGATTTGTACTCAGACCCAGTAATGTCTATTCACTTGTAGTTCTAAGTGCTTTTGTTTAACTCCTACAGTTCCTGGTGGGTCATATTCAGAACTATGCTAATCCATGGTGCAGTTGCTCCTGACATTCTTTCTGTTTGAAACTTACCTTTTATCTTAATTTGGGGAAACCAGAAGTTCCATCTGTCTGCCTTCTTCACTCAGAATAGGCTCTAGACTAGAAGGTTTGTATTTTTGAGCCTGAAAAGTTAGGAAAGAAAATCATCATCTACACTGTCCTGCTATGTGAAACAAACCATAGGCCTTCCTGGCCTGATTCCTCTCTCTGGGGCGACAGTTGTGCTTCAATCATAGGAGATCTTCTAGAAAGACATACAACACACAACCAAAGAGTAAAACCTTTACAGATTGCATATGCACAGCCTCATCTACTAGAAGGCCACTCAGACCAACAGAAAGCCCTTACTACTTAGCCTTGGAGAAGGAATATCAGTAGCCTCACTCAACCCTTGCTATAAAGGTATTTGGGTTGCATTTTTTTCCACCCTTAACTGGTTTTATTGCTGGTCTTGTTACAATTTTTCATTCTTTTTTCCTGAACTGTGCATGTTATTTCAGCGGCAATTAGTAGCAGCATCCTTTGCAGGATTTTAGCTTCCCAGAGTTAAAGCATGGCTTAAGAGCTTTGGTCCTTGGAGCTCAGCCCAGTCTGCTCTGTAGCACTAATCATGCTACCAATGTAATTTTAAAAAAATCACAATGGTTTCTTGTATTGTGAAGTACAAAGTATGTCATTTGGCTAGGAATTTAATAGCTATTTTCAACACTGGTAACAGAGCCAAGGTCTTCCTTGCAAGTTTAGGTATATCACCTAGAATGAGGTGCAGCATGAACTACAAACCAGCCCTGTAGCAAACATGCTATATATAAAGAATTCACAGAATATTCTGAGTTGGAAGGGACCCACAAGGATCATTGAGTCCAACTCCTAAGTGAATGCCCATACAGGGATTGAGCCCACAATCCTGGTGCTAATCTCAGGGTCATGTCATCATCTTTTTTTTTTAAATATAATGATCTAACTCCCTATACCATCATCCCATTATCTAGACCATGTTACTGACCAGTCTTTTCTTAAACACCTCCTGGGATGGCGACTCCACCAGCTCCCTGGACAGACCATTCCATTGAGAGATCACTCTCTCTGTGAAAAACCTCCTCCTAACATCCAGTCTAAACCTCCCCTGGCGTAGCTTAAGGCCATGTCCTCTCATTCCAGTGCTGGCAGCCTGAGAGAAGAGATTCACACCCACCCGACTGCAACCTCCCTTCAGGTAGTTGTAAACAGCAATGAGGTCACCTCTGAGCCTTCTCGTCTCCAGGCTGAACAACCCCAGTTCCCACAGTTACTCCCCATAGGGCTTGTTCTCCAGTCCTTTCACCATCCTTGTCGCCCTTCTCTGGACACTCTCAAGCAGTTCAACATCTTTCTTAAACTGGGGAGACCAGAACTGGACACAGTACTCAAGATGTGTCTGACCAGCACCAAGTACAGGGGAAGGATAACTTCCCTAGTCTAACTGACCACACTGTTCCTAATACAGGCCAGGATGCCATTGGCCCTCTGAGCCACCTGGGCACACTGTTGGCTCACATTAAGTTTTCTGTCAACCAATACTCCCAAATCCCTCTACATTTCACCACTCTCCAGCCACTTATGCCCCAGCCCATATCAGTACATGGGTTTGTTGTGTCCAAAGTGAAGAACCCGGCACTTGGACTTGTTAAATTTCATACCATTAGAATCTGCCCATTTCTGTAGTCTGTCAATGTCCCTCTGAAGGGCCCTTCTACCCTCTGGCAGTTCAACATTTGCCCCAGCTTGGTATCATCTGCAAACTTGCTAATGGTGGACTCAATTCCCTCGTCCGTATAATCAGTAAAGATATTAAACAGTGCTGGGCCAAGCACGGAACCCTGTGGGACTCCACTAGTGAGCGGCCACCAGCTGGATGTGGCACCATTCACCAACACTCTCTGAGCTCGTCCATCCAACCGATTCCTAACCCAGCATAAAATGCTCCTATCCAACCCACGCTCTGAGAGTTTCTTCTGAAGCTTACCATGGGAACCGTGTCGAAGGCTTTACTTCTCTTCAGTCAGGAAAGTAAGGAACGCTTCTTTCCATTTACATTTTAATAATTATCTAAGTCACACACAACGAACAAGGGGTGGTTAAACTTCCCAAAACTTCGGTGTAACTTGAGAGCACAGTCTCCGCTTGTCCTCTCACTTAAATATTGAGAACTGGATGTGATTTGCCTGTCTGTATCCTTAGGTGTAGTCTGAGTAGCTCAGGTGGATTTACACAAACTGTATTTGAAAGAGATTTTTCCCAACCACTTCCACAGCACTTATTTTCTAGATGAGACAGTCAAAGTAGGTTAATGTATATGGCTACTGCTGTGAGGGGGCGGGGAGGGGTGTCAGTACTCTGAAGTTTAAAAGCTTGCTATGTGTTACCACACGACCTCTGCAATAACCTGCAGTTCAGCATTCAAGGTGGTGTGTTACCAGTGCTTGCTCTGCCTCACCACAACCTTGCCAGAACATAAGAACAGTTTCATTCAATACTGTTTCAAAGCAATTGCTTAAATTTGGTTACAAGCTGGCTAATGGCCACTGCAACCTTGAAAGAGGAGTAACACATGCCCCCTTGCATTTTTTTTAGACTACACAGAAGTTAATGGGAGGGGGGGCATTCTAAATCCATTAAGTAAATTAGTCTTTTAGTTCAGCTTACAGGTAGTAGAACTGCTAAAACCCCAGAAGCTAGGTTAAGATCTTTCCTCATGAATGGTGCACTGCAAATAGCAAAAGATACAAGAGTTTAATTACTCTGGATTAAAATACTTCAGTTTTCATACAGGATTTCCCCATCACTATGGCACTGCTAGCTTTAGAAACAATAAAGAGTGTTTTTCTCTCAAAGTAGCATTTATCATCATATTCTCTCACACTAAAAAGAAACAAAAAACAAAACCACACAACAAATTCTTTTTCAGTTTTTCCAGAAGTTGAATTAATGCAGAAATGGAGGTTTGAAAGAAGCATCTAGATTCTCAGCTACTAACAACTCTGATTGTGGAAGTGGTCACTAAGCAATCAAGAGGTTTTGGTTTGAAAAGGTATTCAACATACATATACAAAATTGCAAGACCAAAATGCAGGACAAGGGCAGTTTTCCTCTCCTACAAGCGTGGTTTGATGAAAGGCCAAGACCTCCATACACATTGACAGTGGATGTGACTCCAGCAGGACTTAGAACAGTTTTATCAAAAAAACACGCAATAAGAATTCAGCACTATTTTCCAGTTGAGCTGGAAAGAGTGGTCTCCCACAAAAGGAAAGACTAAGCAGTAGTCATTCAGGAACCTCAGAGTCAAGGGAGACCCAGCCAGCCCAAGGTACACAGCTGCTTTCTGCTCAGTTTTTAAGAGAGGAGGAAATGGCAGCCAAAATCTCATGACCATTGCATAACCAGTTCAAGCCATTAAGTATTTTGACACTGAGGCATATACTCAAAAGGACATATTTCATAGTAAGAAAATACAGTGGTTCCAAGTAGCCAAACAGTCTGAGCTGGTTCCCAGTTGTGCCCATGACTTTCTGAGTGCACAAGGACCAGCAGGTTCCTGGAGTTTGGGGTGCTTTTGGAAAAGCATCAAGTTAAGACTGACAAAGAACAAAGTGGTACCATTTAATGTACTTGAAGGAATACTAGTGAGATTGAGGCCTTGCATAACTACACAGACATTAAATTTAGTAAGAAAGGCATTTGGAAAGAGCAGAGAGAAACTTTAAGTGTTTTATTTTTTTTAACAGATACAATCTTTCTCCAAGGTCACTTTACAGTAAGTGGCATACAGACTAGTAAAATGGAAGTGCTCATAGAGATGATTCATGTTAAATGTGCACAGTATATTCTATAACACAAAAATTGCATTTAACATTTTTGCTTACTCCAGAATGATCTGGCAGCTTCAAAAACCTAACACACACTCCCATTCTTACACAATCCACCCCAGCCACCACGCTTATCTCAGCAAGGACCTCTTAGCAGATTGGGCTGAAATTGTAGAGGTGTCACGACCCTCAAAGTACTGCTGCTCTATTCGCCGACAAAAGGCTGTGAGATTACTGTAGTTCTTCACTTTTTCAGAGAGTTCATCAGTAATTAGTTGAGTAGTAAGGATTGTGAACAGATGTCCAAATACCAGAGCATCTAATTCAGTTGGTCTGTAAAAACAAAAAATAAAAAAGAACTGGCATTTTGGAAAGCAAGTCTTGATAAACAAAACCTCTGCTGTTCTGAGGAACCTTCAGAGAGCTATGCAATTTAAGAAGTGGGGTGAAATCAGGCAACACTGCACACACCAAATGCATGAAAACTCTTTATACAGTATGTAAGAATACTGCTTGTTCTCAGTAGGACATTTTCTTCGCCTTTGAGACCTTGGAAATGTGGAAATAGGAGTTTTTAGATCAGGCAGAATTACTGATCCAGTATCAAACCATGCTCTACCTTTTAGTAGAGCAAATAACAAAAGCAATTAACAAGAGCAAATGCTTATCATGACTTTTAGGGGGGGTTCTTGTGCAGATGTATATTAAAGAAACCCAACTATTATCTCACAAGGAAAAAAAGGGGGGGAAGAGGGGAAAAGAAGATCCATACAAAAGAAAGCAGGTATCTGGGGCATGTTTCCAGTCCTACCTTATTTTAGATACAAGGCTTCTGACTTGTCACCTTGGACCTTTGTATATAAGTAGCCTATATGCAAGTAATTTTTTTTTTCCAATATATTCATAATTTAAAAGTCCCTCTTTACTGACATTCAAGGTAAGCAGCAGGTGGCTTTCCTGATAAATTTTTTGGCTTTTTATTTGTGGATCACTAAGCATTCTCCAGTGGAGATATGGATCCCTGTATAATGAACTTAGATCTTTCAGCAACAGGGTGCTTTTCTTATTTACCTCCCACAGACTCCCAGAAGTCACACACTGAAAAATACTAGACTAAAAACACATACTTTTTTTAGTACTACCTATTGCAGACAGATAAAAAGATTAAAGGTTGAAACTGTACCAAGAAAGCCTGATTAACAAACAAAAACACAAAATCCCTAAGTTACAATCCTTGAAAAGTACAGAAGGAGCATTTAGAAGATACTATGTTCAATAATCATACAAGAAGATGCAATTTAAACTTGTGTTCTATAATGCATATTTCTGTATCCTCTGAATTGACACAACCCACCTAGTCAACTCGGAAAAGATCAAGGGGCAAAGACAAACTCAGAAAAGCAACCAAGATCATATACTGCCACATGAAGACATCTCCCTGTCCAAATGTAGTAAACTGAAATCCAGACCTGCATATTTCTAGACTGATCTATGAACAGGAGAAAAGAGGGAGCTAATGTGGTGTCATTTAAATCCATAACATTTCAAAAATATTGAATTATTGGAGAAGGAAAAAAAGCGTAAAAAACCATTTTGCAACTGAAAGAAAATTATGAGAGCAGAGGACATCCCATAGAGGTCAGGTCATTTCTTTTTTCTCTCCTGGCAATGTGAATCTTGGTTTCCACTTTGTATGTGGTCCTTTGTGGACCAGCCAGCTTCTCCCCCAGTTCTTAGAACTCACAGGCACGCTCACATTAGTTCATTCAGAACTGCCCCTGGTGTTAAGAGCAAGACAAGCTGTCCTGATCAGGACAGCACAATGTACATTCACTCTACTAGTAGAGAATGTTACCCAAGACATAAAAGTAAAACTTTAAATATTTGTATAATTCACTAACTGTATAAAGCTATACAATTGTAGCCCACATAAGTTATAGAATCTGTGAAGAAGACAAGCAGGAATAAAACTAAATCATAAATGGGGAAAACGCCCCAACAAATGTACAGAAACTTTCCTTTTAAAACCTTCAAATACTTATTTCTGAAATGCCATGTTTAGATTCCAGTCAGACATTTGCATTTTTGCGGCTAAACACATAGCATTAAAATAAAACAGGAGTATTACATACATACATATGTACGTATGAATTGTATGTGGGTATACATCTCACATTCTAGGATGTAGTATTTCAATGAAGAGTAACTTACTGCTTATTGAAGAAATATGGTTGTGTTCCTAATCTCTGGGAGAGAGCCTGACAGCACTGATCTACATCTTCAAGCACCTATCAAAAGACATAAGAAAGAAAGATTCATACTGTCAAATATCATCACTGAGAAAATATCACCATTGCAAAAAATAACCTCCTCACTCTATTTGCACTGACAGTGGGAACAAGAAACATACCATGTTGGAATAGTAAACCCTGTTAAAGTCAATCAAACCTACACAGCAGGCAGGTAGCTAAGTGTTACTTAATCTAACATTTGGTGTAAGGCAATTCTGATCAGTATTTATAACTAAGCTAAATAAAAGGTACAAATTTCTACCTCAAAACTTGCTGCAGTTCTACAAATTGTGCCTAATGACATCATACTGGAAGTGGGGGACAGAATTTACAACATAATTTTCAGGACTACAGCCTAAACTAACACCGACAGAGATGTACACTCATGGTAAAACATCCTTCCTCTGACCACACTGGGTTGCTCAATTTAAGATTTATTGCTACTGAAGGCAGACACTTGACTCCAGATAATATTTTAAGTACAGAACATACATTTTACTACATCTGTTTCAAGAACGTCCTACTCTCCAAAGCCTATTAAACAAAAAGGTAAAGAAATATGCTTCACTTTTCATACTGACCTGTTCAAGAGTCTTTCCAGCCCAACCAATGGCTTTCATCTTTCGCCTGACCTCCCACTGCTTCTGATAGGACAAAATGCGGTTTAGAGGCCACGGGTAAGGAGAGCCGTACCTTGGGTGAGTAATCTTTGTTTAAAAACAGAAAGGTACTGCATTATAATATAAGAAAATACAGATACCTCTTGAACAAAACAGATAGTGCTTAAACATTTCCAGCAGAAAGGGAGCTGTAAAATGGAGTTTTGTTGTATGCTGTAATTGTTTGCACAGAATCTGTAGTTTGCAGCATAACTATTTAAAGCTATTATTTCAGAAACATATGCAAAACCCGCATTTATTCTGCAGTCAGCTACTTCCAGTAATGACACAGCTTCCCTAAAATGTACATGCAAGCAAAATTAAAGTGAAAAGACCGTATCATTAATGGTATAAACCTCCATGTTTCATTTATGAGTAGGGACTTGCAATTGTGAGCAAAAGTGTTTTCTCATTAAATTTTAATTAAGATAAATGCTGCAGAACCACTCACCTCCTCTACTGTAACATCATCACACCACTGGAGATAGAGCTAGGAAGAGAAAGAACACTTACTAAAACTTCCTAATAAAGGAAAACAGAGACAATAATTTTTCAGTAGCAGAATTTTCTTTTCTATATTAGATTAAATATGCATTTCATTTCTTCTGTTAGACCTCTGAATGTATAAAAGAAATGAAAACTGGAAGACAAAATCCCAGTTGCTAGTTCTTACCTCACCAGAGCTAAGATGAGACCAAAGGCCTGCTCCTGCTGCCTATGCCATGTGCAAGTTCCCAGTGCTCAGCTCCTCTGCCACCTGCATCCTGCCAGTGTTTCCAACACTGCTCCCACTGTGGGAGTTAAGGTGGGACTGCACCACCTTAATTGGCCAGGGATGTGAACAGCAGAGGATCCAAGCCTCCCCCTATGCGTGAGCATGCACACTGTGGAACGTGATAATGGCATGCCTGGCCAGCTGTGGGTTGGAGCGGGATGCCAGGAACTACTGGCATTTTCCAGGCAGTTACTTCTACAGCTCTGGTGACACCTCAGTTAGGCGAGGGGAATCATACACGTGGCTTGTGTCTGCAGGAACACATCAGCATGCAATCCATAGTGTACAGAGAATTTATTCCCGTCCCCTTTCACCTCAAAAGTTGATGATCTAATCTAAGAAAAGCAGCAGTGTTTCCACTATAGGGAAAAAGCCTAAAGCTTTCTTGCCTATAGTTGCTTTATGTAAGTGTGTGGAGTTACTAGGGTTTGCTATACCTCTGCTGTCAAGAGCATATTATTGACCAATTCCATGTAGGCTTTCATCTCAGCTTTTTGGACTTCATCCAACCCATCACTGAGAGAATGGCCCTAAAGAGAAAAGACACACATGTACGAAAGGATATTGGAATACTCAGCAATGTATGACCCAAGGACCTTTAAAGTCAATGAGCTTTGTCTCAGCTCCTGATCTCTTACACAGACATAAATAAATTATAAAGACAGAGATAATTCTTACATAGTTCATTAACACATTACATTACATTTTTACATACAGTATCCTTTAGAACTAAAAAGAAAACATAATCTAACCTATAAAAAATCTTAGCTAATCTACAATAATTTAGACTATTATCAGTTACAGAGGAAAACGTTTAACCCACAGCTTCCTGGTTAGTGTATGCCTGTGGTAAGAAGTAAACACAAATATACATCTGTGATACAGTTTCATCAACTGTTCAGAGAAAACACTGTATTTTTTGTAATAGAGTGGAAGGTTGGGAGGGTGGGGGAACAAAGGCACATTTGAACAGTATTTGACACTGCAGGATTTAAACCAGTCAGTTCTAGGTTTAAGAGCTCTGAGACCCAGAGACAAGGCATGTAGAAAAACCGTCTCAGAAACTGGTGCTGGTATGCAGCTATTCTGCATAGAATTTACACCCAGAATTTGAGTAAATCACAAAGAAAAACTTCTTCACCTCACAAACTCCTATTCCAGGGCACCTTTCCTTTAAAACAGCACTAAAGTCCTAGACTGTTTTTAAAAAATTCAGTAGCATTCCAGAAAAGCACACTAAATCAGCACAGTGTTAAGAAGGATCAACATGGCATTCACTAATTTATGAAAAAATGCACTGTTACCTTGGCTTTTACAAACTGGACTATGGGCCCAAGCTCAGATACTACTTGATTTCCCACGTGAATAAAGGGTACTTTGCCTGTAAAAGGAGAAATGTATTGTACTAAGAGCTTTTTTAACCTCTAAAAACATCATTTACCTTTTCAAAGCAATTAAATATTGCAGCTATACCTGAACATCAGTGTCTGGGTTTTTTTTTCAAATGAGCACAGATAAAGCTAACAGACATAACACACACAGAATGTTTGAAATACACAAACATCTTCCTCCTGATCTTCCTCCTCCTGAAACTCCTCTAGATGTGATACTTGGAATTGTGTATTTCGCCCTTCTCCAGTCCTTCAGAGTTCCAGCAGAGCCAGTCGGCTCCTGTTGGCTACCACTCTCTTCACACTCTAGTTGTGACCTGGCATTTCCAACTCTGCTTGGTCCTGGGATCGGAAAAAGGTGTGAGACTCACAGCTTCACAATCTTGGGGAGCTCCACATTCAGTCTATGAAGCTGAGCCCTGAGGGACCAGCATGAAGCAGGGCTAAAACCAACTCAGCCTCAAAAGAACACAAGGAAATGACAGTGTCACTGGTGGAACTTGTTGGGGTGCAAAGGGCTCCCAAGTCTGTACTTATCACCTTCTCTGCTTGGTCACTTCTCTTACAAGAGGAAGCCCTGTACCCACAGCAAGCCACAAGCAATCAATATGTGAAGCTAAGCGCTCCTGCTCCAATCCACTCTAACCAGGTTGCTTTTCTTGCAAATATTCAAGTGCAGTTGACAGACATCAATCTTATACTTAAGACTAAATCTTTCAGGATTATTTATATGACTGAAATAATCCACAAAACAGAGATAAATGCTGGCTATTTTGTATTACTGAAGATGTCCTCCAGACCAACAGCAGTAAATGAGCCTGCCCACTTCAGAAGGCACAGCACCCTTCTACCTTCCTCTCATCATGGGCAAACTCCAACATCGACAGACAGCCCAAAGAACAGGAGCAGTGCCTGCTTGACTGCAAATATCTTACATATTACCAATACATTCACTCTTTTCACTGAACCACAACCTACTGTTCGGCCCAGCTCAAACTCAGTTCATACTCACACCAGACTCAGTCATGGATTTTGTCATGAGCTTCACTCTCATTGGCTGCACATTGTAGAAGGAAACACAGATCTCTTTGCTGTGGACTTCAGTGGTTTCAGTCAAATTGTATTTCGCATATTTCAAGACAATCCTTTGGTATCATATTCTGACTCCCTCAGAATGGGTTTCATCATTATAATTACTGTAAGATAAATAAGCTTCCCCCCCCGGACGAGGAGATGCAGATCTTTGGTGCTGTGAGACAGAGCGTGGTGGGGAGGGAGAAGGGAACAAATAAAAACCTTCTCTAAATTATCAAGATACTCCTATGTGCACAGATTCAGCATTTCAAAGCTCTCTTTATTTACTAACAGTTTATATACCTACATATTTTGCTGTTTTTTCACTCCTGCAAAGCAACTGGTTTTTGTTTGTTTGTTTAAAGAGCCTCACTGCCTTAACCAAAAATACCAGTAGCAGCAGCAGCACACAAGCAGGTGGCAGACATATAATGCCAGGTACTTCCATACAGCAGTCATCAGCCAGAGCCAAGGAACTGGTAAATATCTACCTCTTCACATAACAGAAGTCTGGGGCAGTGTGCGAGGATTGCCAGACTTCTGCACCCTGCATCCTGTATTCTGATTTGTAGGCAACCTTCTGAAGCTGGCCTCGGACATTTTTGGTCAACCAGCCACCTCCAGCAACAGGTAGGCTCTGTACCCTTCTGATACTTAATTTTGTTGTGTTGGGCTTGGATTTTTTCCAGACAGTCTCATGGATCTCAGGAAGATTTAAAATCACCTGTCACCCTTAACAGTGACAATGCACCCTTCAGTCTCTTGTATCAACATCCTGGCAATCATCTCCCAGACAGGGTAACTAAAGAGAACCTTTATCCAGTGTTGTCTCACTCCAGCAATAGGCAAATATAACAGCATTCAGCAGGATATTCCCTGCATGCAGAATAAAGCCGCTTCTAGACACGCATTTCTTTCTGCTTCAGGAGAGAAGGTTTCCATGAGGCACTGAACTGTCTGACAGTTTATTTACTTCACAGGCTGTAGCAACTGCCTGCAGTCACAGGCACGGTTACACATTGTGCCAACGTTACTTGTTTTGTTTGCAGAGAGAAACTGCACTGGAGGGGGAAAGGCAACCCACACACAGTAGCACTGACCAACTGTTATCAGCAAGACAAGGCATAGTTGCCATGGTATCAAAATGGAGGTATGACATAGTAATCTAAATGAAGGCCACACTTACCAGATGGGGACATATATTCGGCATTTGCCCTGCAAACCACCCGAATTGGCAGATTGCACATTTGCAAAAAGGCCTGGAAACAGAGAGTCGCATTTAAAAAGTATTAATACACCAGTGACAAACAAATGTGGTGTTTTCAATACCTTTGACTGTTTTAGATAGCTCCTAACACACACTTAGGAAGTATAGCTCCTTACATCTTGTCTTTAGGAAGAAAGAGGGGCAAGTAAAGAAAAACAAGATTTTTTTTTATCATCCTTAGAAAACTGTTTATCATTCCGTCATTGACTGGAATTCTTCTAATGTAGTTTCATCTATTTTTACTGTTTTTTCAAGATGAGCAAAGAAGCAGTCAGTATCTGAGAGACACAATTAGTGCTGCGGCTGTACAAAATGAAGTGACATTGCGGCCCTCCTAAAAATCATAGTACTTACTTCTGGCTAAAACTGGCTAATCAAGTTCATATTGTATAGCACGGCAAATACACATGGCACTTTCCCATATTATAATTAAAAGAGCTACCAACTAGAAGCTTTGCTTTCTGATACTGTCAGAGCACAAGTCTGCTTTGGGACAAAGCATTTATTAGATTTAATTTATGTGATTCATAGAGAGCATAAGTGATCAATTTAACATGCCTTTCCATCTGTATTCTTAAGATTCAAAGCATCCTTAGCAGGATAACGAGTACTGTCAGCACCTGCCATCACCACAAAACTCATAGCTTATGTTGAAATACCAAAATATCAAGAAAAGTATTGGCCATTTTGACAGAATATGGAAAATAAGGCACCTTAATCTCTAGAGACTCTCAACTCAGTAAGTCCTATCATTCAGCTTGTCTCCATAATTCGGGAGGTCACAGTTCAAGACTGCAAAATTACACCTATTTATCCACCATGGCTTGAGATAAAAAAGGCCTACAGCAAGAAAGCTCCTACCATGAAGAAAAATGCTGCTGCAACACAGCACTTTCTACATGAGCCTCCTCTCTGCTCTTCAGATTGCAGGATCTGGCAGTAAAGGGCACTCTCATAGCTTTAGCTGCTCAGACTCTGAACACAGACATCAAAGTAACTTAAACCCTAACCCCGAAATTGCTCATCTCTCCACTAAATGACACTGAAAGACACGAAACAATACTGGCATCAGCCCTGCTCCTAGCTTTGTGGCTTCTGTTGTATCTATTAAGCAAAGAAAAATAACCCAAACATCACCTCTCCTCTCTCCTGGGCTCTTCAAGGCCTTTTCTCCTCAAATCCTAATCTAATCCAGGGAAAAACAGCCAAAAGCTGCTCAATCAAATCAAAGAACTGCAGTGTCCATGATGATATTTGGCTCTTGGAGGTTTAGATGACATAACTCAAATCCAAATCTCAATTTTAAAAAAGAAACCAGTCACAAACTGCTACACGACACTGATGATAGCTGACAAGGTGCTGCCTCACAACAGTGAAGGCTCTGCAAAATCTATCAGAAACATCTTCTGATTTTCTCAGCCTAACTTAAAGCGTTGTTTGGGAGCCAAACAGTACATGTACACATATAGACAGAGAGACAGACAGGTATATAAAGAGAAGGTAGTAGTCATGGTCAAACAAGCCAAATACTTCAGGTCCTGCACTATTTAGCAATAAATTGGTCTCTAAAGTGTTTCATCCCAAACAGAATCTCTATCATTGATCAAGGATGCAGCCATCACCCAAAGAATATACAAGGCACTAGCCATGTTTGACATCACTTCATTTAGTAAGTCTGTGCATCCATCAGGGTCCACAAAAATTGAAGATCTTGCTATCTGGGCACCCCGAACTCTATGCAAACAGTAATAATATCCAAAGGACAATTCTTCAGTAATATAAGTAATTTAAGGCACTGGTCTGTCTGAGTCCTAGATCTCTTCTTTTGCCTGCTGGCTCTGCAGTACCTAGCCATGTCCAGGCTTCCCCAGCTGTTGTTATTTGCATCATGTCTTCTGCCCAAACTTGGGCTTCATATGCAACTTCTTCAGAAATAGTTAAGAGACAAGAATGAAGAGTTTGGTTTTGATTACATATGTGCTCCTATGCCACTGCTGGACACCAAAAACATATACTAACTCAACTAGCACAGACTTCACTCTTCTGAAAGCTCTTCCAGTATCTTAACAACAGCACTGTGCTCCAGTGGAATGGACAACACTGAATAGCAGCTCCAAAGAATTTCATCTTTGGGTGGGAGGAGTGAACTTCTACCCATACTACTTAGTCCTTTAGCTGTTGAATTTAATCTCAAAAAATGTGTGGTTTCATTTGGTCTAGGCTTATCAAATTAATTTCTTTCACAGTAAAGCACCAAATTAACTCTGCAGAGATGAATTTTGTTACTGCCATGTACTATTCAGCCTGCAAGTTCAGAAGAAAAAAAATGTCTCAACTGCACTGGAATTAAAGCAACACATGAAACTGAAAAGCTTGTAAGTGCAGAGACAGGCTAAAGGAAATGAACTTTTTCATACCAGCGTATCAAAAATGAGACAGGACACTGAAGTTACGTGAGTTGCATCAGTAAATTACTGTATACTGTACATTGTGTCTTACTTTGGCTCCTAGGTAGTGCAAGGGTTCTACTTTTTGTAGAATAGTTTGCAAGCCTGAAAAACAGCATAGAAGGTAAACTATAGAATCTTTTCAGTGTAAAGAGTTCTAACAAGTTTCCATCAAACCTGACCTTTCTCTCCTCCTCAATAAACATCCACAGGCCAAAGAATATCAGCCCCTATTACACCTGGCAGGGAAATTCCACCTCAGTCTCTCATCAGTAACCCCAGCAGTCCTCCAGTGAGGTTCTAGAACACTGACCACTGACTACTGGAGCTGCCCCTTGAGCAGTTTTACAAGGCCTGTTCCAGCAACCCCCTCAGCATCTCTGTGCCAAGACCTACTCAACTTCAGCCTTTGTCTGTATGTGGGATCGGCTTCAAGAGGAGTGGCAAAATAAACCTAAATATATAGTGTTAATAATACAATCTAAATATATAAAACAATAAACCTCAAAAACCAGTTAAAAAGAACCCCAACCTGCTATTACATCTTTAAAAATATAGAAGCCCAGGGAATTAAAAGACCAATACATGTAGCTGTAACTTATAACTAAAGAACAACCTATTCAATTTTAAGTGCTCCTTACATACTGTTCTGCAGGAAAATGAAGGAAGGATCCACAATACAAGACAGGTTTAATCCTTACAGGATCTACACTCCTTAATTGATCATATCCTAGAAAAGGAGACCAGTATGTACCTTGATTCAGCTAATGGCACACTGGATACCCTTCAAGTTGGCTAAAATGCTCATGTGAACCAATATAAGTAGACAGTACTACCCCAAACTATGAGGACCCAGCCTAAGAAATACGCCTTGCAACTTGCACTGCTATGACAGTACTCACATTCTTTCATTGATGTAACTGACAGGCTTTGGACATCATTAGCATTAACAACACAGGTGTTCTTGACTTTGAGTGAATGCATTCCATATTTATGGAAATTATAGTTTATTTTAGAAAAAAGCATGGACAAGGACCATGACCAGTCCATTCTCATAATATACCCACTGACAGAAAACCTTGACATTTTTTTCAGATGTATTCAATTAGATAAAATAGATTTTAGACAGTAACTGATTTTAGACAGTAAGTGGCATCAACTATTACCAAAATATTTCAAATTAGCACAGATCAAAGAAATCTTACAGAGACAACACAGGACAAAGCAGCAATTTTTATGAGTCTTTACCTCATCTAATGCTTCAGCCTAGTGATCAAGGGAGGGTTTGCTCCCTTTTTCACCACTCACATAGAATGCCAAGAACAAGCACATTTGGTGTGCAGATGGTATCAGACCGCCCATGGCTTCCAACTATGATAAAAAATACATACCATGGAACACTGATTATTTCAGCTCACAGCATCTCATTTCCCTTTGGGTACCTAACATACATAATTCGAACAGGCAAGTAAACCCCTGCTTTTCTTGTGAGAGAAACCATTAGCAAATGGGAGCGTGCTCAGCTCCTCTCAGTGTTTCTGGAGTGAAGGACAAGAGACTGAAGTCTAAAACCACCTCAGTACAGCTCTGCAGACTTATGAAGATATCAAAACTCCTTCAAAGACAGGGCATCAAGAGCTGAGTTTATTCTAGTACATCAGAGATTATAGTTAACATCATAAATTTGGCTAATGAACTTAAAAAATAACTGAAAGGGGCCAACTGAATTCCAAGTGACACACATGCTAGTTAATCACATCCTCATGAAAATTCACCTAAAAATGTTAAGCAAGACAGTAACGGCAAAACTAGAAACAAGATACTTAACTGAACACAGTCTGTCATACTGTGCAAAGACACATGAAATTCCAAAGGACAGCAGTAAATTTCCTGCTCTTTTCTCCTCTGGGGGAAAAAATGTACTACCAAAGAATGAAGACAGTGACTATTACAGGTCACAACCTGGACCTCCTCCAGCACCTAGGATTCTCACGTAATAATACTACACAGCCACAATTCTCCTGAAGAGGAGAAAAAAAAATTAGCCCTCATGTCTGTAGTAAGTGTAGAATGTTACTTCATCTAAAGTTTTCTGATCCAAAGTACATAATTGTCAAGATGTTCACTGAAAAAGTTCAATGATATTTTGAAAACAATTCTTCCAAACAAATCCTAAGCAGGGAAAGAGAACTGAATTCCTGCTGGAAAGGATAAACTTGGGGGGGGTTAGGTTTAACATGTATCCAAAGACTTAACTATTTGGATCAATTCATTAAGAGGAGAGATTAACACCCTTGTCTACCCTTGCCCATGTTATAGAAGATCAAGAGACAGACTTTGCACTAATAAAGGAAACTTCCTTGAAGCATATGTAGAATTCACTACAACTGAAAGACATTAAACTAAAATGCTCAAGCATTTAAAAGGAATTAATAATTTCATAGTTCATACTATTTAATGCAGTATAAAACAAGAATGATGAAATCTCAGATTGTGAAGAACTGAGCTTATTTCCCTGGCATCAGCACAAGTGCCTTCCTTATCCATATATTCCACTGATTGGCTGCATTTCAGTAATTTTAAAAACTGGAGCTAGATTTCTTGTGCAGTATTGACAACAGTCAATGGCTGAAGCAGATGCCTGGAAAACTGTCTAGTTTAGTAGCTTACAGTTAATATGTCTGCTATGAACACTTTAAGTTATTTCTGGAACAAAGTGTGTCCTTTCTTTAGATGAGCTTAATGTAAGAAACAGATAAAGGCATTCAAAAATAAAATTTGGCTTAATAGAGTCTGTCAGCTTCTCTCCCACACATGCTGTCTGCCTCTCTTGCCTGCAAGCCAAGAGTCTCCTCTCTCACACTCTTCAACCCTCTCTACCTGTAGCATCACCTACTCTCTTTGCACCTGGAAAGGGAGGAGAGAAATGTGAAAAATGCCTTCGCTTCTTCCAGACTGAAGTCACTAAGTCTACAGAGTTGCTACCGTCCCTGTGCACTGTTTTTAACAGGAGATCTTGCTCTAAAGAGAGAGGTGGAGGGTTGCTGCACATCCATGCCAGATGCCAGGTGCCACCAGATGAATTATGTCTGTCCTTCTCTGCCCTCTCAACATGGGCTGTTATAGGCCAGGGAAGAAAAAGCTGTGAGACAGCTAACTGAAGAAAAACACATATAAGTCCCTCAGTGCCTTTCCTGCCCTACTGCACATTGATCCTCTTAGGAATACAGTTTGTATTGAACTGTCTCCTACTCAGAGAGCAGAATGAGCCACTGTTTTCAAAGCCAGGTGAACCAAGCAAGTTCCTGTTTTTGCTGTGAGACAATGAAGTATCAGTAGCTATGTGAAAAGGCCTGATAGAAGCTTTGAGGTGATGCTTGTTACAAAATTAATCAATAATCTTATGTCTATCATTCATTTCAATGATGGCAGGTGACACGTCCTGCCAGAATTACAGAGTACATATGTCCTTTAGGTAATGATGTTGTATAAGGCTTGTTTTTTCTTATAGCCCACTCAATTTAAAATTCAAAATGTACACAGCACGGTGGATTTCAATTATCTAAAAAATAATCAGAGCAATCATCTTTCTGCTGATTTGGTACAGTTCAAAAATCCAGAGCCCAGAAACCACAGCCAGACATGGGACAACTCATCCCACCTTCTTCTCTTCTCACACCACTGACATTCTCATCTCCACCACTGCTGCCACCCTTGAAACAATGCAAGAGAGGGTGCTATTGTGCCTTCTCATGATGACAAGGACGGAAAGTGACTGTGCATGAAAAACAATAGAATGAGAGAATATAATAAAAACAATAGAATGAGAGAAGGGAGGTAGCAGTTTTGTATTATATGTAATTCCTACAGTTAATTTTTAGCTGTGATTTTTACTCTTACTCTCCCATCCTCTTTGCCCTGCCCCACTAAGGAAGGGCTGTGTGGACACCATCAGTTGGACACACAACAACCTGTCAGAGCTCCATCACAATGCTCTTCTCTTCTACAGTTCCTGCTCAGAAAAACATGTATGAGCAAACACACATACTCATTAAAGATGAGTTACAACTTGATGTAAATCATATCCAGATTGCAGTTTCTGAGATCAGAGGCAAGAATTATTTGAGTCTTATGCCAAGACTCAAAACAGTTCACTACTTATGGCCCCACATGAGGAACACTATTTTCAGATGGCACAGTCCAGGCTTCATTTGAAGAAGACATATTCATGATTAGTTTTTAATAAAGAAGGAGCCATTCCAACCCATCTCTTATTCAGCAGCACTTCTAAAGGTACTCACACAATACTGTTATGAAAAAAGAGTGAAAGGCATTTTATGTTTTCATTTTTTACATTGTCATGAGCATACGAAGGACAGTGTGTGATGACAACTAAAGAGTTATTCTCTACTTTATTGAAAGAACACATTTTAAAATTAAAAATCATGACCAAATCTACAGAATAATTCAGTATTCATATCAAACAGCTGCAGACCCTGTAACTGAAATAGTGTGTCTAAGGTTATAAATGAAAACTGTTCAGTATCATTCCTTGAGTGACAGATTAAATTTCTAATCCAGTTATGGTAATGGCCACATGTGTAGTTTAACATAAATTAAGAGCTTAATTATATTTGTGACTATTTTAAACAAAATAACAAATTCCTCTGTACCTGTGAATGTAATTTATAGCAAAGCCACGTTCATTCTCCAAAACAATCTATTTTACACTGCAGCATGGCACTGCTCTAATGGCATAATGTAATTCTTGTCGTAGAATGTGCAAAGAGTGGATTCACTGGTAGCACAGAGGTTTTGAAGATAAATGAAGATTCTATTCATTCAGAGGTAATTTCATCTTGGAACTATATGAAAGATGTTTCACTCACAAACAGTACCTGTATAGCTTGGGATTTAAGCATGTTTTTAGAAACAACACAACGCTGCTAGATTGATTATGTTGATACTGCATTTCTCATCATGAAGAATTCCAGCTTTTATTCTCTTTAAAGAAAAGGGATTGGCAGATTTTCATTTCAGTACCAAGCCTTTGTTTAAGCCTCAGCAACAAGTTCAAATATCTGCTAATGTTTTGTCTAGAGAAAAACCAAACCACAATTCATACAAACAGAGAAAAAAAAAATCACAAATCTGTCAAGGGCAATTAATCATATGTGATTTACAAATTCATTTGATTACTTGTTGAAGTAAATAAGCAATTGGTTTGTGTAACACAATTTTAAATTGCCCAAACATCCCTCTGTCATTCAGGACTAAGAACAGACAATTGTAAAAGCACTTCCCTGGAATACATTAAGATCATTTACAAGGACATCAACTGCACAAGCAATTAATACATATCTTGACAAAACGAGCTGCGGCTCTATAACCTCAGGACAGCTGTATGAACTACCAGAATCCTGAATATTTTAGACAGCCTTTTGAGCAAGACCATGAGACTACCTGCATAAAGACTTCAGAAGAACCTGTAATAAAAGAGACAGTCTCAACATCCACATTCCTCCTCCCGAGACAAGTTGGAACAGCGCAAAGAGATGCTCTGAGCTGCCATTTGAGGCAAGAGGCCTGGCAGAATGCAGCTGTATTAACCCCCTCCCTCCTACTCAGCCACAATGCTTCCACCCAGGCACTAAACAAAGTGGCTTTACCTGCACCAGGGGTTGATAAGGAGACAAAACCTGGACAGGCGCTCTGCTTCAGACTGAAATACGGTAATTCAGTTTTAATCCATTTAGAACTCCATTTTTTCCTCCTTGAAGTTGTGGAGTTGTTTTGCTATTGAAATACAGTTCTGTATTCATGTACTGGTTTTCGTGGCTCTTTTACTTTGAGAAGCCTGATAAGCAGAAATGCTGCATAATGGAAGCTGTGCAATAAATAAATAGGGAATGGTTTTAACCATGAGTCATGTTAGTCAGGAGGTGTGTGCATTTTCATTAGCTTTGATAGGAAGAGGGCTGAATGTCTCACAAAAACAGCGCCTTGATTCTGTGTACAGAAGTTCTCTTTCCAACACCAGGATAACCATTATTTGTTAGTATTTTCCCTTGACTTTAATTCCTTTGTGGTGAAAATAAAATTTCATTCAATATCAAGATTTTGCAACCTAAGATCAAGTGGACCTCACTTGCAACAGGACTATATAATAAACTACTTCAAGTTAATAAACAAGGAGTGCAAACACCAAGATGTACCAGAGATAATGCACTAGCTCACTTGAAGTTGTGTTGCATTTTCAGCAAATATAAAGAACCTGAACCCATTAAAAGGCAAATAAATTGATAAATCAGTTCTCCCCTCTCTGAGATTAGGAGTCCAGTTGTCACAATGAGAAGTCATAAACCAAATCACTGTTAAAACAGCAAGATAACCAACCTCTTATGTTCAACCTGCAACCCTCACTACTCATTAATTACACCTACACCGAGAGGAGCTTGCTCTGCTGTGTGCTTGACCTCCTCTGTTGACAAGAAGTATAAGAAATGCCATCTGTACCGCAGGGCTAGCAAAGTAAGACAGTCAACTTTTACTCTGACTAGTTACTTACTGTGGCATTGGATTGCATTCGTTATTTTCTAGTTTATAGATATTGGCAGATACATCCCACTGAGACCTATGAGCAGCCTTATTAAGAGGTGCTACAAGGAGATTTTAAGAAATAACTGAAAGACTGGTTGCAGCATATTCAGAGTCTTGTTGTGAACCATGTTTCTGAAAGATTTGATGGCAGCTGACACCCTACGCACTTTTGACCAGAGGGATTCAAACTTCTGATACATTTTCACCACATAGAAGTTCAACAAGCCACAAACATGATTTGTATCTGCTCTGATGATATTTATGTGCCCCAAATCAGTAACAGGGGAAAAGGAATGGCAAGAGTGAGAGAAAAGTCTCAGGTACCAGCTCCTATTCCTCCTCCTACTCCTAATTCCAAATTTTTCCTCAGAAAAAGACACACTCCAATTTCCACCAACTCCCACATCCAAAAACAAACAAACAAACAAAACCAAAACAAAACCACCAGCAAAAAGAGATCCAGTAAACAACAAACAGACTCTCATCAAAATCAAATGTAATTTCTGAGACGACACCATCAATTTCCTTATGCAAAACACACTGATTTATTTAAACCTTTCTGATCATTAAGTTAGTAATACATAACCACATACCCTAGTATCATTTCAAAATGGATCAAAGATACCAAGGACAGTTATTCTTTCACAGTCACATCCATGTTATACAAATTCTTAAAAATTTATACGACTCCCCAGTACAAAATTGTTCTATAAAGTTTAAGATCAGATATCTACCAGAGTCATATTTATAGTCATGGCTACTATCAGCTGTCCAGCTAGGGAATATTGAAGAAAAACAAGCTTTTTTAATATATTATAGTTAATTTATCATCTAAGTGACATGTGTAGGATAACAATGGAATGGAAACAGTAAAACAAAATGATGCATTAGAAAAGGAAATTTTAGGGTTATTTTGTTGGTGGATAGAGGTGGGGTTTTTTTGTTTTAAATACAAGCCACACATAGATATATTGTTAGATGGTAAGAAAATTCATGAGAGCCACAAAAAATACAGTTGCTGGAGTAAAAAGGAACACTGTGATTAAGTGAGCAACAAAGAAAATTATTTGCATTACTGTGAAGCACAATATAAAACACACTGCCCAAACAAATAAACAATGCCCCATTTATTAGGTGTATCAAAGATGATTCCTCTTTCCAACAAAAGATAAAGCTATCGTCTTGCTTGATAGACTTTACCCTTAGAGGTACTTCCTAGATTGCCAGACTGGAAGGAAAAAATTTAAGTGATCCTGGAAGTAGTCACTACGATCAAATGATCCTCACTTTTTTACCAGTAATGTCAGTTACAGCCTCCAAATGTCCTACTTCGGCTAAATGAGATGCAACCTTCTCAGCCCTCAAAGACTACTTGCTTGAGCTTCTCTGAGTTAGACCTAACACAAAAAGCAAGAGGCATTAGAACAATGCAGCAAAGCACCAGCAAAGTTGCTTGGAAGAACAAGAACCTTACAGGCATCCTGCTCCCCACCACTTCTAGTAGCTAGGCCTTCTCTACTAATGGGGAAAGCATCCCCTTGGGATTTGGGGTTACCAAACCAAACAGGTTAATGGAGATTACATGGACTTCACAGCCACAGAGGTGCTATTACGTCAATTAGAATTGCAAGTTTGTCAATTACATGGACTATTTCTAAAAACCACATTGGATCTCAAGTCTGCATACATGATGAAATTGCAAGTACCTATCAGAGACATACAGAGATGCGATGCCCGCAGCATGAAGAAAATACACCTTGAGGCTGAGGCAGTTTTAGCTTTGTGAGTTAAATAACCAGCAAACATCCAGCAAGATGTTACAAGACAAATATGCAAGTGACCAAAGGTATGAACCATGCACAGTCCCCAGAGCAGGTAGACTGTACAAACACAGACCAACAAATAGAGCAGAAGTAGCAGCACTCTGCATATGACTTTCAAAATCCTCAAGTCCTTTAGGCTCTGGCACTCCAGTACAGTGTAAAGCAAATCAGATGCAGGAAATAATTCATTGATTTTGGCAGAAAGAATTCTTAAATTAATCATTTAGCTAAATACAGTTACTTTAGCTAGATAATAATTAAAAAAATAAAATGGAATTAACATCTTTAGCTTAGAAAGCATGACATTTTACCTGAACAGCAAGGGAAGATGCATTATCAGAAAGCAAAATTTGGTCCTCTGTTGAAAGAAAAAAAGAAAAACCAACACACAATTACAAAAAGCAAGTGTCCATTTAGCTACTGACCTGTAACTGTAAACCATTCTGGGTTGCATTTCTATGCATAAAACAAGGAGTACATATAAAATTATTACGCAGCTGGACTGGGAAATCTGTGATATGAATATTAAAAAGAGAAAAAACATACCAAGATGTTTTCTCCTGAAAATGTAATTTCACTTATCATATATTATTATCAACACACAATAAAAAATACTGCTAAAAAACCAAATGCTTGACTTTTATGCCAATTACTCTTCTTCTAATCAAAGTTAAATAAAACCACATCTTCATAGCTCCTCCGGCTAAAAAGTAAAAGTATTCAGAAACCTATAAAAGCAGCTTGCAGTTAATATTGCACACTGTGTCTAGGTCTGTCACACAAAAGAAAGATGACAAGTTCACTGCAATAAAAATTCCATGCTTAGAAGACTAGGGCTGCTACCTATTAGTCTTCATTACTTTGCAGTCTTCTGACAACTGTAGCAGGCTGCTGAGCCCCAAATGGGGGCCATAATGTGATCTGATGATATATGAAGAGCTGCTAAAGGGAGCCTGAACCATCCTAGCCTATACATTTTAACAGTTCCTTTTTACTGAGAGCCCACTTTACCAGAAGACTTCAAAAATCTGCTGCCTCAGCTATTGGTGCAGTAAATCTGCCAACTGTGCCTGCAACCACATCATTTTACACTGCCTACAGCAGCCAATATAATGAGTCAATAATAAACCAAGGACCTTATAGGCCATGAATAGCTCGTTTATATTGGCAGATCCAAGCATAGCTAAAACCTCTGACCAGACAAACAACACAAAGGACTCTTTTAACAGTTTCTGTGCTTCCTTGCAGTTAATTATCTTAGTGCATATTTAATGTGTTTTCCAAAAATAAAGTAATTATTAATTGCCAAAGTCAGTGTACCCACCCTTCAGTTGCTGATATAACGCAGCATTTTCAGGCCAAGGCTCTGCGGCTGTGGAAAGAGGAGAAATTAATTAAGCAAGCCAAACAATGATGTGCTTGCAATTGCTAACTGAACATGAATGTTACCTAGAGCAGGGACTTCAACTGTAAAGATGCTGATTCAAGATTTAACCTGTCCTAAAAATGTCCCACTGTCACTCTCTTCTCCCATACTTCTCTCCTGCTCACAGAGAGACATCACAGAGCAAATGTCTCAAAATGTAATGTTGCAAGAAGAGTTAAAATTCAAGCTACATTACAGAATGGCCCTGTAATTCTCAAGCAGCTAAAGCAGCTATTCTCCCTTTACCATAAGGACATCATTGTACACACTCTCCTCCTAATTCTGGCCACCCCCAAAAGCAGGTATTTATTAACATACTAAAGAAAGAACTCTGGAGAGAACAGAACAAAACACAGAAATGAGGCACAAACCTCCAAACCAAGTGTGAAGAATACTTTGGGGAAACAGGAAAGCCTCTGTCTTTTAAAGTTGTGTCCTCTCTGGCCCCATATAATACCAACAAAGCCCTGTGCTCGGGCATGTCAGAAATGTACCCACCAGGATGACTTATTGTTTTAAGTTACGTACTGCTCACCCCAGAATGGGAATGCATTCAAAAAACTGCATCATCAGTTGTTCAAAACAGTTGAGCAGTTGTTAAAAAAAAAAAAAACGAGGCAAGGAAATAAAAGACAATCACATTCCAGTTGAGAACCAGCACATGTAATCAATCATACACCACTTGAGTATATGGGAAGGCAAAAATAATAATCAGTACCAATTTACTGTTAATGGTAGCATTAAAGTAACACTTCATCATTGTTTTGTCTCCATCACATTCCTTGGTATGTCTGATTAAAAATCTATAT
>WEKX01027144.1:375027-396367 GCA_013390025.1 Pitta sordida | reverse complement strand
ACCCATGCTATAAACTAAAACACAAGTAGCTAGTTTGCCCTTATCTTAAATCATATGTCCACATTCTCCCGATCACATACACATTTTCATGAACTGTATCTGCTGACTCTCTATCCCACAGTCTTAGTACACAGGAGCACACATAGCAGGGGTGCAAACACAAAGCTGCTGCAATCCTCCGGAAATTAAATAATCAAATACCCATTCACTTCCCATACCTTCCAATTTCTACTCATTCTCTTTCTTCCAAGATGTTTAAGAGTATGAAATATTTTTTCTTCTGATGGAGCAAGAAATTAAAATACACACAGATACATGAGAGGTCCAGGTTCATAAGGTACAAGCTGAATTCAAATATCAGCTCCTACACCACCTCCAATTAGCTGTGAGGTGAAAACAGACAGCTAAAGGAGACCAGAGGCTTGCTGGGATGAGGATGCGAGGATGAGGAATCGCTGAAGGGCTGTCATATGCCTCCACAAGAGGAGAAAGTGTGTAACATCTTTAATGCACGGCAATGACTCTTGCCTTATGAATGTAGGTGAAGACATAATTTGTAGAATAATAGGCACTAATATTACACGCCGCTTCAGTTCTGTCATATTTCCAATCCATCAAGTTGATTAATGCTATAATAACTCCTCACAAACTTATCATTTGTGCACTAATGAAGTCAAATCCAGTTTATCCTTCGGCAACTATAATCTTCTGGTCTGTAGATGTTCATTTTCCTGCTAACCACAGCTACTGTGGCACTTGGTATATAAAGAGAAAATTAACAAATGTGACGTCAGTTCAGTTTTAGAAGCTTTCAACACAGAATCCCATCTATGCGTTAGATCCTACGCAACAGACATTTTTATCATTAGTTGCTCACAGGATGAAATAACCGCCTGGAAGCATGCCTTGCAGGAATAGCTTCTCTACATTTCTTAAGAATAAGGAACTCTTTGGTTCTTCCTTCTGCCTCCATAATCAGAGGAATTACTACTGTATGGTTTTCAATGGATCTGTCTCTCAGGCTTGCAGTCTTTAGCAAAAGGTGTTTTCCCACCCTACTGAAACTTTTCCCATGGTTAACAAATACGAATATTTAGTCTTTCATGTGGATTGTCTGTGGTTCAGGACAAGCAAACCCCATACTATTGTCTTTCCCTACCTCTCCTCTACCACATTGCTTGTTGATTAAAACAGTAACACCAGTTAGAGAAACAACCATTCGTGGGATCAGTCCCCTCGTTACCCTTGTCTGAAAAGCTCTCAAGTACAGAAATTATAGGGAAGTGAAAATTAAAGGGAGATGGACACAGAAAGCATCACTGCAGGAGCCTTGTTATCCTAGATGCTCAGAGTTCAGCAGATACAGCACCCCAACAACTGAAGAAGTCAAACAGTAAGCAGACCACCTACAGCAAGTCTTTGGTTTTGTGGATGACTAAAAACACATGAAAATTTCACTAAGCTCAATGTGTTTGTTAGTCAAAGTGGTTTACTTATTAACATGCAAGCATAGAAAATGCAGATTTCAAGGTAACAAGGTGGTAACAAGGCTCTTAGGTGGCAAATTAGACTTTTAGAAGAAAACTCTGTGAACTAGCGTGTTGCATGTTCCCAGTGGAGTTTTAATTACTCAGGTTTGTAACTACATATTAAAACAGATTCATAACTCCTGTCATGTCACAAAATGACAGAAAATATGTCATTTCTGTTCTTACAAAACAACTTGCAAAACACAGAATGAGTCATGATAGTCATATAAAACTCTTTGACATTAGAAGTGTATTGCATTATGTGCATTTTTCAGATTTTGTGGTTAAATCTTTTACTTGAGCAACATTAAGGCCAGAGACAGACATTCAAACAGCTACGTATTTGATTCCGACATTTCCAGATGCTTCAGACTGACATTTCAGTAATAAGACTCTATCCATCCAAATACTTCTGGGCAGTAAGGTATGAAAGTGTCCATATTCTGTAAGAGATACTTAAGAGCACTGGACTCCACTATCAGCAAGGGATCAGCAGCTCACCTGAGCACTACACATACCTCAGCTTCAACTAAAGCTCTCAAAACAGGACATACTATTACTTGCACAGTGGTGAATTTTAATTCAAAGAATGAGAGGTTGCAATAACATTCCCCCAAGTGAAGTCTGTGCAGGAGGAAGCACCACATTCCCAAGATGCACTACAGTGCCTCAGCCCCACCAATTCCTTGCCTAGGCCGTTCAGGGTCTCTTTATGAATGCATAAAACTCAGTTTCAACTCCTACACTCTGAATTACTGGGAAACTATGCATCCTCTGTCAGCACTGCCTGGACGGATGGGGGAACAAACATTTTCATCCACCTTCCCCAAGCAGCTTCACAATGATGAAAGAGATGTAATGAAATAAATGGTTTACAGTTATGCCTTTAATCCTGTTACTTAAAAAAACAAGACTCTGACTGTGAAAATGAGAAGCCACAAAACACTTTGCATGTTAAATTGTGGAACATGCTAAAAAATAATTTAGCTATTTCAGCAGTCTAGTATGAATAGCTAGTTTCAACAGTAGGGTATGAGGTGTGATTTGCCCTGCTAGTCTGTCATTCATTTAACTTGTCAAACTGGAGCATTTTGAATATCAGCCACAGACAACAGCCACAGACCTCTGGTCCCAGGCATCAAGATGTTGCCTCCTGCATGGGAAATGAAGTCATGAGTAATTTGAAGGGTTTTGTAGGAAAATACTCAACTTGAAATAAGGCTGTTGCCAGCTCTTAGCAGTACTGCAGAATTTCAGTGGGATAAGACACCTCTGAAAGGCAATGAAGATAGAAATAATTTTCTGTTATAAAAGTAGCCTATGCCTAATAAGAATCAAGGCTAAAGAATTAATACCAAATTTAGTTGGTTAGGTAACAGGTGATAGGTTGGACTTGATGATCTCTATAGTCTTTTCCAACCTTACTAATTCTGTGATTCTGTGATTATTTCTCACGTACCAAAACTATACAGTGAGAAAAGAATCAAAACAATTTCTGCCCCAAATCTCCTATAAACTAAAACTTACTCAATTCTCAGTATGTCACCAAATTATCCTTTGATATCTTCTTTCTGTTTCTGTACATGCAGCACTCAGCTGACTAACAATCTCTTCCATCTCATTCAATGAGTGCTGTTGTGTAGGTGAGGTGAAGACCTGGCCTGGGAACACCCGATCTTCTCAGACCAATTGCATGAAACGTTATGAAGTTGTTATGGACCATATAAAGACTAGTTCTCTAAAATCACCACATTTGCATGGATCAATTTCCTTTTTGATACATTCTTCTTAAACACCTTCATATTAAACTTAAAAAAGGAGGGAAGCTAAAACATCTGTATTTACCAGTTCAGTTCACAAGGCAATAAAGGACTGCTAAAACAGCCAAGAGGTAAAATATTCTCTATTAAATAAAAGCAAACAAAAATAGTCGGCATTAATTTGAATCTCTATATTGCAATACATATTACAGCTGGAGAGATTAACTTATGCATTATTTTCATATAGTTTCCTTCAGCCTCTCCCTAGGTACAAATTTGAGCAAAATATCATGAGGATCCTCAAAACTGTTTTTTCACAAGAGTAAACACTAAAAAGAAATTTAGTCTTATATCTGGGCAACATCCACACCCAACATTACTTAGAAGTCTTAAAAAATTATGAGGGAAACATAACAACAAACAGCAGGAAAAGTGACCCTTTTTGCTTTCCTAAGCCTGGGGATATGGTGGGGAACTGGTGCTCAATATGCTCTAGATGTAGCAATCCAAAAAACAGGACATGGAAAGCTATCCCTCAGACTGTAGAAGGAAGGAGGAATACTAGTCACTTGATGTTAAGATGCATCAAAAAAGAAGCAGTCGATCACTACATTCTCTTCTACTACAAATTGTTCATAATTTAAAGCAGTAATACATTGTTTAAAAAGAAAATGCCAGGAACTGATACGTTTCTGTATCTCTATTTCAGGAAGTAAGTGGAGGGCTACATCTGACTAATACAGTGAAGCTGCAGCCCCTTTGGAACCAAAGCAGTTAAATGTATACATCTCATACATTAACAGTGATCAATAAGGGAAGTAGAGAAAGTTGTAAATTAGCCTTCTTAAGGCCCACCAGTTCAACTCACCCACACTGAGTACAGATCAGTTTCATGTAATTGGCCTCATCCTGCAAACAAGGGCCAAGAAAAAATGAAAGCATCAGCAACTCCCTGACTCTGCTGACAAAGGACCAAAATGTGTTTCATAGTGCCTTGCCAAATGAAAACCAACTTTCATACTATTTAAACACTATACATTAAATCATGTATCAAATAATTACATCATTTGCTTAAATCTGTCCCTAGCCTCCTTCATAGAGATATTACAATTCAGATAAACCATGACTTTTCAGTAATTATTGACTGAATAGACAGTCAATGTAAAGACTCAATCCCAGCAGCAATTCTCAAATTTGAGTTTCCCGTAGCTGCACCACCATGACTGTCAGCACGTGGCATTACTGCAGCAGGCATTTAGCATGACACAATCTGCTTCTTCACCCTCCAAGAAAGCTATTAATTACATGTATTTAAGCATTTGTCCAATTCTGTTACTGTCTGAGTTAACTTTTAAGAGTGTGCAATCCACAGTTCAAACCTCTAGGGAGCCCAGTACTCTCACTGCTAGGGAGGCTACAGGGGGGAGATTCTGCCAGGAGAGGAGGCCAAAAAATATTTAAAAATCAAATCCATAAATAAAAGTTGTGCCTAAATCAACATGTGGAACAGCAAAATCAGAGAGCATGCCAGCTAAATGATCTCAAAAGATATATTTATAAAGTCCTGACAAGCTGGAGCTCTTTTATTTAATTCTGATATTCACCATAAATGCTCCATCTCAAAGAAGCTCAGTACTTCTTAATAGCTTTTTACAGATCTGTAAATAAATCCCCTCCCCTTGTGCTAACTGAAGTCCCTTGCCCCTCAGGCCCTGACCCAAGAAGTCAAACTTCAAGCACAGGAGCTGTGAAGAATAGGCCAGTGGAATACGATACTCAGCAATGCCTTAAGTGCCTTATTGGACTGGGACACTTCTTAGCCATGATATCTAGATTCGTGTACTTTAAATCAGTTCTTTGGAAGTTCTCATAGATTGAGATCCCCTGTTCTCTGCCGTAGTCTGAACTCCTCCTCCCCAAGGATATTTGCAGGCAGTCTGATCACCACTTCAGCAAAGTGCCCCAAGGAGCTCCCTGCTTCCTCAACCACAGCACCCCTGCTCTGAGCCACGATAAAGATGCTACACATCTGTTCCACCAGACAGGACCCCAATATTTAGTACAGTGGTAAGTGTCCCCACTTGGCGTATGGGAGACCCGGGTTCAATTCCCGCCAGGGAGACAGTGTTAAGAGTTGGACTCGATGATCCTTGTGGGTCCCTTCCAACTCAGAATATTCTGTGATTACTTCTGTGAATATCCCACACCTGCTCCAAAAGCTGCTTCCCATGCCCACAGTTCCTGCTCACCCAGCCCTGCCCCTCTGGCCTCTCATTAAGGCTCCCCTTCACTCTCCTATCCCACCCACTGCCCTAAGCAAAGCCGCACCAGTCTCACAAAGGAGTAAGAAGAGCCGAGATCTCTAGGCGGAAGAGCTCTGCAGGGTAGAAATGCAAACAGCACTGGTGCAGTCAGCCAGCCAAGTATTGCCACAAGCAATGGGGAAGATGCTGCTTTAGGGCTCACAGTCCCTAAGTCAGCTAAAACCAGACAATGGTATTTGCCACAGCATCTCTCACGCTCCACTCACCTTTGGGAAACACGGCAGACTCTCTACTTCACAACCTGAAAAAGTTCATCCTGTTCTCTTAATCATTTCCTCAAAGTCTTCCTCATTCCTTTTCCAAGGCTTTCAGTGAGAACACTCCCATGGATCCAAAGCTTCCCCAATGTGGCATTCAAATGCAAAAAGAAATACACATGCAGTTGCACTTTGAAAATTCTTGCAAGGAACGCAAGCATTACTTCAGCTTCAGTGTCATTATACCACAGCTAGAAAGCAGAACTGTTAAAAATTCCCATCTCTCAGGACTTTTAATTTTCAGTTAGGTGTGTACATTTCAATTTTTTTGGCTGGGCTTCCCGCCTCCCCAGTGAGACTTTTCCTGCATTCTTTGCAGCATCCATGGAATTTTTTTCCTTTGACATTTGCAATACTTCCTGAGCATTTCATAGGTTTTATTACTACATATAACTTCTTCCAGTATCTATTAAAAACATCTATGCTCACATGATATTTATGTGATCTTCCTAACAACTAAAGATCAGAATTTAAAGGTAATAACAACAAAAAATTAACAACTTTCTCTCTGTCTTCCCCATGGCTTGCAAGCAGCTGCAGTTACTCACTCATAAAAGAGACAGCTGAAAATGCCCAGAAATGCACCAACACGTGATGCCTGTTCAACTAGGGCAAAGGATAGCAACCAAGCTCTTTCATTCATTCTTGTTTTGAAAACAAAGTGACTCACATGGTCCAAACCTACAGGAACAGACCAAGTTAGTGGCTGAGGACAGTAGGAGAACAGAGCATCCAAAGACCAGAGAAAAAAAAGGAATGAGAAGGGAAATTTGGTTCTTCTCCAAAGTCATTCCTCTATGACCTATTGGAGCTGAGCAGTCAGGCTCCAGAACAGCACCTTCATCAGAACCACCGGTCCTGGTTCCATGAGCCAATGAAAGCTCACTTGCAATTCAAACTGGACAATATCATATAGGTGTTACTTTTAGTTTACTGGTTTTGTTACCATGTATTCCATTTCAAGAGCAAATCTCACTTCTGACATGAGAAGACATTACTTTAGCAGAAAACATGTCACAATAAAATGCTGTTTAGAGAAAGACTGCTTAGTCTTAATGGAGCCAGAAACATCTACAGAAACATACCCTATTATAAACTGTAATCATATTGCTGCTCAAAAACAGGAAATAACAATATTTCCAAATGAAATATGTACTCTACTATAATAATCATGAAAGTAATGCTTGCCACAACCTAAAAAAAACACTGGATAGGCAATCCATTCAAAGGATTGGTCCAAATCAAGTAATGAAACGTGTCTGAGCACAAACTGGCAGAAGCAAATTTGGACAAATTTGTTATTTTCAAATAAACTCAAATGTTTTGCTACAAGCACCTCTACAGCAGGCTGAAACAATCTGTGCTACTAAGAACCTATTATTAAGAAAGAAAAACTATTTTTTTCCAGTTTACACACGCAGGAAACTCTAAAATTTACCTATAAGCATTTTGATGCACAAAACGCATATTAAGTTTGAATTTTACGTCTTTATGTGTGGGAACAATTTAGGTGGTCAGGTTTTGCTCCCTATGTATTTGTTCTCAGCCAAACTGCAGCTTGTCTCAATACATAAAACACACGTCAAAGATTTATTTGTGCTCTGGCATGTCACACTGCAGGTAGACTCGTCATGACTGTAAAATATCTAAAGGTAGAAAGGCATCTGGTTTTCCAACTGGATTCATTTCCCTTAGTATTAAAAGTAGCTTAGGACCCTTGGACATAACTTAATGGCAATAAACAGAAGGAATTTTCCAGCGATCAAAGGACAAACAAGGATATTATTTTCTCTTTTGATCACTGATCTAAAATCAATGCTTTTTGAGGGGCAAAAAAACCCCAAGTAAATGGCATGAAGCAAAAATGCTGATCATAACCATATTCTCCATATCGTGAGGATCCAGGGCTCTGGCCCTCAGAACCTAACCGTGGTTCATGACAACATCTATGAATTAATGATGGTCAAATCAAGAGGTCAGCACAACTTCCAAGCTTGTTTTGGGTACGTCTGCAGACCCAGATTAAAAATCCACCACCTTCACATGACCTGTAAGTCTGGGTACATACACAGTAGAGAATCCAATGTTATGTTGGGGCCTCAACCACGTGGCGGAAGACCCAGTCCCTGGAATAAAAATCCCAGCTTCCTCCCCAGCAGGTCAGTATCAATCAAAATGCTATTCCTTTGCAATATTTATAGTTCGTGAGGTTGTGTAGCAGAAAACAAAAAACAAACCCAAGAACAGGTAACAGTAAGTAAAGAGAAACTGAACAATGCACTTATTTTCAGCATGAAACATACTAACTGTATTCTGAACTTCCTTGCCAGGAATTATCCAAGGTTCATGTTTTGGGTTTTTTCTCTCAGAGCATAATAACATTATTTTTTGCTAAATAACTCCACAGTGATGCACACTCCTGCTTTATCTCAAGAGTCACGTCCAGTTTACAGGGCCCAGCTGCAGGACCGCAGGAGCACCGACAGGNCGGGGCCCTGCGGCTCCCCCGCCCGCCGGGTCTGTCCTCGGGACAGACACCGCCCCACGGCGTTTCCCATCGCCCCGGGAGCCGGGAGCCGCGGAGGCGCTGTGCGGTTATCCCCGGGAGCTCGCAGGCAGCGGCCGTCCCGCAGGGCAGTGCCCGCTCAGCGCCCGGAACTTGGCCATGAAGTCACAAGTGTGAACGGGGGCAGAACCCGAAACACGCGCTGAAGTGTCTTGGATTCAATACTTTATAGGGTACAGCTGCCTTTTCTTTGTCACAGCTTGGGAATCATAATTCCAGAAGACAAACTCCGCATGCACACTTTGTCTTTAAACAACCATTCATTTCTTAGTCTTAATTCTGTAATATAAAGACTATCCAAAGTTTTGGGAAATGCTGTAAAATTACATACCAAGTATGTCCATTGCAGAGAATTTANACCAAAGGTCCCGCCACACTCTTCAGCTCCACGGGAGGGACACAGGACACACCGCACCCGCGGGACTCAGCTCCGGACGACACAATTATAAATTCTACGCGGGTTTTTCGACCACTGAAGAAAATCAAGTCGTTTTAAAGGCAGGGAAGTCATTAAATCAACGTNAACTCGGAACAACCTGTGAACCTGTGATATGTGAAATACGTACTTGTTACATTGATCCTCATTTCTGTACCCATATTTAAGTCAGCACTGAGTCTCATTTTACCAGATAAGACTGGTAAATTTCAGAAGACATGAAATATACAAATATATTAATGCCTGCAGAGTATGTGAAAGTCCTCTGGTGATGCTTACTGTTGAANTTATCTCAAGAGTCACGTCCAGTTTACAGGGCCCAGCTGCAGGACCGCAGGAGCACCGACAGGCACCAAAGGTCCCGCCACACTCTTCAGCTCCACGGGAGGGACACAGGACACACCGCACCCGCGGGACTCAGCTCCGGACGACACAATTATAAATTCTACGCGGGTTTTTCGACCACTGAAGAAAATCAAGTCGTTTTAAAGGCAGGGAAGTCATTAAATCAACGTAACGGTGCGTCCCAGCACAGGTGGGGGTTAGGGAGCGCACAGCACCTGGCGAGGAGCCGTGCGGGGTGCCGCGTTCCCATCCCCCGCCTCCCGCCGCCCCGTCCCGCAGGTCACCCTGGGCACCGAGACCGNACTGAGTCTCATTTTACCAGATAAGACTTTACTGTGAAGGACAGACACACATTTCAGTCTTGTAAAATCTTAAATATTTTAAATACTAGAAGACATGAAATATACAAATATATTAATGTCTGCAGAGTATGTGAAAGTCCTCTGGTGATGCTTACTGTTGAATCACTGAGCATCACTACTATGTAATTATTCACATGGTAGGGGAAGCATGCTATTAGAGCAGTAACAATACAGAAGAGCCAGAAAATGCAGTGAAACAATGGACTGAGGACTCAAAACAACGATGTGGAAAAGAACTGATTATTTTAAAATGCTGATAAAAGCTCAATCTCTAATTACAGTTGTAACTTGAATAGCATCAAAATGACAGAAACTGAACAGTCTTGAGAGTGGCTTTGTATTAAGAGATTACAAGAGCCTAAATTAAGCTGGTGTATGCTATTTGAGTCTTGCATCACCAGGGGTACTTAGAAGGTTAAAAAAACAAGACATGGTGCAAAAGGCTGAATTCAACCACGTATGAGCTAGGCCAAATCCATGTATTGGCCCCCAATTAAAAAAGGAAGGTTCTCGGTGGAGCTCAGTTTGGTACAAAGAACTCATCTCCAGAAATGGAGGTGGGTGATGCCAACTAAGTCAGGGAACAAAAATCAGGAAGTAATCTAGCAAGTGTCAACAAATACATATCAACACAAATCTATTGATAAATCCAAACAATCAGCCAAAACAGTAGAAAAATTGAGCAGCGCTCAGGCCATGCCTGGGTGGATTGGCAAGGTACAGATGCTCAGGCTTCTGTCTCTGGGACTGGAGACTGAGGCAGTATTTTTTCTTCCTGCATTTCCAGTCCTCCTCTCTGCTTCCATGGAAAGGCCTGTTTGAACAGACTACTACTACCTTGCAGGCAATTCTCCAAGGAGGCCTCCAATGACCACAGCTGGTAGCAGTGAAACCAACTCCATCACCACCTTCACCTTCATTCCATATGCCTCTCTCCTCCCCCAGCTTTTTGAGGAAATGCATCACTCTTGTGGCCTGGCTTTCTGCAGGACCTGCATCTGAATCGTTTCTTCAGCTGGCCTCATCATTAGCATATATCTTTCTGGTAATTCTTTCTCCATGCCATGGAAAGATCCCCTGCTTTCTTAGATTTTAAAGGCTTGACAGCAGATCCCAAGGCATTAGTCCCTCTGATTCCAGTGTGGAAAGAAGGACTTTTAGACAGGATTTCAAAGGAAACTGAAAGGCAGAATTATGCTGTGCCCTTGTGGCCTACATTTCAGAAGGTCAGCCCTTAATAAGGGGTACTTTCACAGTCATGCACAAAAGACTGAGCACAATTTTCTCATGGCCCATCTCTCCACATGGGCTGCCTTTACCACGTAAGGTATTAATTGCTAGGGCTAAACTGCCCACTGGTGAAACAGGACTAGGAAACATATACTGCAAACATTCTATTTTAAATAGAATGGAATTTGAATAAGATTAATATTCTGCCTAGAAAAAAAAAAAAAGTCTGTTCTTATTAGTTCCTTTAATAGTCTTTAGACAGCTTTTGTTCCATGTTAACATTTCATAAAGTGGATGGCTGGCAGTAGTACATCTCTATACCTACAGTATGAGTCCTTTGCAGATATAATTGTTACAAATATTTTACGAGAGGAATTGTGAGATAGCAGTGGAAGACTTTTGGTCTCATGCATTTTTACCATGTTTTCTTTTTAACCCTACTGTTAGTCATTTAAATTACAGTCTAGCTAGTCATATCTGTAACAATACATAAGATTAAACAAATCACCAGAGAATGGAGGCATTTAAATGAGTTTCTCTACATTTGAGAGCACTGCTAGGTGTCATATGCAGTGCTCAAGTTCATGAAGCACATTATGGGGTAAATCCATTTTAAGGTGGATACAATGGTGGTGTGTGTGCCAAACACTGATAGGAAACATTCCTCTTCAGAGCATTGTTGAGGTGGTAGAGGACAATAAAGAGTTGATCTGTTTTGCAGTATAACCTTTTTTCATCCCAAGACAGCTGGGGCCACATGCTGCTTGACAAACCTCAACAGAGCACTTTCTTAGCACACTGAAGGGGACCTCTGCCCAAGCCACTGCTTTCCATTTCCATAGAGCAGGTCTCTAGCAAGTCAGGCCTTTCCAAGACACAAAGAATATCAACAGTATAGCTTAATTAGCAATGGCTCTCTCAAAGAGCACTGTGCCAAAATTTTGCTGATGGGTGAGACCTCAGAAGACTGCTTGTGGCATATGGCTGGAGTTTGAAGAATAGGCCCAGCAAGAGATGGGGTAAAAAACAGAGCTGCAAGCTGCACCTCTGTTGTAACTTAGGGCATCCTAGGGGCTGCTCTGCATTGGGCTGCCTGTCAGTGTCCTTAAAGAGCAGTTATTGCGGCTGGGAATCTCTACAATGAAGGAAGACTTGAGTAAATCCTTTCCTGCCAACACATCCAGTGCCAGGCAGCAGCAGGAGGGTGTTTTTAGCATGACTTCATGCCAGAGGTTCTCTGTAGACTAAACAGTCTGGCAAAGTACACAGAGCAACAGAAAGAGATTAATCTGGACTAGTATGATCATGTGGATCTCACAGGGCATTTGGTATACCTTTAAGGCAAGTGTTTGCCCAGCAGCCCATGTAATCCACTGTTCTTCACTATGAGGAATGGTGCCAAAATTGATCAAACGTGAGCCAAGTTGCAAGTTTTCCAGTTACATGCACAATACATAAGATTACCACTTGCACTTACAGAAGATACTGCATACTTAATTGACAGAGAAAACAGTCCTCACGCATTTCCAACAACCCACATGAGGATAGAGTTTTCACAGAGTTTCAGGAGGTATCAGATTAGCATTTCTGAAAGCAAACGGACAGTCACAACCTGTATGAAAGCCATTAGATGAAACATTTTCTCCTCCCTTTCTCCCCTCCTTTCCTGCCTTCTTTTGTTCAGCAGAGTCAGATTTTCAGGGTTGACAGTCCTATTCTACCACATCTGTCATCCTTTGCAGCTGCACTGAGCAGACATCAAAGCAGCTGTGCAGAAAACCAAACTTCACTGTATTACTCACTGAAGGTGTTAAAGCCCCCAGGCTCTTGCACATCCCTGTCATTCACAGCAGCTGCTGAAGAAGCTTTCCCCATGCTCTGAAATAGCTCAGATCTTGAAGTCAGACCTTGTTCTTCCCAGCTTTATCTGAACTTTCACAGGAGTGTTCTTTTCCCTGCCTTTGCTATTGCATAGGTCTGTACTGCCTTCCTCTACCCTTTCTGCAAACTCTGCCTTTGGTTCTCTTGGATCTGACCTGTGTTAACAGGCTGTTTCCATACTTGTCTGTCTTTGTAATCCCAAATTGACCAGACACCAACGAATCTTTTTTGATCAGGACTGCATTGCCAAAATGGCATGAATGTCAAAGCAGTGATCATGACTCCAACTTGCAGTAGCAATGGCTGTAAAGGTTCATCCTGATATTTGTGCAGCTCATACTGCAGCAAAATCTAGATCCATCTTGTTAATGAAAATAAGAATAATTGTTTGGCTGTAGGCACTGGTTAGACAAGTCTTCTCAAACTCTAAAGATGTTATCTGGAAAATTAAGGAGCTGCAATTGAACTCAGTTTCTGGACAAGTGTGGTAAACACTGAGGAGGTTTAATTCATCAAAGCTCCTTGTGAGAGGATCTAAATCCTTTTCCAGAGGCTGGCATAGAAAGAATTCATTTTCTCCTTCTTCCTGCAGAAATGATCACAACTGCTTACGCTGCATGGAGGGAAGAGACATCTGTAATGAATTATTTATCTGTAACACACTGTAAGAGAGATGTGCTGTGATTAATTGTAGAGATGGACAGGAAATGGTTGCCTTGTCCCAAAAGATTTTTGAGATTAAAAATGTGTTGCTATTCCACATTGGGATAAAACCAACCTCTTTAGAAGACCTTAGAAATGGAGGGAGAGCAAGACCGACCTGCAAAAAACCCTCATTAGTCATAGGTGTAGAACTCTTAGAACACCTGAAAAGAAAGTTTAGTCAAGAAGTCTCTGGATCCAACCCCCCCCATTCAACTTCCATATCCTTGAGAAGTGCTTTAGGGAGGAGACAAACACGCAGAGTAGGGACATGAACTTTGTTGATCTTACATGAATGCTGTCTCTGCTGAGCCAGGATGGGGCTTAGGTCTTGGCTTTTCATGCTGTCCATCTCACTTCAGCAAAAGAATTGTGACTGCTTCCACCTGATTACTTAGTCCTCAGAGAAGCAACCCATTTTATAGTGACTGTTTCATTTTTACAGCTGAATGCTGCAGAGCTGAATGACCTTTCACAAAATGTTTACCTCTGGATATATAATTTTTACCTCTAGATGGGAAACTTCCTCTTTTAAAAAGCTTACATGGAAATGACTTTTTATTTTCTGAATAATTTCCCCTGAATAATATCTATCTCATAAACATAAAGCATTTCTCTAGCTTTTTNTTTTTTTTTTTTTTTTTTTTTGTCAACACTTTTAGTTTAGATATGTAGCCTGACCATACAGGAGCATCATTTTATATGTTCAATGGAGGTTGAGAACTCATTCACAAGGTACGACCCAGTAGAAACTTCAGAAATTGAATCTATTCCATCTAAAATCATTGTCTTGATCCATAAAAGGAATAAAAAAAGCTTTGCCATATCTTCTTTACAGCTCTAGAAGTTTATACTTAACGTAGTTTCTCCCCCAGGTATAACTGTGGTAAGGAAAAAAATTATGCTGACTGAAATAACTTGAATATATATACGTACATTAAAAACATACATTCTTTTTAATTGTAGGTATGAGTTGGTGAGGCTGGGTACCTCCTGAGATTTGTGAGGAGACATGGCCCATCAGATTAATCCTTTTCCTGGGTCCGGTAGAAGGATGTGAGAAAAGCACCGAGTGTTTCCTTTGGTCTGTGTAGAGACCAAGGAGACAGAAATAAAAAGCAATGCAGCAATGATTTTAGAACATTTTGCAAATGAGATGCATTTTGAAGCTTTTTGAACACTAGGACATGTAAAAGGAATGCCTGTTTGAAAAATACTTTGAACTGTATGAGCTATATTCAGTTTCTATGTGTGTGCAGAGAGCACCGGCTAGCTAAATTTCAGCCTAGTCCAGCTAAATTCCAGCCTAGCCCAGCTAACAGCCATGATGTCCCCAATCCATTACTTCTTCTCAGTTCCCTGGAGGCTGGCAAGAGTTACAAGAGTAATGTTGTTAGGATCTGAAACCTTCTTAGTAAGATGTTTAGAATTAAATGTGTTCAGTGAAATGAATGCTGAGAAAGAAGACTTAAACTGATGAGTCAGATAGCCAGTCTGTCTGAACTATCAGCAGAGCTGAATGCAAACAGGGCCAATGCAGAACAAGCCCTGAGACTGACAAATCCAGCAAATGTGAGTGATTGGTGCCACTGCTTGTATATCATGTGGCCACTGGTGAGGCTCAGGATAGCCTGTGGCTGATGGAGGCTTTAGGAAATAAATTGCAGGCTGGGAGTGACCACAGAACTGGGTGCCCCTGCCTGGATGCCCTGCTGCCAACAACATCTAGCTTTGCCATCGTGTTTTTATTAAATACAATGGACTTCAGGGAAAAAAAGTCTTCAGAAAAACAGGCCAAGAGCCATGTTCTTCCAGTTCTCGAAAGTATGGCCATCTTCCTCTGGGGTGGGTGAGCTCTGTTGAAGGCCTTAGATCACAGTGACAGACACAACAGTATCAGAGATTACACTGACAACCTGCAGACAATTTATAATGCTTTTTTCTTTGTTGGGGTTTTCTTCCTTTCACATTTATTATTAGACTCGTGTTGTGATAGTCATTTTCTTATATGGCTCTTGCTGCAACAACATCAAGTCCCAAGTCAGATTACCAAATCTGTTTGACTTGGCACTACATTTGAAAAGCAACCAGAACCACCAGGTGGTCCATTTCTTAAGTGAGACATCATGTTAAGAGTGTCCAACAGTCCTGTCCTCTTTTTTGAACTCCCTGCCTGATCACATTAGAATGAAAGTCATAGTGCTGGTTACGATTGCAACATTTTACAAAATCTTGGACCTGTTATAAGACATCATCACCCTGTTGCATGCACTGTATTTTGTGGGTCTAGTCTCTTCCAGCATGAGAAAATGGGTTTGATAACCCATTGGTGTCATGTACTTACTACATTTGTACTCATCTGAATTTTTAAGGAGAAAGATGGATTATTGATAGGCTTTTAACACTATTTGATAATTATCCTTGGATTTACACTTGGATGTTGAAGAAAATGTCACCCACGTAAATTATGTAATTTAAGAATACATAAGTGTGTGCATATGAAAATAATTATACCAGTATCTATGCTAAAGATATGGGTCTAATACTAGAGATTGTTGGGATTAAAAACTATTTCCATTATCTGAACTGTAACTGGGCAAAATCTGATCTGAGTAGTCATTAAAAAATTTAGTGATATTTTTATCTATTTTCAAATACCACTCTAAACTTTATTGTGTTTAATCTAGCTTACTTGTTAAAGGAACATAAAAAGAGGCATTAGGAATGTAGATTTAGTGTAGCACAGCTGTTAAGATGAAGAGTAATAGCTGAGAAGCCTTAGCTCTCAGATTCTCCTGCTGTACTAATGTCACCAAAATCACATTACTGGGATATGTGTGCTTTTCATAGGCTGTATGAATAGAAGGAATGGTTACTTTTGCCCCACAAAAGCAGGTCTTCTGATCCACTGAATTCACACATGGGTGTAGTTTTCTGCACACCCACAGCAACATGGATTGGTGCATTGCAAAGGTCTTTGTTCTCTGTGTAAAGGCACAAGCACCCAGGCTAGGTATGACCCGTGCTGATCAGTGTAAGGATCTTGTTCAAAGGTCAGGGCCATGGGCCACACTGCTCAAGTTAGACCTGTTAAACAATTTCATATGCTATCCTGGTAAAAAAATGACATCTTTTTCAGAACAAACTAGAATTTCTTGTAAGTTATTATTTGCAATTCTGTCCTTTCTGATGAAGCATAGTAAAAAAGATCTGCTTTCCAGGTGGGGGGAAGCCTGCTAGGCTAGTGGAAAAGAAACTGACTGTATTTGTTCCTGTATTCATTTGTTTATTTAAAATGCTGGTTTTCAATCTGCTAATCACTTGTGGCTGTTGCCTTTTGAGGAAATGAAAACACAATACAAAACTTTTTTGTGAAAAGCTCTTTTGTGGGCCACTAGTCTGAATGTTTTCAGTATAAAGGATGCCTTGTCCTGTTTACAAATGTTTACAAATAGGTCTCAGGACTATATCTCTGCCTGAGATTTTTACACTCTACACAGACATAAGTTTTAGCCAGGGAAGATTCACATGTTATGCAGCTGAGGTTTATTTTGTTGACTTGGCTGGCGCTCAAGAACAGCAGAAAATTTCCAGATAAATCTAAAATACAGTAAGACACTGGCTCTGGGAAGCATCTTTTTCCTATGTATCGCCCAGAATTATTTGGAGGACATTTTAGAGATGTGGTTGAGTAGAGGTGTGAATAACAGATGTTGTTATGATAGGGAGCAGAATGATTTGTCATTTGGTTCACCTTGCTTTCTTTTAACGGAATGTCTTTCCCTGGCCAAAGAGTTATTATTTCACTGACATTGGGAAAAGTCATAATAAACGATGATTGAGATTGAGTGAATTACATAAACATATAGCTCTATATAGCCATATAGTGCAAATAGAATAGACCGTGTTTCCCATAAACTTCAGACATCTCTTAATGATAAACTGGTAACAGCCATATCTCATTTGGGGTTTTTCTCCATACCTATTTCTCCTCAGTCATCAGGGATTTGCAAGTGTTCTCAGGATTTCCTTGGAATTTAGGCTAACAGAGCAGTGCAGGACAAATCTCAAATATGATTTATTACCAATTAGGGACAAATTCTTGGAACTACAAGGAGGTATTTGTATTTTGCAACTTTGACTGCAAAGATTTTTCTTAAAAGAAGTAGTAGTCTGTCCTCCTTTACCAGTTATCTGTACTATTTTTTGTGTAAACTACAGCTCCAGGTTTTACCAATAAATAAAGGAAATGGCACACATTTAAAAGAAGATTAAAATGTGATGTTTGGGTTACATATTTTTGTTTTCTGACTTACTGCTGTGTTCTTTCATGGTCAGAATAAACCTGTACGTATATGCAGCTTGTACAATAAATCAGAGCCATTGGTTTGACCCTCAGCAAAGCATTCCCTGTGCTGTTACCACTTTGCAAGTGGTAACATCCTAACTCAGTTCTGCTTGGGAAGCCAGCTACCCAAGTAAGCTGTAGTTCTTCCCTAAGCGTGGTTTTCAAAAAGGTGTGATTTTCTGTAATCACCTACCCAAAGGATATGAAATCTCTACATTCACATACAGGAACAGTAATTTTACAAATTTTTTCCTCTTGGAAGTCTTCTAAATCAGTATTTTTGTTCTGTTTCAGGCAAAATGGGAACACATAAAAAAATTACTTCGTTCATATCCCTTGATATATGTTCATATCCCTTTAAGCAACAATCAGTAGGCAAAAATTAATATATGAGTGAAAAAGAATGGTCTTTCTGTGGTTTCTGATGATAGTTTAGGGAAAATAAAGCCAGGAAATAGCATTTACATAATTTGTGATAAATTATATGGTGGTGGGTATCTACTGAGGCAAGTCTGGAATATTTTGGTTTGATTGCAATAAAAACTGTGGCTTGTACAATTAACTCTATCCGGTTAATCTAAAACCTGTTTCCAAGTGCTAGGCATCAAATTGTGCACATGTGAGACACAACTCTTGGGATTAATGTTAAATCAGTGAAACTTAGACCTTATCTATCATTTATTTGTCTCATTTGTGCATCCATATGTATCACAGGCATTTTTATTTAATTATTCAAGAATTGGCACATTACTTGCATTAGCTCCTTCCTCTAGGTATCTTGCTGACAGAATGGCGCAAAGGAGCAATATCTAATCCTCATACAGATAAAACTGTTTGTGAAGAAAGATCCTATTAATCTGGCCCGGTCATGTGAGCAGAAATTACACTTAATACTAAGTACCTGTTCTTAAGACAGAATATAGTTGTGTTCTTACCAGGAAAATTGATTCAGACTACCATAAAAGAGTTGTAAGGTTTCATTTTAATTTGCAAGTAAATCTCTACATATTCAGTCTGTGTCGTTTTGATGGATACAGAAATGCACTGCTACAAGGTCAGCACATGTATTTATTTATTCAGGAAAATACATATCATGACAACATTAATTATAAAAGACTTAGTGTACTCTAATGACCTCATCTAGCACCACTGAAATCAATGGGAATCTTTCCTTCCATGTAGGTAGTGCAGGAGCATGCCAGCAAGCGTACAAAACATTCCTCTAGTCTAAAGTGCCTAGCACAAATGTCAAAATCATTAGGAAAATCAAAGACTGAAAAACCAACAATCCCATAGATGTGACAAATTCGGAGGCAACTGAAAATACAGATGTTTTCTAAAGTTTGCATCTGAAACATATGCTCTGAGAAAGATGGGTTAGTCTGGCTACGTCTATACTTATTTGTTGTATAAAAACCCTCCAAAGTTTTTATTTAAAAACAGCTGAAAAGGGTTGGTCAGTAGTTTACTTGCCTTTAATATTCAACTCGCAAAACAAATTTGATTAACCTGAATTTTTTTATACATTTTACCAGATTTTGCTTTACTCTGCTTTAAATAGCATCATCTCAAGAAAAAAAAAAAAAAAAAAAAAGCTGGCAGAAATATTATTTCCTGTTTTATAATGAATGATCAGCCTGCAGTATAAATGGTGTTTGGTGTCATTACTTTAATGAAGAACTGCAAACCACACCTTTTTGTTGCAAATAGTAGTTTCACTCAAGTACTTCAGTCCTGAGAATTTTTCAGGGCTATCCCATGAAGTGAACCAGCCCAAGGGACATGAACCAAATGTATCACTATATACAGGGAAAAAAAGTCTCTGTGTGCATGCAAAACCACAAGCTGCTAGCATTATTGTCCTTTCCCAGTAGATTCAGGATATGATGTGCCACCAAACACTTCTGTCTTGGGAAGTCCCTTTCCTTGAATGTTCTTTGCCAAGGAGGCTTCCTTACCTGCTCAGCTGTGGACCTGCTGCCACAGTATCACAACTTGTCTGTCCAGCTTTTCAGAGCAGTTTCTTGGGTCTCCCACCAGCCTCTGCTGAAGCTGCCATTGGCAGTGGCTCCCCAGTGCCTCTGCACAAGAGAAGTCATCATAAGGCGGCCTGTAAGCAGAAGGGTGCCTGGGGCAAAGGGAAGTATTACACAGAGTAAGTATCTCCTCCATTGCAGACTTTCTGACTTAAGATGTCCATCTTCATCTTCTCTCCATGTTCCTTTTACCCAGAAAGCATCCAACAAAGACAAACAGCTGTTGATGTCAAGTGATGACTTCCAGACAGGACCCCAGTGCATCTCACAGGTCCCCTTGAGGTCCATCTTCCCTGATGCTGTAATTTGTTCTTCACCCTAAAGTCTAACCCTCAGCAGAAGTCCTGAGCAAAGAGAGACTTGTCCAAAATGGAAGACTTGTCTGCAACTGAGTGAAATCACCATGTAAATCCAGATGTCAATCCTCTCCACATCAATTGTTATGCTTTCCCAGCCACAGATGGGAAGAAAGTCTAAACTTGGCTCCTTTGTCCACTTTTATATTGTTATTTTAACTCTGAGAAAGATGAAATTGGGAGAAGTGAGGCTCACTGGTGAATTCTGCACTTGTGTGAGGTAATCAGTCATTGCCAATCTTTTTTAAGAAGTATCTGAGTAAAGGATCCAGGAACCCTCTTGGTCTTTTGCTGGTGGAAGTCTGTGGTCAAATTCAATCATCTTTCTGTTCTTTAACAGGTCTCTAGGTTTTGCATGTGGTAAGATTTGTTGCAAACTGATTTATCATTGTGCATTTTTTAACCATAAGAAACAAAGAAGTCTGAGAGAGCTGGATGAACTGAGAGTCTGACTGAAATGCTGTAAGAGGCTTTATGTTGTCCTGTCCTTGACAGGGCACATGTGAGAGGTGCTGGGAGCCAGCAGAGCAGCTGCTGGCCAGTCCCAGGCCACCCAGAGCCTCTGCAGGGAAAATCCCAGCACTTCTGCAGTTGGAATAGGAAGAGTTGCTCCTCCTAAGACTTTTGAATTTCTTTCAAAATTTTCCCTGACAATTACTAAACAGGTTTTTTACTAAATCAGACACAAGAGGAAAAGGAATGGGACAAATGAGGAATAAATATGCACAGCAGCTTTTTTGCTACAATGTTGTGAAGGGCAGGACAGAAGACAAGGACACTTTTTTCAAAAGGGGATCTCGGACTCATGGTGGTAGCCGTGGCCACCTCGGCCCCTTCCCGTGAGCTGAACTTTCCCTGCTCTCCTCTGCTCTGCCTTCTAGGAGTTTCTTCCCTTCGTCTGTACCAACATGTACAGACGAAGGGAAGAATCCTAGGCCTAAGGATGTCTCTTTTTACGCGCACAGCGAAGAAGGGGTCGGGAGCATGGGGCAGCGCCGCCGCGCACTCAGCGCCCCGTGGACCCAGTGGAGTTGGCACAGCCGCTCGCTGCCCTGCCCGAGGGAGCGGCCTCTCCTCTCGCTCCCTGAGGCGCCCAGCCGCTGCTTCGGCCCGGCCCCTTTCCCTGAGTCCTCGTCAATAAAACTATACATAAAGCTGCGACAGAAAAGAGCAGCGGAGCTGCACCGCCGCCGTCCCGCAGGAAGGGA
>WEKX01027144.1:332975-374791 GCA_013390025.1 Pitta sordida | reverse complement strand
AAGGCAAGGGCAAGGTACCCCAGGTCCATGACCCGCGGGGCAACACCACTCCCTACACCTGCCCCGCCGGGCCAATATTGCCCTAATATAGGGCCAGGAGCGGGGCGGCACGTCCCGCCCCGTGGCCAATGGGAGCCCGGCGGGGGAAGCCCGCACCGGGGGTCCCGGGAGCCGCCAGCTCCCCTGCCCACGCCCGGCTGCCCGGGGCCGGCGAGAGGCTGCAGATGGGCAGTCCCCTCGAGCCTACCCCAAAGTCTCCTGGGACAAGCTGCTTCTTTTGGATTCGACGGAGTCGCCGCGTATTCGGAACGCTTGCCAGAAGTTGGAGGTGCTTTCCTGCAACCTGGACTCCCCTCCACGGGTAAGTCTGCCCCTTTTTCTGCTGCCCACCAGGCTCCTGGAGGCTCCCACGAGAGTCCACGCGGCCTGGGGCAGCGGCAGGGTGCGCAGGCACACCCAGGCTGTCCACGCTCGGAGGCTGGGCCGGGGGTGGTAGGTTGTTGTTGCACCTCATGGCACTTAATGGTCTCACTCCATCAGATAAGTGCTCTGCAGCCTCTCAAAAGTGAATCCCCGGGCTCACCCCTTTAATGGACTTTGATTTTTCCCTTGGCAGCTCGGCAGTGTTTACTTAGTGTTTGCAGCTGACAGAGCACATCAAGTTGCAATGCCCAGGGAAACCCTCCAACTCTCTCTTGGTTTTCATCCCCACAGGACAACAGGAAACAGCCACAAGGTGAAGGAGGTGAACCCTGGACTCCCAAAGTGGTTGTATTTCCATAAATGTCTCCAACTGACACTTGATCATCCAATCTGAGCCACACTCATGTTTGATTTGGATAATGATGAATTGCATCCAACGCCTCAACTTATAGCCATGTGTCGGTGAAGTTTAGAGCAGCAAAAAGGTGTGCCAGACAGAGCGTGCCTAGGTTTGAAGACTCGGGACTGGACAGACAAGGAATATGAAGAAGGACTATATCATGCTGCTTTGAATTAGATATGCAACTTTCTAATTCTTAGGAGGTGGATATGGACTCAACAGGAAATGCAAGGGTTGCACTTTATTAAAGAATGTATTTTATTTCCAAATAAAAGTATGACATTTAAATGCCTTTATCTATCATCCAGTGTCTTCCACTCAACAGCTCAAGGAGCTGTACAAGCTCTTGGCCCAAGTGTTACCTGCTGTGATAAGAAAGAGGCCATCAATTCTGTGAGGACCAAACATGATGCCACTGTGTCAAAAACCTGAAGGCAGGCAGAATCCCTAAAGAAGGAAAAATTCCATCGGGTCTTCTGCAGATTTCAGAGGACTGGGCTGATGACGGGGAAGTGACACCATGGGGAGACATAATCAAACCATTTCACTGACTCAACCTGAAGTAATTTCTACAGAGACTTGTACTCTGCAGCTCAACCCCAGCTGCCCTACCCTTACACCCAGCTAATGACTTGGAGCAGATCTGTTTGGGTTTTTTGCCTGTAGGGGCCCTGAGAGGACACATCCCTAGAACAGGCATAGACAAGCCTATAAGGGTATGGGAGCATTTCCCTCCATATGGGCTCTGACCAGCAACTTGACTTTCTATCACCTCTGTGTTCTCCCCAGCTCATATTGCCCATCTACTATAAAACAACTATGACAGAGCAAAGACTGGCTATTCAGATTACTGCGTTAAGGTGTTTGGACTTACAGTCTACAGACACACCAGTCACTGAAAGCCCAGAGCCCTAAAGCCAGGTGCTCTCTTGGCACAGATTTGTTCAGTCTTACGGGTTGTGCTGCCCTGCTGCACTAGTAATGAATGGAGTATCACCTAGATTTCCATTTTTGGAGGTATAAATTACACCTCATCAGAAAACATATATTTTGAGGGGTTAAATTCTGGGTGATGCAAACTTGCTCAGCACAGCTATGGCAATCAGAGCAGTTTGGAAAATATACATCTTCTGAGAAATTGGAAGCCTGAGAACGGCACAGCCCTTCTCTTCAGCAGAGAAGGGCTGTGCATGCAGGAGAGTATCTGCGCTCTTCAGTCTCCCCTGCTGTAAGAACTTCTGTCCACAGAGAAGGAAAGGTAATTGGCACAAAAGTAGTACTGCTGCATTACTTGAGTCTTCTGTTTGCAAACACAAGTGGTTTAATTACACCTAAGGCTGGTTTAAATGCTAGAAGAGCTGTCCTGTGTTCACATCAACATATGATCTTTCCATTTACCCAGCTGGATCCTGTTACCATGTTTCTTGTTGATTACCAGTTTGTTTTTGCAGAACTGTTCAAGGGTGACAAAACCAGAAATCAGTGACTAAACACAGGCAAAGCATCTTTTGTTGGTGCTCTGGCTTTTGAGGAAGGACGTTTTATACACCCTGAATTTCATAGATTTAAATAGCTAACTTACAATGATACAGAGTAGAGCAACTGCAGGTGGCTTTGTGCACAAAGTTTGATGAGAGAGAAGGACTTCCCAGAAGTCAAAAGGAGGAATAAGTGAAGTGGATTTAAGAGTGTGAAAAACATGAAGCTGTCAAAGGCAATTTGAGAATGGCTGGGAGGTTTAGGGATGTCTTGTGAGCAGTGAGGTGATGGCACTAGACAAGGGAGTTGCTGGGGCAAAAATGTGTGTGAGAACAATAGACCAGATGAGTCCTGGTGTCACCATGTTTCTGGAAATGAGAACCACTGCAAAGCCTGAGGCAGCCACTGTGGAACCAGACATGATGTACAAAAAAGCCCAGCCAAAAAGCCCTAGGTGGTTGCAGACACTTACCAGCAATGCCCTTAGGGAAGTTACTTGGCCACCGTGTGTGTTGAAGGCAATGGCAGCCTTGAGAGACTGACATTGCTTTGAGACTGGGACGTGTTGCCTTTCTTCTCTGAGCCAGACTCTACCCTCTGTGTTTGTCACAGGTAACAGTAACTAACAAACAGGAGATCCAACATATCCCTCCTCAGTCCCCGGATCTGGAAGGTCCGGTTCAAGCACAGTCTTGCCTCTCTGGGGCCACAAAGCTGCCAGCTGGGAAAAACTAGTTCACAGTGATATGTGAGGATGTACATCCATGGTGTTGAGACTGCTAGGGTGTGGGTGGGCATGCTGAAGAGAGGTTAAGTAAACGCTAAGGATTTAAGCAGTGACTCTATTAACACAGACAAAACATCAAAGAACTCTGATGTAGTTGCTTGGTCCTGGTCATGTTACTCCAGGGTTCTCAGGCCTTGGGACCGGGTTCTGCTTTTGCTGAATGGGGTTTCTGCTTGGGTTCCAGCTGGCTCAGGCCCAAGTAGAAGTAACAGAACTAATGTTGAGCAAAAAACCTCTTTTTGTGATTGAGGACCTTTAATAGAGTCAGCCTCCTCACTCCCATACAGCCCCACTCCCAGCAAGGACTGTGGCATATCCAATGCTGCTTCCGACATGGGAAGAGAAAGACATTGCCCATTCAGGGATTAAATTCCTGGAATGTGTCTACAGCCAACAGGACCCTGGCCCAGCCCATTTTGCACCTTTTGAAAGCAGAGGTAGCCAGTTCATCAGTGCGTAACATCAAATGATGCCCAGCCAACCACTGTGGCTCTAATTGCCCCAGCAGCACCCGTTTCCTTGTGCTGCCCATCTGGCTCCAGCTTTTGACCCCAGGCAGGTTGGCAGTGACAGGGCTGGGTGTCTGGGCCTGTCCACTGTGCAGCACACTATGTCACACACTATGTGTGTGTGGCCACATGGCAGGCTGGCACAGGGAAGGATGACATCCCAACCTGCAGATCCTTACCTCTCTCCTTGGCCAACACTTGTCAGCAAGGCACCCTCCTAGTAGTAGACAAGCAGCCCCATCCATTTTACTCGTGTTTTTTCCCTGGTCAGGTAGTCCCTTTTGTGTCTGGATCTCCCAGCAGGATGTTTCATAGGGCTTCCCATGGGGCTGAAGGCTGCAGAGAATCCAGTGGTGGATCCTGCCTTGAGCATTGTTGCCATGGAGCTGGTCCCATGACCCAGCTCGTCCCCAAGAAAATCAGGGTACTTCTAGTTGGTGCTGGTAGGCTCCTTCTTTCTTAGCCAGACCCCCTCCTGTGCATCCTTGCCTCCTGGATGTGCAGCCATGTGCCTCCTCTTCTTGGACAAGGTTGCCTGCAGCCCCAGGTGACCCAAATGTGGTCTCATGGTGGCTGCCATATGGGGTGCCCTGGAGTCCCTCCCTGGCCTTCCCAGGGGCCAGGGCTGGGAACCTGCATTGTCTGCCCAGGAAACACTTGCTAATAAGTTAGGAGGCATTTGGCTTTGTTTTCCCAGCCCCACACAAGTGACACTTAGAAGACTGTGTTGTCCCTGAGGGCCTCTGGCTGTACCTGTTAAGTTCTCCTGCCCTGATGCTTCTCACCAGGCCTTAGACAGCAGAACATGAATGAACCCCCTGAAAAAGAGACATGGTGCAAAGGGACAGCTCTGCCCTGAGCTGTCTTAATGTAGCTAACACAAAGCCTCATTTCCTTTTTCAGTGGGGAAACTGCTGCAACCCCATTAAAATGGTGGGTTACTGTAAAGGCCAAACCAACAAGTGGAGACCCAAACCCCCCTAATCTGAACATGAGAACTTGCATAGCCACACTGAAGCTTGGTGCAATCCTGACATCTCTCAATCAGTGCTGTCAGCAGCTCCTTACCCCAAACACTCCAGCAGCAATGCTTGGATTTAAAAAGCTCTAGCTCAGTAACCCTTTTATGGGTCTAGATCGGATGGGGGGAGCAAGGAAGGAGAGAAAGAGGTGCTATGGATCCTATTTGTAAAGAAAAGAAAGGCTAAAATCAGCCCTAGGCCTGGCCTTGGCTGACTAGTCATGTTTTAACTAGGTGACTGGAGTCCATCATATCAGATGCTGTTGAAAAGAAGCTGAATTCCTGTTGAGCGTGAAAAGGGGTTGTTTATAATTTATGGTTTTAAATGATGAGCCAAGAAAAAGTCTGGCTTGTGCCAAAGTGTATCTCTCCTCTAGATTGTTGATGCTTGTACAAACACTGTAAAAATGCCAGTGATCTAGCTAAAGTAACATTACTTCTAATAATTAGGTTATCATCACGGACTTCTATCGCATTACAAACAAGACGCCTCTGCCAGAGTCATGGAGAAGAAAGTGAATTTATTTACAAGAAGATTCCCCCTGGCACATGCTTCTCCTCCTCCCCCACTGGAAACCAAGTCTGCAGACCCCATCCTTCTGCAATATGAAAATAATTCAGGGCAGAGTGCCTTAATAACACTGTGTTTCTAGTCAGGGTTCCTCTGAAACCCCCTTCTCAGTTCTGGGGATAAACAGCCTTTTCTTTCTTATCACCTTTAATGAAGTACTAATAGTGTAAGTCAGAGCAGACATAGTCTGAAGAACAGCCTACAGAGCACAAAGCAAAAGGGAAAAGAACACTGGGTTACACCAGGGACAGCCCTGGTGGTGCCTCATTGTTTCACAGATAGAAGCAGGTGATGCAAAATATACTGTGTTTTCAAGAACACACAAAGAGCCTGCATGGTCAATTTCAGTTCTGGGTGCATTGATTACAGAAAGTTTTGGAGAGACAAACATATATATATATTTATGGAACACGTATTATGGAAGTATAAATCATGAGTGGTGTTAAGCATTACTCTTTGTATTGTTTGTATGTTTTGTTTACTCCTGGGTGGAGCTTCTAAGAAACAATGTGTGTGAAAGTTTCCATAGAAAACAGTTTTAGGGCTTAAAATTATTAAAATATGTCTCAAAACAAAGTGGTTTATTCTGTTCTTTTTTGTTTACAGATCTGTAACACATATGTCCGAATTTGCTCGGTTAAAAGTGAAATTTAACAAATCATACACTTTTCAATTTAGGACAGCATTGTTAAAAAAGCCCAGAGGGGAAAATAAAACCCTAAGTAGTATTTTGAATCATTACTGCTCAGCCAAACATAAATACCAGATGGCGAGGAAGAAAACAGGGGTGGGAAAGAAAAGAATAAACAAGGAAAACTTGTCTGTGTTGACCAGGATTGGAGATGGCAAAAAATTTTTCACGATAAGAGTGCCAGGTCCTGTCATGAGAGGATGGAGTAGGAGCTGCAGTGTTTGCCACTGGAAAGTGACGGGTCAGACACTTTGGTGGGGAATACAGAAATTTGGATTAATCTTTAACTCGACACTTTCAGAGATAAGAATAGTCTTCTCGGAGCGACATGTACTGTCAGGAAGAGACTTTAATCACAGCGTTTACAAAAGAAATAATCTCTGTAAATCCAGCGAGGGGTTCAATACAGCCGTGTAACTAGAGAGGAGGAAACACGAGGGTTCAGAGCATCGTTCCCTTTTTTCCCCCTATTTTTTTAGTCTTTTTTTTTTTTTTTCCTGTCCTGTTCGTGGCAGGGGGAGGCAGCAGTGCCCCTCTACCGCGGTCAGGCTGGGCGGGATCGTCGTCGCCGGGCGCCGGGAGAGAGCGGTGTCACCGCCCGGCCGCTGCCCGCACCCCTTCTCGGCGTCTCGCTTCGGCTGTGTGTATCTGATTGTCAATTTTCTTTAAAAGTTTATTTGTATGGAAAAAAACCAAACAAACCAACAAACAAAAAAACACCAAACAAACGAAGAAAAGCTCGGGCTTCCAAAGATGTCTAAAATTGATTTATGGTTAGTATAAAGACAACAGTATAAAAATAACAAAGGAGGAGGCAGCTGCTGCACGGATTGCTATGGAGACCCTAATGAAATTAGCACTATCAGAGGGTTTCTAATTTTTTTTTTTTTTTTGCGTTCTAGCCTTCTAATTTCTTTTCTATTTCAGATAGCCAGAGTGTAATTTTTAAAAAGAATAGCCCACCGAAATAATAATGTGCGATAGATACCCAGCCAATAAATAAATGTTAACCTCATCGAGGTTTTTGTATGCAGGATTTGATCTGAAACAAGATGGCCAATAGCCCTGCTTTGTCGATCGCCTCCTCTAAACGACTGCGGTCCCAACTAAAGGTGGCTTCGCCCGGCCGAACCAGCTGCCAGCCAAGCCACCGAGGCGCTCCATTGGGGCCAGCGAGTTAGAAATAAATACTTTAAAAATACTTTCAATATCTTTTTAAGTGTAACGGCTCTTTGTGTGATGCCACAGTTTTACTCTATTAATGATTTACGACTTGCTGTCTTAATTGATCCTTACATAAACTACAAACACCAGCCACTGTTACAACTGTTCAAGACTACTCTCTCAACTAGCTCAGACCGATTATACTAAATAGGTGAAATGTAAGTCACCATGGACCTGAATCGCTCTCCCGAAGTATTGGTGAAGAAACTCTACAAATACCCACATAAATACATTAAGACGAGGATAAATAATCAGTGATACAAAAAATGTCTCGCTTAAAATAATAAATACATATCATTTAGTCCAATGTGATCCTTACGTTACGGAAGAATTCATAAATTAACTTCTCTGAAATAAGCTTACACGCGGGCGAGTTCCCACGGCTCACGACTGGTCTAAAATACCTCAGCATGACGAGCTGCTAACACTACGGCATCTCTAAGACTTACCTTCAAGTACATCATTACCAGCTTATAAGTCCCTCAGTTGGCAGTATATTGCACTGTCATGCTTAAAACAGCTCTAAGAGAAAGGCTCCTGCTCACGGACCTACTCGGGGCTGCGGAAGAAAGAAGGGAGATGCTAGGGGAGACAAATCCACTAATACTGTTGGCACTCGAGAGCTCAGTAACACTGTCCCGTCAGAAAAGTGAGGTAATGGAGAGGGGAGCGGGCCCCGCCGGCCACCGCCCCGCTACAGATGCGTGAGCTTGGGCGCCTCCTGCATTCGTCCCTGAGAAGTGTGGTGAGAGGAGAGGTCCGTGTAGGTAGGGTGGGGGTCGCAAGGTCCGTGGTGGTGGCCGCCGGGGATCTGGGCGGCGCAGCTGTAGTCCACGCTGGCGGAGGAGGGGTGCTGCAGGTGCCCAAGGTTGAACATGGGGCCTGAGGCTGGCATCGAGTCCACGAAGTTGCCCCCCACGTAGACAGGGCTGCCCTGCAGGCTGGGGTTGGCGAAGCCGCCGCCGCCGCTCTGCATGGGGTGGGGGTCGTACTCCGCGCCCGCGTAGCGCTTCTGTTGCGGCAGGCAGCTGCTCAGCGGCGCCGTGTAGGCGGCCAAGCCGTACATGCTCTGCTGGGACTTGGCGAAGGAGGTGGGCGAGGGCGCGTCGTAGCTGAGGCTGTTGACGCCGGGGAGCTGGCTGGAGTAGCCGACGTGGTTTGGGCCGCTAAGGGGGGGGCTGCGGTCCGGGGACTGTCCGACGGGGGAGTGCATGATGCCTTTGGCTTTCTGGTCCTTTTTGTATTTCATCCGGCGGTTCTGGAACCAGATCTTGATCTGCCGCTCGGTCAGGTTGAGCAGGTTGGCCATCTCCACACGGCGCGGCCGGCACAGGTAGCGGTTGAAGTGAAACTCCTTCTCCAGCTCCACCAGCTGCGCACTGGTGTAGGCTGTGCGCACCCTCTTGGAGGCCGGCCCGGGGGGACTCTTGTCCTCGCAGCTCTCTCCTGCGGGGAAGAGGCACAAAGAGACGTTGGTCTCCCTTGAAAGCCTCCCACCCCTTCCTCCCGGGGTCCTTCGGAGCCCTGTCGTCCCTTCTTGCTCTGCCAGCGCCCAGGGGCAAAGGGGACCAAGGGGTGACCTCTCCTACCTCCCCGACATACACACTCTCCCGCAGCTGGCTCCCCCCAGAGACCCTCAGCGGCCGCCCGTCCAGGCGCTGTCGGGACCCACCGGGGCTGCGCCTGCCGCCGCTGGGCTTGTGGGGAAGCGAGGCGGGAGGCTCCAGCCTGCCCCACCTGCAGCTCCTGGCAAGGCAGGGACCCCCAAGCAGGGCTGGGGGCAATAGGAGCTGGAGGAGTAGGCGACAGGGCGCAGGACCAGGGGCTCAGGCCGAGGAGTTCAGCCCGAGGGGTTCAGCCCAGCTTCCCGGGCGAATAGTGGACCGGGACGGGGGTGTTGGGCTACCTGGAGGGGCACAGGTGCTTTTCTGCTTGGAGTTCTGGCGGGACTCCTTCATCCAGGGAAATATCTGCTTGCTGAGGGTGGCGGTGGCTGAGCCCGAGGAGCTGGGGCCCCCCTTGGCTTTTTTCGGTGGAGGCGCGCTGGGAGGGGGGTTGGGCGGGGAGGAGGGCGGCAGGGCCGGGGGCTGCTGCTCGCCGATCCCCGGGGGCTGACTGCCTCCGGGGCCACCCCCCCCCGACCGCATGCAGCTCCCGCTCAGCTCGCTGCCCTTGTGGGACGGGGTGCGGCCGGGTGCCGAGCCCTGGACAGAGCAGGCGGAGCCGGGGTACTCGCCGTCCAAGCCAGCCTGGCCGTAGGGCTGGTGAGCCGCGCCGTAGGGGTAGGCGTCGGCCTTGCTGTAGGTGTAGCCTCCGAAGAGCCCCGCGTTGTCGTAGTAGGCGGCTTTCTGCATCCTCTTGTCTGCGATCGCCGAGGCCCCCGGCCCCCGCTCAAATAACATTGACCGCCGCCCGGCGCTTCACGTCGTCGGCCCAGGCCACTCGCAGCCACCTAGGGAGGGAAACGGGGGACACGAAACAGTTTTTCAGAGTGGGGAGCCAGCTGGTAGCACCCTGGCACACCCCGCACCCCGACACCCTCAAACTCGGCCTCGCCACCTGGGGAGGACTGGGAGACGTCAAGAAAGGAGTAGTCAAGAAAAGAGGAGAAGACCCCAGATTAGGAGCAGAAGACAATCAAAGAAGGAGCAGGGAACATTAAGGACGGAGCAGGGAACACCAGAGAAGAGGACCAAGGGACACAAGGGAAGGAGCAGGGTCACGAGGTAGGAGCCAGCGCAAACCACGTAGTGAACATTAGGGAGAGAGCAGAGTGCACTATGGAAGGGCTGAGGCACAGGGTCACCTGAGCGCTATGGTGCAGGGGGAACGGGAACACATTGGGGGGACTTCCTACAGGCCACCTTTTGAGGCATTTGGGGGGATGTTTTATTGCTTTGTTTTGTCTTTGGATCGTTCTCGTTGGAGTATAGCTGGATCGCCCCCCGTGGTTATAGGCAAGGGCTCTCCGTGAGCAACTGTGCGGGATGGTGTCCCCAGAGACCCATCGGCCCATTTCGGCCCGGGGCACCCGCGCCCCCAGCCCCGCACGCGTGCGCACGGCCGCGCACGGCTGACATGATGGATGGAGCCCTGGCTGCGGCCGGGCAGAGGCAGAAAAATCCCATCCCCTTTGTAAACCCGCCCTTCTTCTTCCCCTGGATTCCTCCGGAGTTAAAGTATAACCGGCGCCATTCACTCCCTTCACTTTACACTATAAAGGAAGTCGCAGGTCAGCTCCCCTATTTTAATTCTGTGATGAATTAAATTCCCTCACCCAACGTTTCTCGTCCCTTTTATTTGTATCCAATAGAAAGAACCTGAGACATTTAAGATGATTTCTAGAGGATTCTTTTTGTAGCCTGTAAACTTATGGCGCTCCCCTCCACGTTCCCCTGGCTCCCACAGAGGTCACACCAAAAACTCACGGTCCCTTTAGGGCAGTGCTGTTACCTTTCTCCTTGCTGCTCCCAAAACTCCTCTGAGCTGAGTTTGGTATAATGTGGAAACTGTTACACGTTTTTCTTGTGGCTTTTTAATATTCCCCGTTCTTACTTTTCTTGTTGGATAGGGCTTTTCTGCGACATTTTTTATAATTTTGTAAATTAACATATACTTCACTAGGCAATGAGAGTCTGTAACTCAAGGTATCTTAAGACTTTGTTGTATTTCTGCAAGACTGAAACCTACTAACATGCCAGAGAAAAGTAGATAGAAATTTTTGAACCTTGTCCGATAATTTTCCAGACTATATGTGAACAATATGACAACAGTATACTTCTCTTTCTCCCACAGCAACTGGTCCCGCCAAATACTGCTGATATGTTCCCTAAAATTCGCCAGGAAACACATCTCTGTAAGTAAAAATAATCTCAGCGACTGGAGATCAGCGGCCACTTTTGGAGGTTTATCCCGTGTCACAAACCACCAGGGTCCTTTTTTTCCCTGAACAAAAGCTTGGGATGATCTTTGAAGATTATGGAAACGGGAAAAGGACTGTTTTTCTCTACTGGAAAATTTCAGTTTAAAAAGTCTATAGAAATGGACAGTGGCGATACAGATGAGTTTTAATATGCTGTGATAATCTTGACGAGTCTTGAAAGTATTTTTGTCCAAATAACTCTATCGCTCGTTTCCTAATTCTATCATCTACATTTTCGGGAGCAGTCTGGACTGAGGACTTTTGTTAGCACAACACCGCCTTAAGGGTAGGCTTTTATGTGCCATGTGAAATCCAGTTCCCAAAAGAATATACAGAATCTTAAGAAAGAATATTTCTGTTAAGCTGTTAAAAGCCTTATTTCTTTTCTGAAATACCAACTGCTTGTGAACTCTGTTTGAACCTAAAAAGGAGGCTATGGGCCATAAATCACATGGACAATGCTCGACTGTTTGGTGGCTCATCTTTAGATCTTAAAAAGAGAGAGAGAGAAAGAAGGAGACCTTTCCAGGGTTTGATTTTCTACGAGTGCAAGGCCTGGAGTAATGTTTTTATAGGTAACACCAAAGCGGGTGCTCAACACTTCGTGATTTGTCCAGAAACAGCCTCCAGGGAAGGGGGGAAAAAAAAAAAAAAGGAAAAAGTGACATCCAAATGGTGAGGCCTAGCCGTGGGAGGTGGGTTCGGAGGCACCGAGGTAGGAAACCGCAAAGTATCCATGTCTGTGTTTCAGATTTCCCTTCCTCCTCTCCAGGAAGGTTAACCTCATCAGAAGTGTTAGGAGTTGCACATGATAATGGGGCTTTTTGTCTTACTACTGATTCCAGCACTTTTGGTGGATACTGACCTAGGCAGCAGCCGGGAGCCCACGCGTTGACCCGCGCCCGTGAGCGGTCCTCGTCTGACCCGCACTGACACTGGCCCGGCACTGCCAATCCCTTTCCTCCCTACACTTTCATATTAAGCACTTCTCTACTAAAACTTCCACTACACTTAATTCTGCTTTGGATCAATATCTAATATGATACCGAATAAATAAGAGGCGGTGAGAGCGGCTAGCAAAGCGGTTACTAAAGCAGCCGGAGCTCTCAGGGTGCATATCAATGCACCTGTCATTGGGGTTTGTAACAAAATTTATGACTGCTAGCGCCGTGGCAGTAAACGCTCCGGCCAGGAATGAAAAGGAAAACACTTCCCAAGCCCCAGCACTTTCAGAAGTGCAAAGCAGCCGGCGCGTAGGAGGGAGCCCAGCAAAAGAATCCCCTGCTCGGCACGTTTCCCGGCCACCGGCCCGGGGCAGCCCTGTATATAAGGAAAGCGCTGAAGCCGCCGCCGGACTCGACCGCGGGCAGGGAAGCTGGGCACCCACCGCTGGGGCTGTGCTTGAGCCTGAGCCGGGGAATGTCTCATCTTTGAGGGCACAGAGAGCACTGGGAAACGCGAAGGGGCCCCGCGAAACACGGAGCAGTGGCCGTCACGGGGCCTCTTAAGCTACGGAGCCCCCCCAGGGAGCCACCCGCTCCCCGCGGCGGGGTCCGGGGCTTGGCTGCTCCCCAGCAGGGCTCGGCTCCACCGGAGCAGGGGCAGCTTTCAACGGTCTGTTCTTTACCTGACGGGGAGGGGGAGGGACGGCGGCGGCGCTCCCCGCTCGGCGGGCCGGGCTGTGCTCCCTGCGATGGGTCTGTCGCGATAGGGGAAGTGAGAGGTGAATGGAAAAGGAAATTCAGAGAACTCACCACACTTACGTTTTTTCTTGATTTTTGACTTTAATTGTGTAAGTAGGATCTTCAGGTTCCTTTGGATAATCCGTGGGCACGGACCTGCAACAGAAGTGATAACTCTCAGCGGAAACTGCTTTGTTTTGGACTTTCTTATTCAGGACTTCGTTAATAAATGCATATCTCGTCTGCAGCCCGCCACCGTGTCTCTCCATCCGCGTCAGATATTTTATCAAAGGGCAGATGTTTCTTTTCATTTATGTATTAATAGTTCTTTGAGAGAGGTGGGGGGAAAACAAACGAGCAAAATGCTCCGGTTGCGGGTCGGACTCGGGCAGGGTGGCCTGCAGCAGCCGCTCCGACGGGCCCCGCACACTGGCTTCGGAGCCTCCCCGAGCACGCAGCCCGGGCCGAGGCGAGGAGGGGCAGCGCACGGGGTGCGGAAGAGCATTGGCAGGGAACCTGCGGGTACCTTCGACGGTCACAACCCCCTCACCCACCGCCCGCACCCACGGTCCGCAGAGTCCCAGGCGGACATGAAGCTAGCGCGGGTCTCTCCCCATTTCCCTCTCCAGACCCCCAATTAGACGGAGAGAAAGATAAGCAAAGAAGCCCCAGCACTCAAAATACGCGGCAAACATTTGCGTCTCGAAAAAACTATTTTGCGTTTGGCTGTGCAACGTGTCGATTCAGGATTTTAAGAACTTAGGAGAGCCAGAAAATTCCCCACAAAGAAGCCCAGGTCATTATGAAGACGATATCTAGCCACCATAAGCCTTTGAAATGACCTTTGGCTCGTACAGCAATAACTCACCACTTAATGAACAACCAACGGAAGCGCCACAACAGACCTCACAACTTTCCAACAAGTCTTCTCTCTCTCTAACCAAACTCAGTAGGATGCTACATTCTCCTTCCAAATCACCTTAATTTATGCTGGCAAACCGGAGTTAGGGAAGTGGAGCTTCATGATTACACATGATGCTCTCTCAGGTTCCTGGCCCGGGCCTGTCCCGATAACGTCTTATATAATATATTCACGTGGGCGTACGTCAACTTTAAGTGCTTTATTTTTTTTCAAGATAATTCATTAGAAATAGCACGTTACAAGGTGTATGAAGGCAGCGTGAGTTGGGTCGCACCTTAGCCCCTGAGCAGAGAGATCGTAATATTGCAAACCGAGACATTGTTAGCTGCTCTTGATTAACACGGTAAGTTTTCATTTTGAGCCTAATTAATTATCGACTTCTCATCCCTTTCCGAAGCAGCTCCTCAGCCTCACAAGCGATAGCCCTCTGCTCTAGACATGCCTTATTTAGCCAGAGCTTGGCCAAATACCAAGATCTCCACGGCCACAGGAAGAGCCCTCAAAGTTTGTAATGCGGAAAGAGGAGTCCTGGCAAGCTGGGGTTATGCTCGGCTCCCAGCGCTCGAAGACGTTGCCAGAGCTAAATGCAGGGCAATCTTTAGAGTTATTTAAGCGTGGGACCAATATAGGTATTCTTGAAATTTTAGGTGAAGTTATAAGTGAGTGCTTCCATCGAGCCAAATGAAATGCTGCTTGCAGTAATTGGATTCAGCTGACTAACTTGGCAGGCCAGCAGCTTGGAGGCATACAGCTAAGAAAAATGTTCGCTGCTTTTAACTTCTGATCGAGCAGACCAACACGCAATAGAAAATAAAAATAAATAAATAAATAAATGCCCTAACTTTCTCCTTTTCCCCTCGCCTCCCACCCTGTTTCCCGCGGGGCACTCCGACCTCCGCGGAGGACTCGCCCGGGTGACTCGGGGCGGGCAGGGTGTGCTGCAGCCTTACACACGCTCCCACTCGGCAGCACTGCGCCGGGCTTTATGCAGGAGCTCTACAACACACATAACAGAGAGTTCACCCGGGCTCCAGGCAGGCCAGTCAATGGAAACAGGCGTTCCTGGGAGAGTCGGGCTAGTTCCAACAGCCCAAGAGGGAGATGAGATATAAGTGTATACGGAGAGGTTGTGTGGTCGGCTCCCGACCCCTAGTCCGCCCAGAGAGGCACCGGTACCCCCCAGGCATCTTCCCACAGCCTTATTGATCAAATCACACAAATGCAGGGCAAGAAACTTCTCGGTAGATAAATATCAAGCCGTGCTTCAAACAGCGTGTTACTCGAAGGCATGAGCACACCGGTAATAGCAGCACTAAAACAACTAGGGGAGAAAAACAAGAGCCACTAAGGAATACGAATGCACGGCAAGGGGAAAAGGTTTGGGAAGACACTTGGCACGAATATTTAAGAGACCCTCTATAAGGGTTGCATTATCGATGAGCCTATTTGAAATCGCCCTTTACAAATCGACACGGCTACCCCCTGCCAGGCTATCCACGGCAACGCATTAACGTGATGCTCAATCTTACTTTGGCAATGGGAGCATCTAGCAAAGTTGTCTCTCCCTCGTTTCTTTGCTTATTTATAATTCCCTTTCTGAAACCATCGAGAACTGGGAAAAGAATTGGGTTAAACGTAATTCCCTAGCCCTTAGAAAGGAGTTAACTTTTTATTTAAAGAACATAATAAAAAGAATATACAGCTTAAAACGGTCAAGGAGGTGGAGATCACGCCATATATTTACAGCCGCTATAGGCAGAGATTGCAAACAAAATCCAGACCGTCTCTGAGTACAGGCGATAATACAGCCCCTGCGGTTAAACGTCCCATTTTGTCATGCAGTTGCTTACCTGTGTATCAATTTATCATAAACCTGGATTCCTCAATTCTCAGGATCTGCGCTTGCAGTTCTTAGAATATATCCTTCACCCTTTGTCTGCAGACAATACTCTCCTAAACCTGATCTTGCGGTTTTACAGATATTTCCACACACCAAAATTCCCGATAGAAGGAAACAGGCTCAGTCTCAACTACCAATAAAAGAGAGCGAGTGGAAATCGGAATTTGTTGGGCTTTAAAAAAAAAAATCAACACACAACCCTTTAGCCATCAGCCTCCTGGAACCAACGACAGCAATTGGCCGGCTCCTGGTTTGTTTTGGTTTTAAATCGTGCGGCCATTGATGAATTTTGGGGGCGAGTAGAAGAAATCCCTTTATAATCAGAAATATAGGCACTGCCTTAAAATACAGGCATATTGGCCCACGTGATCGCCNCTCCCGCGCCGCTCCCTCCGCACCGCGGCCGCGGCGCCCGCACTTACGCGCCTCCCGGGGCCGGCGGAGACGGGGAAAAGGTGAATTCCGCGGGATGATCCCAGGGCGCAGTAATTCCCAGCGGAGACAGAGGAGGTATTTGGGCCTGTAGCAGGGGCAGCTCCGCAGCACTGCTGCTCTGGCGGACAGACGCTGGGGCCCAATGGTGTGCGTGACTTTTTGCTTTCTCCTTCTCCGTACTGGGAAGATGCGGTACAGTGAGGAGTCTAGAGGCTAAACTAGCGTGTGTGGGGGGGGGGAACTTTATGACATTTGTGCGTGTGTATGTCTGCCCTAAACCTTCCTCCCTTCACTATGTGTAGGAAGAGACGTAGAGCAAAGCCGGTGTATATCCGTCATGTGTGCCCACAAAGCTCCCTAACAATTCTCGTTCAACAACAAAAAAAAATATATTAGCTCCTTTGTTTGATTTTTCTAACATATCTGTAGCTATAAATACACCACACCTAATCTAACATCTGCTATGATTTCATTACCATCCAAAGCATGGGGATGTGACAGTAATGTATTACCTTACAATACTAACCGTAAGTGCATTGTAGCATTTATCTAAATTACGTTGCTTTTCCTGACTTTGCAAACCAGTTATAAAAAGATTGGAGTGCAGTGATGGAACCGTAAGTTCAATGTAAATTATTGTGTACGGCTTCGGATTTATAATCCTATATTTCTTCGAAATTATGCACTTAAATCTCGCCTCAAGTAAGAGGTAATGGTTCTTTATATCCTTTTCCGTCAGCCATATATTTCGGTGTCTTGGTGGTTTTTCGGAGCCCCCCGCGCTCGCGTGTCTGTGTGTACATACAGCAACCCCTACACGCACAGCGTGTTCTGCATACTTGTGTACATACACACAAAGCCGAACACGATTCTGGCCTCTGTTTAGACGTTTTGGATGACGGAGAGGTCTTTCGCTTCCTACACAAAAGTGCGAGGGAGAAGCTGGACACGAGCAAAAAGCACGAAGAGGATTCAGAGGAAGATGCCTTTTTGGAAGGCAGTTCGGACCCCCCCCGGAAAAAGCCTCACAGCCCTAGGGTATATTTTCAGAGCCTAGGGCTAAAAAAAAACCAAAACCAAAACACAAACAAACAAAAGAAAAAAACCAAACCAAAACCAACCCACGAAATTTAACGTGAAAGTGGAGAGGACGGCTGAAAGGAAGGAGCACCTCCGCAACCATCAGAATTAAGATATCGTAAGGGGGACTGAAAAAGTACTAAGAAAATGTTAATCCTTTGGCTGGTGGGACTCCAGCTTTGTGCGAATTTGTCTCCAGTAAAGGATCTAAGACTTCTTCAATCGGAGCATATGTTCATAGAGCAATAAAACAGAAAGATTTACAGTCTCCGCCCGCCCCCCAGCAGCCTCGCACCCTTTCAGGAATTACTTATGATGATTTATAACAACAACTCCGGCAATTGTCAAACTGATAAAATAGCCCGGGCTATATGCGAGAATAAACGCTCTTATGAAAGGGCTGCGATTTATGTTCAGGTCCATTTTACTGCTTGTCTTGGTGGAGTTTGGTTTCTTCCTTGGCCCAATAGGATAATATAACACTTCATTGATAAAAATGTAGGAGTTATTCGTGAAGTAGCAAATCTGTTCCTTAGTCACTGGCAAAGCACATAAACATTTGTCATCTTTGAATAATTGAATTAATGTGTTATTGTTTGAATGTATAATTCATAACATAGGAAACTTTGTCTCTGTCCTGCCACCGAAACGGAAGCAATAAAAAGCTACAATCTACATTTTTTTTTAGAAATTACTCCAGCAAGGGATAATAAAGAATATCCTGTTTGCAGAAGGTATTTCCAACTGATTGGGATTTCACAGAGAAATCTCAGGCTCGTTGTCCATATTCTATGGAGTTTATAGAGAGTGCCTTTGTATAAAAACATAAATCCTGTTTTCCCCCAGTCCGGGCTATTGATTAAGGAATTGAAAGCCGGCATGCCCGCCTCGGGGCTGGGTTCTCCCCGGCTCCCCCGCAGCACCGCGCAGGGCGGCGAGTCCCCACTCCCTGGGAAGCAAAGGTCAGCGCTTGCGCCCGGTCCGGTTCCCGGCCGCTGCCGAGCTGGAAATCAGGAAGCAGCGTGCCCTATTTGTCAAGTGTTTGACAGCTGAGTTCATTAAGGCTTAAATAAGGAGGAATAAAAGTTAAAAATATTTACGTACCGGGCGTCTCTTTTTCAGCAGCTACCAAAGAGCTAGGTGTGCAGGGAGAGGGACTGCACCCTTTGTATATTATATTCTTGGGATCTCTTCAGTTTTCAAGTCTGATAGAGTCCTTTGCTTGGCAGATTAATGACGACTCCGTGTTTCTTAAGGGACGTGCTGAATTAATTATTTCGCAAATCACGTGGTCAGGACTTGTAGAAATCTATTCTTATCATCTTCCTTGCACTTTGAAATTCTGCCTGTTATGACTGTTCCTATCAAGATTATTTTGGTCTCTAGGCTTGGGGGGAAGGAGGGAGGGGAAAAAAAAGGAAAAAGAATCAGGGGAAAGAGCTAACAAACATGGCCGTTGGAAGCTGTGTGTGTCTGCACTGAGAGGTCCCTATTTACTGTACTGTACAGTGAGTGGAGTTTGCTATTGACTGTGCCTTTCCTCTTCATTCTTACCTTAACGACTAGTGGTGATATAATATACAGAAGTGTATTGATGTATTGGGAGTAACAGGAGGAGCCATTAAACAGGAGAGAGAGAAAGTGTAATCACAAAATATACCTCAATATTTAAACTTAGCGAGTGTGCGCTTAGAAAGGTACTCTCACTCTCCCCACTGTGCACTTGAGCAGTAGAGGCACATGTCTTATGCTGTGCACCTTACTCCTTGCCTGGGCTGAGACAGAGACTGTATTTTTGCACTTATGCCTTGACCATGCTCCAGGAGAGGACAAGCCCTCAGTGACAAGTATGTATGGCAAAAATAGAGCAATCGACTTCTTCTGACTAGATACATGTGTTATTGTCCGAGGTGCTTACACAGGGGAGAAAAAAAATGCCTTAAGTGCATGGGAAAGTTTAACATCTCCGAGTTTGTGTTTTCTTATGATCTTTCTTTTGTATCCGCTATCAAAGTGAGGGTAACTGCTCAGGAAAAGCTACTCTTTACATTGCCATTTCAAATTTCTGTTTCTTTCTTGAATTGATTCCTTCTAGGACTCACCTAAAAGGCACGTATCTGCGTGAGGATAGAGGTGACTTCAGGTGTGGTTCCTTGCCTCCTATCACACATGCAGAAATCCGGGAGTCATTCTAGGAGGGCTTGTTAAATGCAAAGCAGCAGCAAATGGATGGCAGGCACTTTTAACTGCATCTTAAAAGTAAATATAGACTCCAGCTTGACCTAGAGTCACACCATTATGGCTGGGGCAAACAGCAAACCTGTTCAAAGGGACATTTGGAAGGATGCTATGCAGAGTCACTCATCTTTTAACACTGTAATGATGGGAGGGACCAACATTTTCACAGAAGAGAGACCCACCTTGTAAGGAGTGTTAGTTCAAGGTACAAACCAGAATCTCTTTCGCTACACCTTTTATTATTTCAAAAGTATGTGGGGGGCTTACATCAAAACTACAGGCGACAGTTAATATAAATAACGCTTTAATCAATGGCAGCAAAACATCAACAAAGTCTATAAAAAGCATCACACTTTGACAGAGATGAGAGCATTGCTGGACAATGCGACCGTTTAACAAAGGTTCTAATGCACAACGTTCACCCATGATAAACAAAAATAACCAGCTTCCCTTCATACACAAAATATCTCTGGAGGAGGGTTAAAACCATCAAAAAATAAACCTCAGGTTCGTTTTGTACAGCAGATAACGACCATTGGGTGTCCCTGCTCATTATTACAGACATTCCTGACCCTTCAGAACGTTGGCAGCTGGAAACAATTTCTTTTTGGTACTTTTTGCCTCCACTTCACGTATTCTCCAATCTTACAGCGCAACCACACCTATGTAAACCTACAGTGCCCCAGCCTTGCTCAAAGGGGACTTGCAAACAGGATTCTAAGAGCTGTGCCTGCTGAACCCAGCACTCCTCCCGGAGTTATTAACATTTCAAAAGACAATGAAACAAATTCTGCTCGCAGCTACATCTCTGTTTGACTTCAGTGGGCGGGGGAAAGATAATTTGGGAGCAGAAGTTAGTCCTTTAACTTCGGGAGCCATCTCGGTCGATTAGAAGCACAAAGCAAGGAATTGCTTATCCAAGGCCATTATTTTCCAGAACTGTACCACAGATGCCAAAGTAGGTCTCTCTCACACAACACTTTTGCCCTGCTCCCAGTCAACTTAGCACAGACTTTAAGTAAACAGTGGAGTGTCCGGGAGGGGGATTTTCAAGAAGACCATCTAGAGAGGTTTTACATCCCCCCTCTTCTCCCCCTCCTTCTTTATTTTGGTAGATTCGTATGAAGACCTAAAGGATGGGTTTGAACAGCTCAGGAGACGAAAGGCCACTACCACAGGGCCCTGGTATAACAAAACTTGAAAACTTGTCTCAGGAATTCCCTCCTCAAGCGCTACTGCTAGCTGCTCTCCATACTAGAGAAAGGAAAGGGTAGTTTGGGTCCAAAAGGTTAAGGGTTTAGAGGTCACTCTTCCCGGCTGAAATACAACTAATCGAATAGAAAATTTGTCCTCTGGGTGAACCTGTTCCTGCAATTTAGCCGAACTTCAGTAAAATACCTTTTCAGCTTCTCAACGTGAAGGCGTCAGAAAAAAAGACGTCTTTACTATGTATGAACTCAGTGCTTTTTGTCATAGAAACAATGATGCGAATAATGCGGGAATATCCATCTTTAATATCACGACGTGGAGATATTCAAGTATTGCCATGTGCAAGTCTGAGAACCGAGCTAACCCTAACGAAGAACAAAGAGTTTTCTCCAGGCTCTAAAACAAAAGACCAAGTCTTAAAGTCACTTTGCGGACTTCTAGGGATGAGAAAAGGGCAGAGAGTAACCGCTGACCACAGTTAACGCTGCAGAATACACTCTTGTTGAAAAGCTTGCCTTTTATTTTCGAATTAATTTAAACCCATTTTAGCCACTATTTTCCCGAGCAAGCCCAGAAAGGCGTGAGTCCTTGGTGGGAAGCACCCAGCCCGGAGGAAGGGCACGTTAATTTACCCCCTGTTCTTTCCACCTCCCTTCTGTGTTTGCTATGAGTTTCCTCCTTGGCCCCTTTTCTCTTTAATAAAGAGATCACCTCGTTACAATTTCAACGATATGGTTCCTCTCCCAGACTGCCCTGAGGGTACAGGAGATAAGGGCAGAGCTTTAAAAGCGCCTGAGTGGAGGTGTAAGTGGCTGAGGGAGCTGGTTTGGATGGGTTTTGTAGTTACAGCGCACTAAAACTTTGGCAACCAGCAGTCATGGACAAATCCGTAAGTATTAGACCAGCTCTACTCCATCCAAGCCTTTCGTCTTTCCCTGAAAGCAATCTGATGAGATTTCCAAACTTTGCAGTCATGTGTCAGGATTTGCTTTAAAACAATCACTGTTCAAAAAAAAAAAAAGCTCTAAACAAATCCAAACCACGAAAACCCAACAGAAAAAAGTGAGCCCCAAACAAAGCAGCAGCTCACACAGCCTGTCTCTCCCTAGCAGAAAAGAAATCTAAAATCTGATTGAAATAGGGTATTCAGCTTTCAGCTTTGAATGACTCAGGTTATATCAGAAATCACATTATCTTTTCAGTCTTTTTGTTGCTGTTGTTAGTTTAGTTGTTTGTTTCCTTCTGGGGGGATTATTTTTTGTGGTCTCCTCTATTTTTTTTCTTTTCATTTTTAAATGAGGTATCGGTTTAAAGCACACCTCTACTTTGAGTAGACTTTCAACAGACGGATTTCAAGTCTGTTAGCTCTGGATGGCACACGGTAAGGAGCAGGGATGCTTTTCCTATTCACAAAGAAGAAAACTAAAGAAAAAAAGTGGGGGATGGGGGGATAAGAAAGTTGTGTACGTTCAAGACAAGTAAACATTTCATATGTGTTCATGACACTGGGAAGGAGAAATGTTGTATTTCAGCTCCCCTCCCCTGTTTTTGGTTTGACTATTTTCTTTTTTCTTCACTCTTCTGTGTAACAAATAAATAAATACGCTATCACTATCAGAACATAAAATAAACCGTTTTCACTTAATTCCTATGCTCACCTTCTGAGACGTTATGAAAATGAGCAAGTATTTTCATTACACCAAGAAAGGTAAAGCAGCACCAAAAAAAGTTCACAATTACTGGTCTTTATGTTCAAATAAAAGACTATACTGTGAATTTCCTGTCCTTAACTTGCCCAAAATGGATCCTCCCGAAATTACATGGGATAAAAAGACAGTATAAATCCCAGAATAAGGTATCCAATCTTCACTTTCAAATTCAAAACTGAAACACATGATAGTTTCATTTTCAATGATTTATTACTTTTAAGGACAGAAGGTCTCATTTAATATTTTCCCAATTCCCACTGCCTGTGTGATGTTTTGTTGGGTTTTCCCCCCCTCTCTCTTTCTTTCCCTTATTTTGATTTTCCTTTTTTAGGTTGTGCTAGAAGGAAATAAAATAAAGTCCAAGTAGCGTCATTTTGTCTCCTTTGTACAACAGTACCTTAAAGAAAGATGACAGTTTCTGGTGTCCTTAGCTGCTACATGCAGGTTTTGCTTGGGCAGTGTCAGTTATGTACAGTACTGGTCAGAAGCGAAGGATGAAATGGAAAATTTCACCTCTTCTACAAAGTTGTCAAGTCAGTCTGATGGTCCTTGGAACCAGTTTGTAAATGGGGGTTTGAACCAGAGGAAGAAGACCTGCCCTTCGTGTTGGGCAGTTTGTGATCTTTTTTCCACTTCATTCTTCTGTTCTGAAACCAGATCTTGATCTGGCGCTCAGAGAGACACAAAGTGTGGGCTATCTCGATACGGCGGCGCCTGGTCAGGTACCTGTTAAAATGAAATTCTTTTTCCAGTTCTAGGACTTGCTGTCTGGTGTAAGCTGTGCGGGAGCGTTTAGGTTCCCCTCCGTTGTAATTGGGATTCACTGGGAAAAAAATACGGAGAACTTTACAAAGCTAATCTTGACTTGCCGGTTCGACTTTACAAAAGAAAATCTTATGAGCTACGAGCATGTAGCCGGGCTGGATTCGTCCCAGTTGCTTACAATGGACGGGCTGCTCTCCCCTTCGTTTGAGGCAGGCACTACGAGCACACGCAGCTAGGTAGGCTGGGAGCCTTTAGCAGCCTCCTAAAATGGAGTTTTATCCTGCACGGCAAAGCCCCGCATGGCCAACGGCCTATTTCCTCAGCAATAAAAATTTATGGCGAGTGTAATTGGCCACCTCGGCTTAAAAAGCTCGTCCACGAGCCTGGCAGAGACTCGGGCAAGCACCGCTGAGGACGATTCAGAAGCAGGGTAGAAGAGCAAAGTAAGAAGAGGATCCTTACCCGAGTTAACATGGACTTTCTTCATCCAGGGATAAACTACTGCTGGCTGCTTAACTGCGGAGCCGTTTGGGGGTTTGAGGGCCGGCTGCTGGCTGCAGGCTCGCGGGTTGGACATTGGAGGCGGTGGACAATGCTCTGCTGGGCCGGGGAAGTGGCTCGCCGGGCCGGATTGCTCCTGTCCGTGACCCCGCGGCTGCCCGGCAGAGCCCTGAGCATTACTACAGCTAAAGGGTTGCTCGCTGTAGTTTGACCGTGGGTAGAGTCCCTGGTGCTGGAAATCAGAGCCCTGCGAGGCACCGTAGTACTCGGCCCCCTGCTCGCCTAGATAGCTATTCTGTAAATATTCCTCGCAAGGAGGAAATTTGGGGTCCACATACTTAGAGTTCACCATATACGAACTCATGGCCATTAATTTCTGAAGGTAGAAAATACTAATTTTTCTCGTGTTGTCTTTTTTCCCCCTGCCATAGAGCCCTCCTACTTGCTGTCAACTGAATAAAGTTAGGCGGGCATGTGACCGGCCCGGCCAATGGGGAGCCGGGCACCCACCGCCGCATTTCCCCGCATTTCCACCGATTCCACTGAATAACATCCCTCTGACTGAGTGACCCCCCTCTCCGGCGGGCCGCACCCCCAAACCAGGTACCGGAGGTGCAGGGGGACCCCGGGGCGGTGGCCGCTGCCCTGCCCACAGCCTTTTGTCTGAGGAGCCTTCCCCCAGCCCCGAGGATGCAGCCCCGCCGTTACCAGCCAGGATGACCACCGGGGCTTGGTACCTCGTTTTAAATAAAATTTAAAAAAAAAAATCGAAAGGAATATATGCAGCGATGAGCTGAAGCGGGGTTAAAACAGAGGAAACTGATAAGCAGGAGAGAAAAAGAAAAGCCATCAAAGAAGAGGGTAATATGACGTACAATAGATCTGTCCTGTCTTTGTCTCGCAGAGGTCATCCAAAAGTTACCAGAATTTAGTTCTGCTGAATAAAATTAGGCAATCAGTAACTACTCATTCACTTTCAAGCTTCAATATGTACTCCTGCATACGTATGCGTGCACAGCCGCAAACGCCGACATACATAAATAAATCTATACATGTAAAATCACACAGATAGCAAGAAATAGTTCACTTTTAACCACTAAAGTTCAATCAACTGAACTGAAGTATCATTTAATTAGGTTAAAAATGTCACAGGTTTAATGAGATAAATTCTGTCTTCATTCATCAATATCATTCCTGGATCACAAGTAAATACATTCTAGTGAGGCGAAGGCTGCTTTTGCTGCTGTTGTAAATATTTTGATGCGATCTGGACCCTTGACAGGGAAATTTTGCTAATGTCTGGCATATTAGCTAATTTATGAAAGTCTTTTAAGAGTCATTCTCAGACTGGTAGATAATGTCCTTTTTTTTCCTAGAAAATTTGTAACTTCTAGTGAGATTAACTATTTAAATTTACATCTTGTCAGCGAGAGTTAGGACTGAACGACAACTGAAGCTTTAAAAAAAGTCCTAAAACCTAGCAAATAGGAGCGAGGCAGAAAAACTTTTATAATTTCTGAGAGTTCAGCGCGCACATGCCTCTTGATTCCGCCAGTATTTAAACTTCTAACCATTTGTAGAAAGGTGAAGTTTTTGCATCGACCATATATTCCCCTAGAATCGAATCTGTGACTATATGAATATCACACAAATTCGGTTCTACAGGGTATATATAGACAACGTAATAACATTCTGTTTTCATCTACAATATAGCAGGTCTTTGCAATTCTCATAGTCTCTTACTGTCTTCTCAGGAATGCAAACTATTCTGCTGGGACTAAGTTCTGAAATACGGATTTCCAGGAAGGTGGGATTTTGGGAAAGATTCACGCTTATTATTGTTGCAATAGTGCTATACGACCCTCCACCAATTCATGGCGACGAATTTCGCCTACTAAATTCTCAGAAAGACCTGCCGCTCTCTTTAAATTCTCTGCCGTTTACATACTCGCTAGGCAAAATGGACGTGATCGGTCAAATTGTGCTATTTAGAATAATAATGGTTAAAGTAATTTAGAAAGGAATCTTTTTAGACTAACGCGAATCCGAAGAGATTTTTCCATAATTAGAAATCCCCTAAATTAGAAAAAAAAATTTAAAATCGAAACAGAAGTAAAACAGCCGACAACAGAAACAGCAATTGGTGAAAAAGATGAGATTATAGACTGGAGTTAGTTGTTTTCGGGAAGAAGAAAGTTTCCAAATTTACCTTCATCCCATTATGCTGGTCTAGCTATTATCCCCCGAGCTGCCTGCGAGCCGCAGTCTCGCACCCTCCCAGGTTTTCCCCGCCGTAGCGTTTATGGTGAAGGGCAGGGCGAGAGGTCAGCCGAAATCATTTACAAACATATCAAAAAGTTTCATTATTTTTACTTTGTCGACAGCGGGACACAGGAGTACAAAAGTTCATGGATTGTGTCTGACCCAGCTCCTCACTGCTGTCCTACAGTCAACCTCTTCTCCTTCCACTATTTAAAACAGGCACCATAAGGACAGATAATGGTGAGGGTGTGATACATCCAACCAGTGCGGAGGGCAGATTTGGGGGTGTTGAGCTTATCCGAGCGATGTGTACCAGTTCGTTTGCCTGACTCCGACTCCCAACTGCCTGATCTGGGAGATGCTATTTTTAAACATCTGCTTTCCTACGACTGCGGTGGTGCCTTCTTTAGAGCAAGTGCAACTCGAAACGACTTTGTGTCCTTAATCCTCCCTCAGATTATTTAAATCCCCACGCAACTATTTTAAGCGTCTCGCCCGGCTTTCTCCTCCTTTCTCTGAGGGGAGGGGGGGATATCCCCCGCCCTCGCGGCGCTTATTAACCACCCTGCTGAACTGGCAGGGTAACAACCCCCGCCCCCCAAAGCGAGCTTGGGTTTGGGGCAGCCCCCAGGAACGGACAAGCCCGCCGAGGGCTGCCCAGGGAGAAGCGATGGGGCTGGGGAAGCAGCAGCTCGCCACTCTGCTTAATACTACACATTTTCATATTTGTTAGACGCTGTGACCTGCGTTTCACCTTATTGCACGACTTGCTCAGACAGGTCAAAGCCAAAGAGTTATTGATGAACAAAAGCGTTATATATTCACCTCCTGCTCAACTGCCCATACAAACCACTTTTGATCTATCAGGGTTTTTTTGTATTCTTTTTCATAACCAGTATGCTAAATGTACGTTAGCAGAAAACAAGTAATCCATACGTTTAGGGCCGGCCCTAGAATAAAATGCCAAGGGCATCTTAGTAGCGTAGGGCTGAGCTACGAGGGAAGGAAAGTTACCTATGGAACACAATTGAAACTGCACCACTAGAAGCGATTCTTTGCTTCGCCTTTATAAGGCTCAAAAACCAATATAGCAACATAAGGCAAAAGGACAAGGAGAAGCTTGGCACAGGCAAAATTGATTATCAGGAAACAGGGAGAGGAAACAGGGTAAGGCAAACGAACACAGCTCCTCTTCTCTACATTCTCCCGGTCACAGCGGGGCCGACAGAAGCAGGAAGGTCAATGTACAACGTAATGAATATCCAAATATCGAAGGCTTTCTTTCCCTCTTTGAAAGACAAACCAGTCTCAGCCTGGAGCACCAGGACTGATACACTTAACTCCTCACTAGAGCCAGAAAGGTCCAACAGCCTTTCCTTATGCTGACTTATCCGCTGCCATCTCCTCCGTCCCCTCAGCGTAGCTCAGACAGTACCATTTGGGATGCGAAAACCCCAACAGTTAAAGGTTGCCCTCTTAAGCTCAGACACCCATTCCCTTCCGTGCCTTCACAGCATTTAAATCCACATTAGAATCTCCCTTTCCTGGAGAGCCCTAGCAGTAGATCAGCTCTACCGCCCGCAGGACCTGGCTGCAGCTGGGCTGCCCAAGCTGGCCAGAGCTGACCGCCCTCAAGCTCTCACCACCTCTTTCAACCCCGTCACCAGGCTGTGCCAAACGAGAGTAACATCAGAAAGCAGGCAGAGCTCCGCTTGGAATCCCGTCTGGAGAAAAGAGTGGGAGTAACCAAGGTCATGGAGCGCTAGGATATAAAGTGATCCGTCCGCGTTCTGCACGGGGAGGCGCTGTACAGTCCCGCCGAGTTAAAATGGAAACGCTGCTAATTGCTTTGGAGTGCTTGAGAGCAGGAGGACACCTGTACAGCCCTGTAATAAACGCCCGGGAGACTGCACCTCTGCTTTTAGCACTAACCAGGATTATTACATGGTACAACAAACCAACTCCACAAGAGCCTTCACATGTTGACATGGTCCTTTTTTTGGGGGGCAATATTCATCAGGGATCATAATTTTTAATTTTTCCAGTCTGAAGGGAAGAAACAGAATTTTCAAGCAAAGCAAACTCTACAAGAAATAAGAGACTACTTGCCGTAGATGTCCTTCCATGCTGCCAAACCTGTTGCAATAAAAACGTTTGTTACTGTTGTATTCCACATACGGGCGATATTTCTGGAGAACAGTTTCAAACCACGTTTAATTGATGAAAGCAGAGGGGAGCTGGTGGTAAATCCTGCGAGCAGCCGAGTGGTGGGATAGAAGCCCCGTCCAAATGAGGACTACGTTGCATTCAGGCACTTCTTTTTTTTATGAATACACGCTTTCCCTGTGCCTGGGGTGTGATCTTTCACTTTTAATATTCATAGTCTAAATTTTATACCAGATAATTTCTAAAGACATGAGAAGTCAGACCTCTCTCTTTCATTGATGGAAAAGAAGGATAACAAAGCGCCCTTTTGTTTTTTCCTGTTTCTTTTTTCATGTGGCAATCCAGTCACTTAGAAATTAAATAATAATCAGATCACCTTTACTAAACCATCAAGGTCATATCCGTGCAAAGCACAGAAAGAACTACAATTTTATTAGAATAAATATCCAATTGCTCTAAGATAGATGTGTTTTAAGAGCACTTGATTAATTTATCAGTAACTGTGAGACGTGTCTTTGTATCATAGAGGGATAGATTTACTTGAACTTTTCTTCAAATATTTTAATAAATATATTCTAAGCTCACAATAAGGGAAAAAACACACACTTAGTCTAATACTCTTGAAAAGTGTATATTTAAAAGTAAATACTATTGGGGGTTCTCTTCTGCAAGCCATTTTTTCAGCTTCTCTATTCCCTTCCTACAATATCTTGGAGAGTTATTGTTTCAAACACAGGGCAATTGCCTCGGTATCAATAGTTCACTACATAAAGCTTCCCAAGACCGTTTTTGTTTGTTTTTGGAGGTTTTTTGGAATGGGTTGGGTTTTTTGTTTGCTTGGGTTTTTTTAAGTTCTGCCCACTAGATAACATTCAAAGCCTGCAAAGAAAGTGGATTAATATCATCATTTTGGACTAAGCATCCTTTTAAAAAAATTTTAATTAAAGAAAATTATTAACTGCAAATAAGAAAACCTGTTACATTCAGAAATGTCAGACAGGGACCAGCCAGCTCATCCCGGCGCACCCTTAGCCACCTTAGCTCTACCCGCTCGTTTTCCCAGCAGAACTGTTCTATATTGCCGGGAGGAACAAGGCTGGTACCCCACTCCCACGAAATTCCTCGGGCACAGGGAGCCCCAGCGCGGCGGTGGGGAGGCTGAGAGCGGACTTACTGTGCACTCCCCCCGCGGCCTGGGGGACCCGGTAGCAGAGGTGCCTGCACGGTCGCATTCCTGCCGATGATTCCCCGCTAACACTTCCCCGATTACTGCTTCCAGGAACGAAAGCATCTGCACTTGTATGCTCTTAAACTAATTTATGGTGGGAATTATATTTTGACTTGTCAACTCTCAAGCCATAAAACAAAGTTTATTGGAATCACGTGCTTCTAAATAGCCACTCAGGACCTATCTCGGTGGAACCATAAATAACCTTCAGCTTTAAACTTTTATTCGCTAAATAAAGGTTCGCTGAATCTATCCTATAAAATGGGACTGGGTCAGAATAGCAGGGGTGGGAGGGAGCTTAGCTGCATAGCGTTACGCCGGCCTGTTTGAGGAGCGTGTTGTAGGTAAAGCTGCAAAGGGGAATTAGCATTCCCAAAGCACTTTTGAGAAAGGACCCGGTGGCATTTCACTGTGGATGCCCGTTCAAACGTTTCTTCATACTTCTTAGGGGACAGGGAAGCCAAACGTCAGGAGAGAAAAAAAAACCCACACAAAACCCCTCAAACCAACCTAAAGATGGATCCCCCTCTCTCTCCCCTGTATGTTTTTGGGATCTTGGCCAGGCTCCCCTGAAAAATGGTTTTGAGTTGTTCATCTCATGAGCTGTGGCTCGGGAGAGCTGTGCCAGGGGCTGCGGGTTCGCCGGGCACTCGATAGATCTTTGTAAGTGACCAAACTGCTGCAAAAAGTGAGGGTATAGGGCTTCGGAAAGGAAGAAAGTGTGAAGCCTGCCACAATGAGATCTTTGAGGACTGGAAGTTTAAGGACGGCTATAAAACAATAAAACAGCCCTGGTGTGAAGGGAGCAGGGTGTGAGTTAGCAAATGAGAATTTCAAGGAGCCCGAACACAGGAAGTCAAATGTCCCTGGCAGTCTCACAGCATGAAGAAACCCAGGCATCAGCTCCCAATCTATCATGGCTAAGATGAGGCCGTCGGAGAGGCCAGTAGCTCCTGATACGTTCAAGGAAAGTCTTGCACCTTCGCCAGAGGGCGGGGAGCCGCATCAGCCCCTTCGGGGAGCGGCCACCGCAGGGACAGGCAGCTCGCCCGGCCGCGAGTGCGCCTCCGCCCGGGGGCTTAGCTCTGAAAAACGAGCCAGCTTCGGCTGCTTGCTGGGTTGTGGCACCAGCTGGGTGACGGCTTTTTAACACCAGAGTCTGCTCTTACTCAGCTATTTCCTAACGAATGTGGCTACACAAGTCTGAAGTCGCCCAAAAGGGCAGCTCAGCTCCCTCTGTATTCTTTAGATGAAAATCACAGCTGATCAATTTGTTTTCCTCCAGGGAACAAGAAACATCCCGAGGTCCTTCCCTGCTCCTTCTTTACAACCCAGAGTGACTTTGCATTCTGCTATTTTTCTTACTCTTGTCAAGGCCTTAGTCATATGGCATTGCCTTCATGGTTTTTTTAGTGGCTTGAGATGAGAAATGTCTCTTTCCCACCCTACTGCCCAGGACAGCTGGCAGGGGCAGTGTGCAAGGTGACATTTTAACTGCAGTGTGCACTTAGAAACGTTATCAGGCTCAGGGGATCTGACCAGGTACCCCCAGAAGAGGAGTGGGCTGCCTTGTACAGGCCTGACCTCGGGGTTGCTTTTAGCTGGAGCACAACCCATGCTCCCAGCCCCAGGCAAGCAGGGGAAAAGCTCACTGGTGCTCCCCAAGCCTTGCTCAGGCACCCGAGCCTGGGTACAATAGGCCCTGAATCAGGCTTCTGGCAGCCTCTAGCTACCCTCCTCCTCAAACATTTCATCCTCACTGGCTTCTGAAAGAAGGGCTCCAGTGACAGGCAGCTGTAGGGAACCAAAGTGCCCATCCCCTGGGAAGGTATGAGAAGAGGTTACACACTGGGATGTGAGGGGGAGGGTGCAATAAAAAAGTGCAAGAAAATGTGGGGAAAATAGTCTTTGATGACAAGAACCACAGTGCAGATTCGAGTGCATTTGCCCTGGGCCTGGCACTGGGTGCTTGGTACAGCAAAGATCCTTTCCCAGGCAGCGGGGGCTCTAGCCCCTCTGCCGTTAAAGAGAGTGTCACATCTCTCCCCACGTGTCTGTGATTGCATTAGTTCATCTTGAGGTAAAGAGGAGCCCACAGTTTGGAGACAAGAGACTGTCCTGCATGTGCAGGAGGAGAGGAGCTGTAGTGAGGCAGAAGGCATGGCAGCACAGTGGCTAGCCAAATTATCAACCCCTGGCAAACGGGGTGGCCTGAGACAAGCATGTGCTTCAGGCACACGTGTCTAGGAAACTGGAACTGTGGAATAGTGAGAAATTGATGATTGAGATACAGCTCACTGTCATCTAGGGACAAGATGGATGTTTCAGTAACTGAGTAATGCTAGCCATGAGATTTCTGAAGAGGGAATTAAAACAATTTTCACATTTCCTATTCTAAGATGCAGATGTGAAAGTTGGCTTTGAAGCTCTGGCCGGCTCATTCTCTAGGCTTTTATGTAAGTTTTCATACTTGAGGCTGATGACCTGGAGACAGATAAGATGTGTAATGAAGTAACACAGTAACAATTGTTTCCCCTCTGGTAATTGTGATAAAAAGGTTGGGGAAATTGAATCACATGTGTAAGTCACCATCACTCTCAATGGTACTCAACAGACATGATGACCAACACCCTAACCCAAGTACCACACTGCCAGAAAATTACAGACTCCATCTCTGCTTTGAAGACCTACTGAGTGCCTCGATAGGATCCAACCTATTATGCCCCTCTGTTTTTATCATAACCCCGACCTTTCCATAGTCACCCCGTCGCCCATGCCCTCGCCAAGCAGGATGTAGGCATGCAAAGGCCCCTGCCTGCAGCATCCCAAGGCCGCAGGCAGATCCAGTGGCAGCAGAGGCCTGGAGTGGGCAGGGTGGTGTCGAGCCGCGCCTCGACATCAAACGCGGGCAGCGGAGGCGACACCTCGGGTCCGTGGGGGGAAAGGGTGAGGAGCGCGGGACAGGGAGGGGAGGCCGGGGGCCATGGGAGCGTCTCGCCGGGGCAGGCACAGCCTGGGGCGGTGGGTGCCGCCAGGGTCATGTCCGGACACAACTTGGGAAGGTGAAGCCTGGAGGTAGTAACAGATGAGGGGGAGGCAGCAAACTCTGTTGGGCCCCGGCTTGCAGGAAGCAGGGGTGGGTCTGCAGGGGCCGGGGGCTCTGCCTGCGGGAAGGGAGCCGGCGGGAAGGAGGGTGCGGACCGCCACAGGGCTCTGGCACACACATCAAAGGGGCAGGATGGGAAGGAGTGGGTGCCCTACATCAAAGGGAGAGATGATGACCGGGAGGGCGGCGGGGCACACGAGGGCAGCCTCATGGCACTGTGGTTTCTTCAGGGAGTCCGAGAGGGAGCGCAAGAGGCCGTGGATCCGGGTCATCCCTGAGGCCTTGGCACTGGAATGAGCGGGAGAACCGGAGACGCCCGAGANCCCCGCACTCCCGTGGGCTGCAGCTCGGGTGGCTCCCGGCGTGGGGCACTGGGAAGCCACTGCCGGCTGCCTTCCCCTCTCGCCGTCCCCTCCCCCGCGGGTGATGGGAGCCGAGTGGTGGGTTTGGGCAGAGCCTGCTGCCGCTGAATGCACTTTTATTGCCTCTTGTCTCTGGCAGAGACCCTTCCTCCGCACCCCACCCGGCCTCCGCGACCTGCTGCAACGTTTATTGTGCCTCATCTTTTCCGTTCGCTTCCTGTTTTCTTCTCTCCCGCTCCGGCAGCATTGAGTGGCGCACTGCAGTAGAGCAGTAAATACTTTTAACAGCTGCCTGCCAACCGAGGGGTGAAATACCGTCTTTGTTCGGATTTTTTTTTTCTGTCCCAAGCTCTCATAAAATAGCCGGTGGAAATTGTATTTGTTTGGGGAATGAGAAAACGAACTGGGAGGATTTTCTCTTCTTATGAGTGCCAAACCTAAGTGTATTTCTCCGCCCAGTCTTATCTGGTTTCCCGGGTTCGCAGTTCATATCGCCTCCCCTCTTTGCACTAAAGCCCTGCCAGACTCGGGGGACAGAGACTGCACTTCTCCTCCAGGCAACCTGCGGCAGCTAAGCGGGATCCCAGTCTGACTTCCCAAATGGCAGACGGTGCCAGCGGTACCTGGGCACTGCCAGGGAGTGCAGGCTGCCGCTTCCTGCTGGCTGCTTTGTGGTGTGTCAGGAAAGGGTAGGCTAAGGATCGGTCGGTTCCTTTCAACAAAAAAATGAAATTAGTCATAAATTCTGTCGAACACGTCTGGAAACGAAGCAAGTGCGAAAAATATGACTGTGAATTCTGTATTTTAAAACCTTCAGCATATCTATACTCATACCACGTTATCTAGGTGTCTAAATAGGTATAAAAATACATTCCTCATATGCGCCATATATATGTATATCTATACGTACATACAGAGTTTTCTACGAATACATACAATTACAGAGCTATGTTTAAGAACATAAATAAACCTATGTGTACTTCAGTGTGAATAAAAATAAATAAATAAATAAATAAATACAGTAAGAAAAAAGAATAAGAGCAAAAGGAAACAAGGAAGGAAGCTGTTTAGAAGGGGGGAAAGCCGAACTCCCACATAAACCAGCGCAATAACAAATGCATATGTGTATCCGTATGTCAGCAGATGGACCCTCAGACACACATGCACATTAGAATTCGTTAGAACATTCTGCTTTTGTTTTCTTCTTTTTCCCCAGGTTTAAGTTTTTGGAGAGATTTGTAGCCAACTAGCTGTAATTACTGGGTCACCTAGAAGAGATTCTGAGAGTGAAACCTAACACGGCGCTTACTTTACAAGTTACTCTCGAAGACTGCTGCTATGTTGATAATGATTCGTCCCAAATAATCCCCAAGTCCTGCAGTAGGGCAGGGCAGTCGACCGGTGCAAAGAGCCAAAGCGTGGGGGACAGGGCGCTTTACCGTAGTGGGACTGGGGCTTAACAGGGGGGGGAGGTGCTCGACGACGGGTTGAAGAATTTCTTCTGGACCTTCAAAATGNGGGCCGGTGAGCCCCTCGCCCCGGAGGGGAGAGCGGCCAGGCTTGTCCTACAGCGCCTTCTCCTGGAAGAGGTCGCGGAGACATAATGGCTGGTGGCGGCGATGAGGCCTGTCGCGCCCCCGGCGGCCGCTCCGCCGCTCTGCCCGGCAGCCCTGGGGGCGGGAGCCGGGGGCAGGTGGCCACGTCCTGGGCCGTCGGGNCCTCTTTGCACTAAAGCCCTGCCAGACTCGGGGGACAGAGACTGCACTTCTCCTCCAGGCAACCTGCGGCAGCTAAGCGGGATCCCAGTCTGACTTCCCAAATGGCAGACGGTGCCAGCGGTACCTGGGCACTGCCAGGGAGTGCAGGCTGCCGCTTCCTGCTGGCTGCTTTGTGGTGTGTCAGGAAAGGGTAGGCTAAGGATCGGTCGGTTCCTTTCAACAAAAAAATGAAATTAGTCATAAATTCTGTCGAACACGTCTGGAAACGAAGCAAGTGCGAAAAATATGACTGTGAATTCTGTATTTTAAAACCTTCAGCATATCTATACTCATACCACGTTATCTAGGTGTCTAAATAGGTATAAAAATACATTCCTCATATGCGCCATATATATGTATATCTATACGTACATACAGAGTTTTCTACGAATACATACAATTACAGAGCTATGTTTAAGAACATAAATAAACCTATGTGTACTTCAGTGTGAATAAAAATAAATAAATAAATAAATAAATACAGTAAGAAAAAAGAATAAGAGCAAAAGGAAACAAGGAAGGAAGCTGTTTAGAAGGGGGGAAAGCCGAACTCCCACATAAACCAGCGCAATAACAAATGCATATGTGTATCCGTATGTCAGCAGATGGACCCTCAGACACACATGCACATTAGAATTCGTTAGAACATTCTGCTTTTGTTTTCTTCTTTTTCCCCAGGTTTAAGTTTTTGGAGAGATTTGTAGCCAACTAGCTGTAATTACTGGGTCACCTAGAAGAGATTCTGAGAGTGAAACCTAACACGGCGCTTACTTTACAAGTTACTCTCGAAGACTGCTGCTATGTTGATAATGATTCGTCCCAAATAATCCCCAAGTCCTGCAGTAGGGCAGGGCAGTCGACCGGTGCAAAGAGCCAAAGCGTGGGGGACAGGGCGCTTTACCGTAGTGGGACTGGGGCTTAACAGGGGGGGGAGGTGCTCGACGACGGGTTGAAGAATTTCTTCTGGACCTTCAAAATGCGTACCGGGACGCAATTCTCACATTTCCATTCTCACTGTGTATGATTTAATCAGGCGTTTTGCTTTACCGTTAATTAACTGGCTGCTTTTGGGGTAAATAGCGATTTGGTAAATTCCTGCCGTGCAATGGCAAGGTGAGTTGCCATCACCGACCACCGATATGAACGCTAAATACATGCTAGGCAGTGTGTTTTCTAACGTGCATTAACTCTTTGAAAATGAAGCTGAGTAAAATATATATACGTTCAAAATAATGTACCTCCATGGGTTCTGCGGAGAGAAGTATAGGTGTAAATCTGTATATATACATATATAGGTAATGTGAGTATGGATATATACACATATATAGGTAAGGCAGGTATGGTTAACACAATTGTTCAAGCTCCTCAGCATAATACAAAGTAAACCCGGGGTGTTGTTGTTGGGTTTGGGGTTTGGTTTTAGGTGCTTTTTTTCCTGAGAAGTCATCCCTCATTTAGCCCCCGATGATTTCCATGGGAGTGAATAGCCGTTCTGCAGGCGTGCGCTCCCGGCTGCCGAGCCCTGCCCGCATGCCGCCCACCGAGCAGGTCAAGCCTCAGCCCTAGCTCCGTGGCACTGCGGGAGAAGGATGTAAAAAAACGTCCCGACGGAGCGGGAGAGACCTCCCGGGACTGGCCTCGGGCACAGCCCCCGGCTCGACCGGCTCGGCGGGGCCGCCATGCGCCCTCCGCCCCCGTGGGAGAACTGACCCTGATTCTCCTGCGAAAGCACCTGTTAAGCTTTAAAGCTACGCGGCCGTCGTTCCGTCATGGGGAAAACAAACCAGGGCATCACCACAGAGCGCTTCAGACCCGTAGGGCGGAAAGTACACGGGAAAAAAAAAAAACAAAAACAAGAAGGGCTTTTATTGGAAGAACCCCCCCCCGGCAGGCGAGGCACTGCCTGCGCGCACTGAGCCCGCCGAGGAGCGCCGCGCCATCACGGCCCGCGGCGCATTTTCCGTGCCTAACCGCGTGTAACAGCCGCCCACATTCCGCAGCATGCCCGCAGCTATGATTAGTAATAATAACACTTCCGATAATTACAATAGCAATAACAACAACGGTAGTAGTAACAAAAATAGTAATAGCAATACTAATAGAAAGAATAAGGGACTGCGAGAGACAAGTGACCAAGGGTGACAGTAGGACAGGGGAGCCCGTGCCGTGCGGCGGATCGCACGGAGCGTGGAGTACCAGCGGCCAGCCCGAGGGCAGCTGAGTGCTTACCGGTTCGCGGCACTGCCCGCCGGCCGAGGAGCCCGGGAGGGTTGCTGTAATCCATTTTGCACCCGCGTAGCGATCCTTGTGCCGAACAAGATAGCGGCAGCGGGAGCATCAAGCGGCGGGAGAGGAGCGGTGCGGCGGCGGGCATGGGGCTCCGCGCATCCCTCCGTGGGCGCGGGAGAGGAGTCGGCGTGGGGCTCGGGAAGTGTCAGTACGGAGGTGGAGGAACCGGCCGCGGGTCTGGGGGCGCGGGACACAAACATGAGGGCGACTGCCATACACCTCAGCCTAGACAAAGGTTAGAAAAAGAGGGGCTGAGGCTCTCTGAAGGCAGAATGCAGGGGGAAATTCGCCAGGGAAATCAGGAAAAGGCCATGAAAGCGCTCGCTGCCTGCACATGACCAGCCGCAGCCAATGACGAGCCCAAATAGGTCATAAAAAGGTCTATTACCAAGTTGTAAATTTTCTTCAAACAAAAAGGAATTTACTGCAATTCCTTGCGGATTTTGCACATAGTACTTCCCAGCGCCATGTTTTTTTCGCGCTGCGCTTTTAAGAGTCTTCGATCCCTCCTGCCCTCGTTCTGCGCGTCCCGGGAGCGGTGGGGGAGCCCCGCAAGCACGACCGGGACGCGAGAGATCCGCGCGGGACGCGGAAAATGGGAAAAGCGGTCGCGGAGCGGCATGAAGAGCGCAAGAGCGTTGTATCGAAGGATCTGTTTTTTCCCAAACGAAAGGGGGCCTAATCCGCATCCCCACGCCCTCACCATTCGCCCCCCCACCGCTCCACTGGGCACTAAAAGAAACCACATTTGTTTTAGCGCCCACTACTGAAGCGGAAGCCGTCGCCGACATAAAAATAGACCTAGACTCTTCCCCATTCTGCAGTGTGCGGCTCCCTCAGTTTGCTCTAAGCACTGCCACCGCGCCCAGGTTGCCTCCGCCCACGATAAAACCTTCCGGGGGCAACAACATGGAAAATCTGATTCCTAGAAAACATGCTAAAAATCTAAAAATGAACCTCCGTCCACAGGGAATTCTCGGCTTAGAGACGGAATACTGTGGGTGTTTCTTGCTCAAGTTTTGTTTCAGAGTACAGCCAGAGCCCTTCCTCCGTGATCTCCGTGCTAATTGTAAATGCCAGCAAAAGTAAACGCGTCTAAAGATACAGGATCATTGTAGGACCTTTTTAACACACTGCTTCAGGCTGTTGCACACCTGTGATTATCACATCCGTGGTGTGTGTCCCTCGGCAGAAGCCCTGGCAGCTTTCATGAGGTCTCTGCAGCCCTCTCGGCCACGCTGAACTCCTCCACGAGGGAACGGGGAAATTCCCCAGAAAGCAATGGCGCGGTACATCCGCGCAGCGGCCGTCTGAGGCGACCTCTCGCCTCCGAACCCGCGCAGCTACGGCTTTTCCTGGCCGAAAGCTCGATGTCTTCTCCGGAGCTCATTGACTCGGGTTGCACAGAGGACTCACTGAGCACCTGGGTCAATTTCTGACTCGGTTTTCTTTTTTCTTACCACGTCTCCTAGTAAGACCGAGAGAGAGCTTCATGTACGGGGGAAAATATCTTAACTACAGAGACGTTTGTTTTTCCTAATGACTAAGCCAGGGACGATTCCAGTTACCACTAGGCCTTCACCAATTATATGCACACAGGGAAGTCAGTTTTCGGCTGCGTGGCCGCGTCTCCCAGTCGGCCCCGGCAGAGCGACGCTAACGGAAACTTCTTCAGGAATAACTTAATTTTATTATTTTTGTCTGATAACTAAAAACAACTACAGCAGCAGTTTTCTCCCGGACAAATACTAGCCTGGGAAGTGGCCGCTCGGGTGTGAAGGTCCCCGACGTGTCTGTCCCCCGCGGGCAGCCCGGGTTTGCATCATGGCTTTCTCCGCGCAGGGCCCGCCGCTACCTTGCTGCGCCCAGCCTCTGCAGCAAGCGAAGCAGAGAGAAGAGGTTTTTCCCTGCCCGTAGACGAAACATGTCGGTGTCACTGGCACGAGTATTATTTTGAAAAACGGTATTTTTTTGAACGTCGGACTACTGGGTTTCTTTAAGTGTGCAGCCACCAACTCCACATCCTCCCTGTACATTAGGGCTACCCGTGTATTTGTGCAAATCCGTGCAGCGAAACGTTTACGTCGCTGCTTTGTTGCAGCTTCCCCTCCTTTACAACCTTTAGCCAACTAGGCGATTAAAATAAAACGGAGAACAATAGCTCCACTTGCTCGTGCCTTCCTCCAGAGCTGGCGCTTTGCAGGAGTGGAAACGTTTCTGTCTCGGTGGCGGGAAGGGAAACGAAATGAACCACAGCCGCCCTACAAACCCCATCCCCATAGACGGCGTTTCCTGCAGCGCCGGGTGCTTCCCCGGGAGCGAAGCGGTGGGTGAGGGAGAATGCCCAGCCCCGGGCAGGCACGGCAGCGGCCGGCGGCCTGCACCCCTCGGCACCACGGCAGTGATTTTCCGAGCGAGGCCACGGCTCGGGCCTGGCTTCGTCGGGATCATGCTCCTTTCTGGGCAGATAGTAGAAATATGTCGTATTTGTCGCTGTGTCTAGCGTGTCCATTCGATTTCTTTCACGGAACCATCACTCAAGGGGTTGTCAGGCGGTGGGGGAAAATGACGCTGAAACCTTGGTAGGGACTTATACCTCATCCCTCGGCCCTCTGCCTGCTGCTCCTAAAAAGGATTGCTCTCCGCCGTCCTGTTTGCTACCGCGCTCTGACTGACCCCGCCGCGAAGCAGGAGCAAGGGAAGGGAGGGAAGAGGGAGAGAGAAACTAAACTCTTTTACTAATCGGAGCGGACCTCTCCTCCCATGGCTGTGGGAACCGTGCGGCAGGCTCTGTCCTCGCCGGCTGCCTCCTCTACTGGGAAAAGCCCTCAAGCCGTACTGTAATATTTAGGTGGAGAAACGTCCTTCTCTCGATCTACCTACGGTTTGGGACCCTCAGTCGTTACAGGCCCCGAGAAATCCCCATAAAACACCGCAAAAGCTTTGCATGTCTACGCTTCTCCGGCGTCCACCGGGGAGGCTAGGCCCGTTTTGGCCGTGGTTTGCGTCGCCGTGGAAGCGCCGCACCGGCCGGGAGCAGCCCTTGGGGCCGGCGGCAGAGCACCGTGGGCCCGGGGGCTGTTCCCCCCAGTTGGGCTGGGCCTTGAACTGCTTCGCTGGGTGAAGGGCCGTGTTTGCCGGCAGGCGCCCCTTGAACCGTCTCCTCGCAGCCCGGAATGAGGGGCAGGAGCAGGCGGGAGCAGGGCCCAGGCTCAAACATCGGCGGCTCCCAGGGCCCGCCCGCAGCAGGGCTCGGCTCGCAGGTGGGACCGCGGTCTCCGCAGCGCCCATGGCAGGGAGAGAAAAACAATGGGCCATTCTCAGACCCCACAGAAACACCCAGTATTCGAGGACAGAAGAGGCGCAGGAAAGGCGCAGCGGAGAGTTAGTCCAGACACGTGGAGACTCTGAAGGTTACTGGAAGAGTGGATTACAAAAAGGATATCGGGACGCTGATACATTTTATAACTGAACAAATTTAGTTTATTTTAATCAAACATCATAGCAGAAGGTTAAATATATTTCTAAGATATTTTCTTCGATTTTATTAAATTTATATAATTTATTCAACGTTAGATAAGAACAAGAATTGAAATACATAGTACAAGTGCACTTGTCTTGATTAATAAAGCATTATTAAGTGTCTCGCTTATTGGTATTTATTATTAGGAAGTTTATGTCGTTTCCCGCAATTTTCACCTCTTAAGATTGCATATATATATATATTTCTATATAATTAGAAATTTATTGCTACAAACTCTGTATCAAATTTGCAGAAATAGGTAGATGAAATATTAAATCTATAGATTATTCCGGATACACTTATAAACAAAATAAACCCACAAACAAGTGAAGCACCCGAAGAAGGGAAATGTCAAGTGGAGGGACTCGTCCTACGGCAAGATCACGTACAGGGGTAGATGAGCCAAGATGTCAGGTTATGGCCCTGATTATATTTGATTGTCTTTCACAAAGACTTTCAGGACAAAAATTAATTCGTCTGGCCTTCAGCTCTGTCTTCTTCCAGATCATATGCTTCCTTTTTGGCCTCCCCTTCCTTTCCCTCCTGTCTGGAATCGGGGAATTTGTCCTTGTTGTTCTCTTTTTTCCATTTCATTCTCCTGTTCTGAAACCAGATCTTTACCTGCCTCTCGGTGAGTCCTAGTGCGTGGGACACCTCGATCCTCCTCTTCCTGGTCAGATAGGGATTAAATAGGAACTCCTTTTCCAGCTCTAGAGTCTGGAATCGGCTGTATGTTTGTCTTCCTCTCCTCCTACCCGGCGCTGCTGTTTAAAACAAAAACATAGGGATTTGGAGGTTGGCGTGGCCGTTCAAAACAAGGCGTAGGCAGGGTGCGAGGGCTCCCGTCCCTCTGGAATCCCTCGAGAGAAGCCCCACAGAACCAAAGGGTGGTAAACAGAAGGCACAGAGGAGTCTAGAGCTTTACACGAGTGAGAGAAAAACAGAGATAGCAAAGGCACGAAGCGCCTCATCTGTTCCTCTGCACAGGGGATTGCGGGTTCACTTTAGCGTCTTGTATTCCCCCCTACCCCGCTTCCCGACCCTGCACCCTTCCTGCTCAGGCAGCGGCGACAGGAGACGAGAGAGCCTGTCAGCTGTGCCTCAGGGTCCGAGAGGCGTCTTGGTTTGGCAGTTGCCTGCTGGAGAGGTTTCTGTTTGCTTACTGTATCGCTTTATTATCGCAAGTCACCGCGGCGATCGGAACGGCAGAAAGAGAGGAAGGGAGTGGGGGAAACAGAGGCAGGGAGCGAGAGTCAGCAAGAAAGAAGCCGGAGGAGGAAAAGAAAGTTTAAAACTCAGACGTGAGATGGAAGCAAATTTTTGACTGCGTCCAACCTTGTGGTCTCATCCAGGGAAACATTTGAGCAGGAGACGAGCTCTGATTTAAGTGGTCTGGTTCCTCGCCAATATTAGCACCGGACGATTTACAGTCAGGATATTGTACCAGCTCGGCCTCTTGCTGTGTCGTAAAAATCTGCTGTCTCTGTAAGTTATCGTATCCGTAAAATTTAGCGGGCTCCCCGTGACAGGTAACCCCGCTGCAGGGGGCAGGAGGCGGAGGCGCGGCGGGGGGAGGAGGAGGCGGCTGGTAGGCGGCCGTGGGGCTCCCCCCGGCCGGGTGGTAAAAGTCCGAGGCCGCGCAGCCGCCGCCCCCT
>WEKX01027144.1:286814-316375 GCA_013390025.1 Pitta sordida | reverse complement strand
CACAGACTGTACACTTTATGCCACGCTGTTAAATTGCAGGGAGATCGAAGAATAGGGGTTTTTTTTTAGGAAAAAAAATTGGCCACAATATTATGTTCTTTCTTCTTTCAATAATGCAACTGTCACGTTGCCCAGATTTCTATGTGTCGTATTTTCATATAGTCGGCGTCTGGACTGAGGACTCAGATTCCCCGGATTATTTTTGACCGAGGGCGGGGGACAGACACGACGTTCTGTTGACATAACGTGTTTTCCTAAATATGAAAGCATATAAAATAAGCAATATACCACGCTGGCCTTTTCTTCAAAGGTGTTATTTGCCAGCGTAAGGATCGCACAGTTGCACTGACTGTACTCTCAGATTCGCCCGAAACCTCAGCCCTTCCCCAATTATATTTCTGTATTTCTGTGAACACTCAAGTGCATTATCTCCTGCGATGAGATTTTGGTGTATATATTGGCCGCCGATCCAGCCCTCTGCCTCAGAATTTGGGCTGAACATGCATCTTTCAGAAGATTCCTGCCGCGTTTATAGTTTAATTGGAAAATAAGCAAGTGCCCTTTTCGTTCTCCTTAAAGGATAAGCCCAAAGACATTTAGCAATAGCTCACAACCTTTTCTGTCTAAAGGAATTAAATAGGGAAAGAGGTAAAAAGGAAAAATAGAGGAGGTTATAGACTCACACAAAATCATCACACTTACACGACGGTTCAAAAAAACAAGAAAGCGGCATTTCCATATTGTGGTGTATATAACTTTTGAAAATTAACAGCACACCCTGACTCCCATTACTCTTTCACATTCGCTGAGATCGGCCTCACTGTAATTGCTAGAGCTTAAAACACCTCGTATGAAGCCTAATGGGCTTGGGATTGGCGTGGGCTCTCGCAAAGAGAACCCTTATGCCAAGAAAAACAAACACAAAAAATTCGCTANAAAAAAACAAGAAAGCGGCATTTCCATATTGTGGTGTATATAACTTTTGAAAATTAACAGCACACCCTGACTCCCATTACTCTTTCACATTCGCTGAGATCGGCCTCACTGTAATTGCTAGAGCTTAAAACACCTCGTATGAAGCCTAATGGGCTTGGGATTGGCGTGGGCTCTCGCAAAGAGAACCCTTATGCCAAGAAAAACAAACACAAAAACTTCGCTAAACATTTCGCCCTCGAAATGGGGATCTCCACCGAGAGACCAGTGGATTTTCCTCTGGGATACTGCTGTGCCTGCAACGGCTACCTCTGGCGTCAGAGATCCCAAGGATTTCAGATAGTACAATGCCGTTTTATTAGCGACGGAAAGGCTATTTCTAGGAAAGTGTTAACAATGAACTTCTAGAAAAACAAACCAAAACCAAAACCAAAACAAAACACCAAAATACCACCACTCCAGCAGACAAAGTGCCAACAAATGCTTTCATGAGAGACGGGGTTTTAAAAAATGCCGAGTATGGCTGAGCCAACATGAAACAGATCTTGATGAATTCTGCAAATAAGCTGAAGCCCTTTCTTTCCTCATATTCTGACCAGAAGTGCACACTGGAGGGGAAAAAAATAAAACAAAACAAAATCCAGAAAGGTAGAACATGTTCTGTCGCTGGAGAATGTCCGGGAAATTCATAAATTTCACTTTAATTTTCTAATTCCTACTTTCATTTTAATAGATCTCCATAGTATTTTTAAAGAGAAGGATTTCATTCAGCAATGCCTTGGCAAGGTGACGTTAGGATATTAAAAATATCTTCTTTTCTCTTTAGTGTCTCTGTCTTTCTTTTAAAAAATAAGCACTCTCAGGAGCGAACATTAATCTCGTCTTTAAATAAAATATGTTTTTAACATTATGCTTTGTGTATCTGGAGGTTTATTTAAGAAAAGCTTTGAGTAGTAATCGAAGATAAATTGTGGAAATTCATGGTTTTTACATTACTTTTGTTCCACCCGCGTTAAGACTGTCCTTAAAGGGGTAGATGGACTTTTGTTCTAGGGAACGAATTCTGAATATCTCTGTGTTTGAGGTTTTTTCTTTCTTAAAATTATATTTGGTTTTTTTTTTTTAAAGCTCGGATACATTATAAAAGATTATGACCAAAAAAAAAATTTTTTTTAAAGTGGCACGTTTCTCCAGCACGTCACGGTTATGGGTTATTTGTTTAATAAATCTTTTTGATGCTTTATTTTCTCATTTGGGAGGCCCCGAAATCTTATCGTTACTTATATATTAGATATTTTATTAGCAGTGGAATTATTATTAGGCGGAAAAGAGACTGGAGCAGCAGCGGCTGCAGCATTGCAGCGCCCGGGCGCGCCCTCCTGTGGCCGCTGCCCGCCAGGCACCCGCAATTTCCTCCTCTCCCAAGTCTTTCTCCTCGGTCCAATTTGCTCGCGGTCTCGGGCTTCTGCTTTTCTTTTTAAATAGAAACTTAACACCGCTATCACTGAGCGGTTTTGCAAGGTTAAGGCCGGGGTGCTTCGGTTTCCGCGGGCCGCTTTTGTGGGATCTTAGCATTTTTAAGGCGTATTAATACGCTGAGATAGACTATTGAAGCGCTGCAGGGAACAGAAAATCAAACGACTCGTTCTCGCCGTGTGGATTAAGGATCGGGAGACACACGAGAATTTTGCTATAAGGTCAGGCAAAATGTTGTGAGGAATTCCTCGCGACTTCGTGCATATCTATTTAATGGATTTTTTGGGTAAAAACACATCCGCAGAAAACTTTCATAGAAATATCATCTCTCTCCCTAAATTGCAAGGCATTTCCTACAGCCCACGCTTTCCCCCTCCCCTTCTAAGCAAAAACCTTATTTTTCTTAGGAGCTAGAAAAATTAATAAAAATAAAAGTATATGGATCGAATTCCCAGGGTGTGGAAGAGAAAGAGAGGGAAGTGAGGAGCCCCCTGTGCTCCAGCTGGAGAGGACCGAAGCGAGGCACCCTCACTGCACGCCGCCGAGAGCTCATCTCGACCCAGCCGGGATTTTCTTTGCGTTATGATACATTTGCTAATACGGCCTGCTATGCGGTAAAAAGTGTGTGTGTGGCTGTGCATGTGTGTGAAAGAGAGAGAGAGGGAGGGAGGGAGGAAGACAGAGAGAGAGAGAGTGGGTGGTGGTTGAAAATAACAGAGGAACTTTAAGGCGCCTAATTATTCAGAAAGGTTAAAGGTGATGACCTTGACATTTTGGAAGTTCAAAGACATACACTTATGTTTTTCTTGCTAAAGGGTTTCAAAAAAAATTTTTAGTCATGCCTCCATTCCCTTCTCTTTCTCGATTTTTTGAATTCTCGGTCTTTTCCTGACTTACTTGGCACTTTTGCTTTCCCTGCGTGCGAGCGTAGTGAGAGTCCTTTCGTCCTATTCAAAAAAGGCAAATTCTTTTCTCACTCGTCGCCTTTATTGCACATTGCGGAAATCTCTTTTTCACCCACCAGAAGGTGTATAATATAACCTAATTAAGCTGTTTAGAACCTCGGGGTTTATGGTGTTGTCTAGACAGTTCAAGGTTTTGTAAACAGCTCAGCCAGGTCACCCAAGATAAAGCGGCGAGGAGTGGAGCGGATCTCCGGCGGGGCCCGACGCGGCCGAGCAGCGAGCTGAGCACCGCTCACCCTGCCAGGCAACCTTCTTTAGGAGATCCACAGCTCTCTGCCTGCAAAGGGGCTTATTTTGGGTGGTGGATGGAGGTTTTTTCTTTGTTGTTTTTTTTTTGTTGTTGTTGTTTAGGGGTTTGGGGTTTTTGGGGGGGTTGGTTGGTTTTTGGCGTTTCCTCCCCCCGCCCCCCCACTAGTGCCAATTTTTTATAGCTCCCTCTTGTCTGACTCGCTCGGAGCTCTCGGTCTTTCTGCCTTGCTCTTCACTACCCAGCAAACAGGCATTGACGTTGGGGATTCTGGGCTTTTTTTGGAGGCTGATCAGTTAAACAAAAAGCCGTTTTCGCTGTTTTTAGTAATTGTAGGAGCATCAGAAATTATGGTCTGCAGACACCCACGTCTGCTCTGTCTCACAGCGAAGGGAAGGTACACCTACCTACAAAGGGAGACATAGGCATCTAAACATTACTTAATTAAACTGCATTTAAAATAACCCGGCTAAGCTTCCTCCAGTTATTATTTAACTGCACCTGATTCTAGTCTGGGAAACAGTAGGATCTTTTGGAGATGGAAATCCATACAGTGCACGGAAGCTATAACCTTAACTTTACTAGAAACCATTTATTCACATGAAAAAGACAGTGGCCCATGCTTTTGGATGACAATATAAACATATATATATATATTTATATATATAGCCAGCGTACATTTACCATCTCTTAAATAAACCGCATTCACTTAAAGGGAGGAAATTGTTACCCTAGCTCAATAGCAACAACAGAGACCCCCCCGAACTCAATGAATTGGAAGCAAAAACTACCAGACACTCTGCAGGTCCATTGCTGGTACTGTGAGAGAGGGAAAAAAACCCCACCACCTTTGGCGAAAAACAGTTGGACAGTTGGATTTACCCTAGTTTCCCCTTATCAGGAATCTGCTCCGCCAAGCCCCGAAATCTCCAGTGGCCATTCAATGTGTGGAGTTGCACATGAAAATGAAACTTTGAGTTCCGCAGAGTGGATGTGTCATATAAACCAATTAACTTTTGCATTCAAATGGTAGGTCAGAGAGACCGACTGTGTTTCTTCTTTCTTCCTTTTCTCTTGCTTTTTCTTTTTAAATATATTTTTCCTTTATTTTTTGTTTTTTCTTTCCTTTTTTAATATTTTTTCAAAACAAGGGATTCCCAGTGAAATATTGGAGTCGATCCCTGTTCAATTTCTTTTCTTTCATCCTTCGATTCTGGAACCAGATTTTAACTTGCCGGTCAGTGAGGTTGAGCATTCTGGACAACTGCAGTCTTTTCTCTTTGTTTATGTACACGTTGAAGAAAAATTCCCTTTCCAGTTCTCTTATCTGATATTTGGTATAGGGACATCTCTTTTTCCTTGATCGCTGGGGAATTGCTGAAATTCGAGAAAGAAGAAACTGATTTACGCTGCTGCTACAAACATACTCAGGGAGGAATTGATCAGAGACTTTGATAATATCCCGTTGACCAGAAAACAGCCCTCTAGCAGTTCAAAAAATATTCCTGGCGCTTAGAATATCCGGGTGACTTAGAAAAAAAAAGCTTATTTCCCAACTTCTCTTTAACAGAGAGCTCTTCGAGCAATACAGGGAGATATTTAAATGGGCTGGAAAAATTCCAAGTTTCTCAAACTCCTCTCTCACACACACCCCCCGCCCCAAACAAATGAAGATCTTAAGCTCTAAACAGAAGGGAGCTCTGAGCACTACCTGTGAAATCTCCCCGTCTCCGCTCGACAAACCAACAATTTAATAACAATTAATATCCTCTTCCAAGAATACCTTAAGCCTACCTAAATTGGTTTCCTATCGTAAACACGCTTTACAACGGTAAAGGAAACCTTATAGGATATATAAAATCCTTTGGATGCTTATAAAATTGCACATAAAATGCGGCTTGACAAAGTGTTGGCCTTGTACTCTTGCCCCCAATTTACTACTGATACCTACCTGAACTGTTGCTCTTCTCTGCAACAGCCTCACCAGAAGGGGAATCGGCGCTGTTTGCTGGTGTCACTTTCTTCTCCTGGCTGGAAGATGTTTTACTGCAAGTGTTGTTCTGGGCTTTCAAGTCGCCCTTCTCTGAGTCCCCCTCTCCCTCGGAGTGCTGCTGGTACGGGGCTCCGGGGGCTGTCTCGTAAAACTGGTCGAAACCTTGCGGCAGGATGCCGTTCCTCCCCACCGAGCTGTAGAAGTTGGAGGCGGCGGGAGACGGTCCGTGGTGTCCGCAGACAGAGTCCGTTTTGAACAACATTTCCGTCCTCCTGTTCGCAGGCTGCAGAAAGTCTCTGTGCATCACTTCTTCAGCTGAGTAATAAGGAGCATAACTGCCCCTATACTGCCATTTGCTGCGCTCTAATCCGTATTCCCTGAATGCTACTTCACGCACAGGTTGAACATGAGGTAAATTAGAAGAATAAGGAAAAGTCATTTGACAGGACGACGATTGAGACAAAAAAGAGGATTTCGTCGAGAAATCTGAGGGTGAGACGTAATAAGCGCACCCTGGCAGATACATATTGGATGTGCCGTGACTGCAATCGTCAAACTCAGTCATGTCTTCTCTTTTGCGATTGCAAGCAACCAGGAGGCTTCAATGCATTGAACAAGATCCATCTATTGCACAAGAGGGTTTGGACAGGATCAACTAAGAAAAAATCCCCACCGTGTGCTGACGTGCAATTCATCTTGATTGATTCTAGTGGTAATTATGTCACGTGACGTGATGTAGAAATGTCCTTATATCTATATCAGCCCCTCGGAAAGGCTCCTAAGATCTCTCCAAAGAGCCCTCCCAGCACGGGGAGGCGAGCGTGCCGTTTGTACAAATATAGCCTTTTTTTCCTCTCATCCTTTCACCAGGCGATGTGAGACACACGTAGGTGGTGCNGGCCTCCGCGGGCAGCGAGGGGGGAGTGCTGCCACCGTCGGAGAGGGTAGCCCTCGGAGCAAGGGGTGCGGGCTCACAGACGCGCGCCCGCGGCTCGGAAACGTGATGGCCCCTACTGAGAAGGAGCGATACTCTACGGCCGCCGCTCACGAGGGTGATGAGCGGTTGGGTGATGGTTCACTCAAGAGAGACAAGTCCCATTCACACGCTCGAGTGTATGGCCGGACCTGCCCGGTCGGCTCCGGCAATCCACAGTTGGCATCAAAACCAGTCACGAAATTCAAAGCCTGAGTTTCGATCATCTCGTTTTCCCTCGCTTATAAGCCCAAACACTGCGCGCTTGTATCAGGGCACCAAACTGAAATGAGAAATACGCAAACAGAACATCTCTCAGCAGCCGGGTTTATGAAAGGGAGACACTTTCGGGCTCTTCTGGAAGGCAAAGAACTAGGGCAGGAAGAGAAGTCCACCAAGCGCAGTTTCCTTGGGAAGCAGAGCAACACACAAAGTGACCTCTGTTCCCCTGTCTCCAACTCCCACCAAAATGTTCATTTTAATTGGAAGGGAAAAGCAGGGCTGGTAGCAGGAGACACGCACAAGCAGCCGCCAGCCCCGCTCCCGCCCTGCCTTCGAGGACTCATTTTCGCCAATTTTCATTTTCCCCTTGAAATATGATTTTATATAAACGAGCACAAACACAGTCGCAAAGGCTGAAAATAAGAATAAATAATACACACCAGCAACAGTCCTATGCTTGAGCAATTCCTCATTCCAGAAACGTTTGCCAGCTCTCTATGGGAATGCTTTTTTTCCCCGCCACAATACAGCATAGCCAGGGTAGGCCCATCACATGCCACTCTCCAAATAAACCCGAAATCTGGGCGAGCTCCCCAAGCCGAGCAGAGCCGCCTCCGACCATCCCGTCAATGCCCAAGGGGAGGCTCCAGAAAGTCCACAGACCCCACAGCACCTCCACAAATGCAGCCTCCAGGTTCCACAGCAAGCGGAGAGGGCAGCAGGTGGGGAACCGGCCCCACAGCGCTGCGGGCAAGCAAGGAGAAGGCCCGTGAGTTCCCCGGTTCCTTGAGGCGGCGGTGCCCCCTGAGGATCCAGCTCCACTGCGACAAGCGCCTCCTGCGCGCCCCCAGTTCCGCGGTGCGGAGAAGCTCCGGCAGCGGGAGCCCCGCAGCCTGGGCTGCTCCCTCCACCCAGACCCTCCGCCCCACCGCCGCCGCCGGCACGGCCCTTCCCGCATCTCCTGGCTCCCCAGAGCAGTCGAGGGCTGCCCAAGGGGCTTCCTTGCCGCAGCCCAGCTTGCCCTGTCTGCAAATAAAAAGACCAAAGCCAGGGAGATACTATAGATAGGACCCGTTCCTTCACCCTCTCTTTTCTTTCCTTTTTTTCCTTTATACAGTGTGTGGGGGGGTTTTGTCTTGGTGTCTCGCTTGCAAAAAACACCTCAAATGCCACATATTGCCTCCAGTAGATAGACTCTTGCAAGTTATCACTAGAAATCAAAGCACAGAACCACCATTCCCTGCCTTAATCTGCTTTCGAGCCCTCTCGATTCTGCCGCAACAGACAAACAACCTCCTAAAAATTATGTCTGCGCAGTTAAAATGGCTCCTGTGTCACTTACCACCCTGGACCCTGCAGCAAAGCAGGGCAGGGCTCTGTTTAAGTTGTATCCTCTCAGGTTTCGGATCGTCTATCTTATCAGGAGAAATGGCTCTGGGAACCTCTGGAGTTTCATTTTCTTTACGGTTCGGACAACTGGTTCCACCTTAGCCATAATCCTTCACCTTCCTTTCGATGCAACAAGCCCAGCATCAATTAAATTTTGGCGCAGGAGCCAGCCAGTTTCAACTAATTCAAGTTCAAAGACATGGGGACTATTTGTTAGCACGATAACAGCCCTTTTAGGGAACAGTCCTTTAAAAATCGATATAATTTGGGAAATGTGAGACCAGTATCGCAGCAGAGCTTCCGATGGAATAAGGTAGAGCTGGGGGTCCCCGCCTTTCAGGGCATTTTCACCCTGGGGTAGGTTCCCAGCTCAGATCTGAACGTTACATTAGCCCCCCCCCCCCCCCTCCAATTTTAATTTTTTCTTCTCCTTTTTCCATTAAGAGGATTAAATAGCATCGAAACATAAATACACAGCATGTACACAGTCAGGCGAATATTTTACCGTTAGGCGTCTTGAAGCATCTGCAATCGTTGCCTGGAATCACCAAGTATTCAGGTCCAAGCGACATTTCCAAATGTTCTCCGTGGAAATTAAAGCGACTTGCGTAGCGGTTGGGTTTAAAAATATACCCGGTCCGGCTGGAGAAGATGCGGTATTTTTGTGCCACCCAAGATAAGACACTAACTTGACCTTAACTTTGTTATGGCGCCCCTAGTATCTGGAGAACGTGAACAGACACTGTCTGGCAGCTCTCGTAAAAACCGACTGGAGAAGAGATCCTGAGTCATTTCATTTATTGCCACTACAGTTCTGCAAGAAAGCTTTTCCTCCCTGCCAAACTTTAATTATTTATGCTCTTTTAGGAAGCACAAAGGCATCCAGAGCCATTCCCAATAAGCCGAGTTGCGTTTGCAGCCTTATCAAAAGAGAGAGAATGGAGAGCCTCCTCGGAAGGGCTTTATCAGGTTTAGGCTGCGATGGGAATGCAAAGATGTTTATGTTTGAGTAAATAAAGGAATGGACGGTCGTCTGCACGCTGCAGCGGAACGCGGGCATGGGAGCAGCAAGCGGGTGCCCACTGCTCCATCCCGCCCCACGTAGACCCTCAAATAGACCCTCAAAGCCAGAGCAGGGGGCGAAATACACCTGATAGGACGCTCGAAATAATCCAGTCGAAGGGCGTGAAGTACATCCATATCATTCGGGTACATCTCCTGCACGCCCAGCCGACGTGCCGCACACGCGAGTGCACACATGTGCCCAGGGGGCAGCTGGGGTGGGTGTGTGCAAGCGGAGCCGCACAGGCAGGGCGCGTCCCGCATCTGCAGCTCTGCCACGCGTGTGTGTGTTCCCCATACCCGAACCACTGTCCTTGAACCGCTGTTCAAGAGGAAGGGATGAAAGCTGGAGTGTGGGCACGCATGAAATCGTGCACCACCTTCTACCACTGATGTGCCTATGTACAGTGTAAGCCCGCAAATACGTACCTCTGTGCGTGCACACACGGTTGCACACAACGGGCGCTGCTGAAATAAGCGCATCTATATACACACAGACGCATACAGAGATACATAATACACATACTTTCTCACCAAATCGAAGTTTAGAGCCTACCTCCTCTGTTTTTTCTCTTTCCGTAGTCGATTTAGACTAGGAGCTTCACAATAAGCCATCATCGTGGATCAGATGCGTTTAATAAATAATACATTGTCTTTCACATCTTTTCACTCGACGTTCCCCTTCGGATTTCACATCACCAATGTAATAAAGGGACTGGTTTTACTGAGGGGAACTGGGACAAGAAAGAACGGCGTAACGCGTCCATTTCTCATGGACTGTAGCTGTCTGAGTAGTATTCCAGGAGTGAATAATAAGAGGCTTTATCTGTTTTTCGCTTTTCTCCTGGCTTGCATCATTGGGGTTGCTCCTAGTTTTTTTAATTAGGGGATGCCAGTGGATGAAGAGACCCTTATTGTCCGCAATGCGTCAGCTCCCAGCGCAGAGGCTGAATGCCTCGAAGATTTGGAGGGACCTAGGAGTGGTGTCTCTGTCTGTAGATGACTAGATGGGCATCTCTTGCCCCCGGGGGGCTCTCACCCGGCGAGGCTTCGTCCCCGCTTTCTCACTGGCAGCCAGCCCGCCATGGGCGAGGTAGGGCTTTTTCTGCAGTGGGCATTGCGGTAAGAGCGACGAAACGTGTTAGACTGGTTTTCCTTCTCCCTGTGAGGCATCACATGAGCGTTATCTTTGGGGTCTCTGGAAAGCTTTCGGGAAAATGGCTGCATCCTTGACCGCCTAGAAATGTGGGATTTACCATCAAAATCATCTGACTACCTTGCCCTTGTGAGCAGTGCTTGGAAGCACAAGAGTGAGTAGGAGCGAAGTTCAAATATGCCTGTTTATGAAATACTGAGTTTATTGCCTTTAGAAAGGCTATAGCCCCGTGTAAGTAGGGAGCAGCTTTGTGTCGTTCCTTGTGGTTGTTCAGCCTTGTTGCATACGCCATATATACTATATACCAGAAAACAAGGCGGTCTCTGCCTCTTCCTTAAGAAACAGTCTCGGATGAAAATTGCAGCCAAAAGGCTTCTTAGTAAAAACTTAAAATTCAATTAGGTGTTTTTTATTAATTTATATTCTGAGGTATCAGACCAGGGCAACGTCTGATTTCCTCCGGCCCTGCAACTCCGGCCAGTTTGACTGTTCTGGTGCTACAGATTGTTCTGGCTGTCGACAGAGAGAGGTCTTGTCATCAAGATGTGGGGAAAATTGACCTCATTCTCATCCCAAAACAGTAATCAAATGGCTCCCAGCCCTTCTGGTTGGGTTATCATCTGAAGTTCATATCTGGGCAAAAACCCGAAATCGTTCTCCCTTTTCCCTCATAAAAACCTAGGCGGAAACGGCCGTGGGGACGGAGTCGCAAAATGACCAATCCCACCAAAAGGTCCGTGTTCTCCAGTCCCCTGCTTTTGCAGTATCTCGGGGAGAGACGGGCCCCCAGCTTTCCTCCAGCCGTGCCCCAGCCTGGGGCCCTGCCCCGACACCGCCCGCTGTCTTTCGACTGTTTGGGGACAAGGCCAAAGTCAGGAGCTCTACAAGGGCAGGGCCCAGCCCGGCCCCTTTGCCGCGGCGGGAGCCCGCGCTGCCGCGGAGCCCCATGGCGCACGCCGAGGGGCAGAGGGGCGCTTTTCCCGAGGAGGGAATTTCTCCGCCGTGCCCGGGGAGCAGCTCTGCCCGCGGGCCGGGCACACACGGGCCCTCTGCCTGTCTCTGCCCCAGGGGCGGGCTGCCGCCCGCGGAGCGGAGCCGAGAGGAGCCGAGAGGAGCGGAGCGGAGCCGCGCTCAGGTTACGCGCGGCCCTTGCGCGCTGTCACGTGCCCTCTCTGCCGGGCTGCGGCCGGATCTGCGGCTCCGGGGCGGGGAGAGGGGGGATAGAAGGGGAAGTGGGAATAGGAAAAAAAGGCTAAAGAAGAAGGTTTATTTGTTAACCACTTTCCCCATTGCTCCTCGAGCAGGTTACTCCAAACCACAAAACAAGCCGGCGCCGCAGGCTCGCCCTGGCGTGCAGGGCCGGAGATGAGGGGAGCAGCCGGGAATCACAGAGCTGACGTCTTTACTGGGCGTTATTCCTTTATTTTGCTGCAAAATGGTCTTTACATACAGATAAAAGAAATCGATCTTAGTTTAGCATCGCTTGTTCTCCGGGGAAAGAGAGACTAAAATGCAGGAGAAAATCTATATAAATGGAGAAAGAAAGAGAAAAAGCTGATAATACATGCTTCCATGCTGGTCCGGCTCGTCTTCTTCATCTTGGCTAAGAACTCAGAGTTCGCCAATTTATGGAGAGATCCTACGCTTTTCGGAAACTTGGTTTAACTGATCAAAAGACACGCTCCCCGCGTTTCACTAGCGCGTACGCTCTACTCTAGGGGTGAACACTCCGGGCACAAGTTCATGCGGGAACGGGCAGACTCTGCTCTAGTACATAGAAAGAGCCTGCTCTCGCATTACTACTCTTTTCTTTTTCATCCGCCGATTCTGAAACCAGATTTTAACTTGCTGATCACTTAAATTCAGTCTGTTTGATAGTTCTTTCCTCTTCTGTCGATTAATAAACTCATTGAGGAGAAATTCGTTTTCCAATTCAGCAATTTGTTGCTTTGTGTAAGGTTTCCGTTTCTTTCTTGATCTCCCCTGGGTAGGGCACCAAGGCAAACCTACAACAAACACGTCGATAATTTAGTGGTCAAGTCTGGGTATGCAAATATATGAATATGCAAAAAATCCCGCAAGATAAGAAGGCTAAACTAGGTCTGAAAATTCGGCATAACACATCTGACAGCACAATTTCTATATATGCTCCGAGTCTCATTAAGCGACTATCGCTCCGAAAAGGTTATAGGGAGCCTACAAAGTAACTAGAGAAAATCTTAGAGAGCAAGTATAGGTAGGTCTCTTCTAACTAAAGCGAGATATTTAAGGCATACCATCCTGCACTGAAGGTCTGAGGCATGACTGGACTGCTGCGGGCTGAACTGTCAGGTTCAAGTTGACGGAATTCTTGATGTCCTCCTTTAAGCTTGAATTGCAGGAATTCACTTCAAAAAGAGCAGCTGAGCCATGCAAACTTCTCTGCAGGCTCGAGTGGTCATACTTTACGGGCTTTAAGTTGGCTGTGTGAGTAACAGTTGGGTCATTTGCAAAAGATTGCCTCTGCCTGCATCTCTCCTCTTGTTTGGAGCTCGCATCGTGGGCGTAATACTTATTGTTGTCTTCCAGGCACTCCTTATTGCCGTTGGAGCTGATGTTGATTGGAACGGAGCCGGGGAGGTAAGGCTGCGCCGCGCCGCCGAACGCGTGGCTCTGCGGCTGGGCTGCGCACGAACTTGAGCAAGTCCAAGGGATCGAGCTCCGGGGGTAGGAAATGGTGGGCAGAGCCGCCAATTGACTGCCATTAGCCCGCAAATTAGAAAAATAAAAGGAATCTGGAGATTGCAAATTCAAGAGAGAACCAACGTAGCCAGATCTGTAGAGACTGCGATCACACATTTCCAACAAAGGACTTCAGCTGTTCTTACAGCGGTATTTAGTTACAACAGGGAATAAGCGGAAAGCCTGAAACGATTGGACGAAACTTTGCAGACAGGTTCTTCAAAGCCGGTAATTTCAGCACCGCCTCCAGCGACCGAGCCACAGAGTCGTCCCCCCCCCAACACCATTTTTTCCCCCCTTCTCTTCACCCCCCTACTTTTCAAAAGTCTTATGATAACACTTGAAATATGAAAATACTGAGCTCGCAAGGGGGAGGGGAAATATGGTCTCCGTTTCTATAAAAGTGGCCGAGGCGGGCTGGCTGTGCTGCGACGCCAGAGGAGAGATGAGAGGAAAACAAACATTTGCCGAGAGGACAGGGCAGCCCCGGGTGCAGCCCTCGTGCCGGCCGTACCCCCTGGCTGGCAGTGCCCGCCTGCTGGCAGCATCCTCTGGGCCAGAACGATACCCACGGTAAGAGTGTGCACCGAGGACTGGGAATAGCCTGCGGTGGTTACGAGATGTGAATTTTTAGGGCAACCCGTATGTATTTCTGCCCCTAATTACATGATGTGCATCTGCATATGCTAACAATTAAAATCTTAATCGTTCGGATACTACCAGGATTGTCATTCCAGCACACTAATGACCAGTATTGCCTTAGGTCCGCACGTTTGCCCTTTTTACACCTTTTACATTTCATCTACACTCCGAAACGCTTCTAGGTTAACAAAGCTCCTAAAGCTCGGAGTCTATTTTGTCTTTAAAATACAATGAAACAAACATCAACAAACAGTGAATAACAACAGCAACAACACGGAATTATTTGAGCAACCCGCCGAAATTAAATAAACAAATAACGTCGAAAGACTTCAAGAAAGAAAATGCCAGGGTGTGATCTGCATCAGAGCGGATGTGAGTGCAGCGGTGGGCAGAGGAGAGTTATTCTCAACTGGGTACGCCGCTGGCATCTCCCAGGTTGCGTGTGAGGAATTTTCCTCCTCTTAGAAGAAAAATATCCCTTATGGTGTTATTTTGGGGTGTTATATGTGTTTTTACATTTTGGATAGATCAAACAAGAGTCCAAATATTCCATTATCCCATTTTCCCTGTAGCACCAAAGTCGCTAAAATCATTTCTGAGGGCATCCTCACAGGAGATTGCTTATGTCCTTTCCCAAAGTACGCCGTTCGCGAGAGTGTACTTCCCACGGAGGAAAGGCAAAGCCCCATATGCTGCATCTAAAGACATTTGTGGGGAACTGTAGGACTCGGCGGCATGTAGCCACGGGCTCCGTGCTGCCAGCCGCTCCGGGAACTGCCGTTCCACAGACCCGCGGGACACTTAGGAGGCCCATCCGTCACCAGGACCGGGTGTCTCTGCCCTCGGCCTCTTTCCCAAGAGGATCTCCCCTGGGCTGCGCGGGCCCGGCGTCAAGAGAAACCTTAATGCCCGGACTTCGTCGCTTTCATTACCTCGATTAAAAACTTGCAGGGTTCATTTTCCGTGTTATTCTCCTGTTAATCACAGCTTTAGTCCTGGTTTTATTTCTCAGCCGAGATCAGAGACGCTGCCTCTCTTGACATTCTCCTAATCAAATTCATCTTTCTGTTTAATGGGAAATTGGGGTAAATTCTGCAGTAATTTCATTGCCCTGGAAGAAATCTTTAAATGATTGCTCTCTCCTAGACCACACAGGACCACACAAGCACCGCTGGAGGATATTGCTGACCACTGCCTTTAATTTTTATTGTCTGAGTTATGTCTACCAATTGAATCTCTCTCTTATTAGCTTACTTGTATTCTGACTTTTTGTTCCCTAAGAGGATGGACAATACAGGTTTTTCCATAGCTGGCTATAAGAAAAAGTTGGCTTTGATTTTCCATTGTCGGAAGAGAGAAGGAACATTTTCAATCCAAAGACTATATTTTTGTTCACAATAAACACGAAGAATGGATGTGAATTCCCAGTTACCGGAAAGAAAGGTGACACTTCAAATTAATGTTTATGGGGTTAGAGAAAATAGAGCTTTCAACTAATAGTCAAGTCATCTGTAATTGTTAATTAATTTAAAAAAATCAAACCCAGGAGTAACTGGAGAAATAGCTGCGGAAAGTGATATTTATGTTTTAAATCGGCACGGGAAAACATTTACAGAACCATCTTGTTCCAGAGGCGGCTGGCCATGGAGCGGAGGAAAAGCCTCGGATGGTCTTGTGCTTCTCTTTTCAGCCATAATCGCCTGCTGGTTTGGGGGGCGGCGTGTTGCTGCCGCGGGTGTCCCCCCGCCTGTATCTGTACAGGAAATATCACCATTGAGGAATAGAGCGACCCGGAGGGCTGCTTTCACACGCTCCTTTCCGCTCTCTTTTTTATTTTTTTTCCCCTGACTGGTTTTTAAATAGCATCCGGATCGGCCTGGACATCAGAGCTGACCACATGCTATAATTTCACTGGCATGTCCTTCCATTTACAGACGAAGGTTGCTTTGCATGTGTCCGAGCAGCCTCCTTCGTTCATTTATCACTCGGAAACGAGACTCCCGAAGCGAAGGGAAGGTTTCTCCTGCCTATGCCAGGGCTTGTCCAGGAGATGGCAGGATTGCCTCAGACATGGCTGGGAAACCGCGCCACCGTGCATTTGCGATTCCGTTTGTCGAGGTGCAGATTAATTATCTGTAATAACATGTGCTACATTTCAGGCAAACCATCACGCCCTTTTCGCTAAACATGGGCGGCGGTGACCGGCTGGGGCTGGGGCTGCGCGGCGCTATCCTGGCCCCGGCGCCGCGTGTGATTGGCGTCCTGGGAGCGCCCAAGTTGTGGCTACAGAGATTTTGAATAACGCTCACCCAGTGCCCAAAATCCTGGCTCAGAAAGCATTTTTAATCTGCTCTGGTAGGTAGACGGGCTGATGTGCCCCAGCCTCACCGTTCTTCTGCCTGTAGTTTCTGGTTTCTTAATGATTTTGCACGTTCTTATGAAATTAAAAGGCAACTCCTCTCCATCTGGTACCGATTTACCAGACAGTTCGGGTTTCCTCCTGCCCTAGGAAGGCGGATTTAGCTGTGGCAAAGCTTCGCCTTTTGAGAGCACGGAGCCCAACAAAGCCAAAGGTTAAGCCTGAAAGAACGAAGAGAACAGGTCGCAGTGACTCCGCGGCCGGGAAACAAAACAGCTTTGGCAGTGCCCGGCCCTCCCTCTGCAGGGAGACTCGGTGGGAGGAAAAACCTCTGTAGAATTAATAGTGTATGTGGGTGTGTGGGGGTGCCAAGACGGGGAAGCAAAGAATTTAAAACATTCGGAGAAAACAAGGCTGAATCAGCGGAGAGGCCTGTTCCAGGTACGTAAATGATGTGCATCACAAGTGTCTCTTTATCCCAGAATCAAGTGAAAATACACTTCGTGATACAATCTAAAGTGCTCCGAAATGGACTTTTTTCGTCTGATAGGGGAAAATAAACACCTCAATCACCGCGAACGTGCAAGCGGAATAGAAAGGGGAAAGAAGAGGGCGGAGGAGGCGGAAGATAACACCCCAACGGAGTCGGCCAGTTGCGGAGAGAACGGAGGGGCGCGGCCGCCGGGGAACCGGCAAGGGCCGAGCGGCTTTGGAAGGCGAGAACAAAGGGGCGACGGACCATCCTCGTCCGCCGGGCACCGGGCAGGCAGAGTAGGGCTCGGAGGAAGAGAGGACCCTCTATTTCTACCCCTGTATTTCTGGCCGGCAACATTTCTTTCTCCCTAAACTCTCGTTCCCATCGACAAGGCACTCTCGGATATTCTTTTCCATCCTTTAATACACCGCTCATCGTATCCGCCTCTCATTTGCCAGGAACGGCGTCCTATAAGTGCCCCCGAGAAGACCACAGGGAGACCTGGAACCCGCGTAACCCCTTCCTGCAAAAGAAGGCTAATTTCTTTCTCTCTTTTGATATATATCGAAAAGAAATAGTTTTATTAAAGGCGGTTCAGGAAAAGATTTGCAACATCGTTAACAGTTTGGAAGTTCAGACTGTATTTTCAACACAAAGTAAAAGCAGATTTTAAGACAAATAAGAAAATTGGTTTATGGAGAATTAGACTTATCGCATGTCATACCACATACAATGGTAATTAAATTGTTTAGCGCAATAGCATATTATAATAAATAATACTAGTTTGGAACACACATTTTAATAATTAGACGAGGCACATTAAAGAGACATCGCTTCTCTCTCCCAGCAGTTGACTAGTGTGTCTGATCACCCTGTGTATATCATAACATGAACACTAGGTTCAAAAGAATTAAAAACCGTCGAAATCCTTGCCTTTCGGCTCGTATAAATTATGGCATCTTTTTAATTTCCTTATTTATTGCTTCTGTCATTAACACCCGTGGGGGTTTTTTGTAAATTAAAAATGAGCAGTGAACTTCACTTCTCCAGCCACGATTTTTACTTTTTCAAGCGAGTAAGAAGAGTCTTGCGCTGGTCCGGACAAACAGGGTAGAGCGGACATTTTAGCCTAGGTCTGAGCAGCTCCATGCCCAGCTCTGTAAGGGCAGCCTCTCCTCCGGCTGCAGGGCGAGGCGGCCAATCCCTCATGCCGAAAGCGCAGTCCCGAGGCGCCCCGACCCGCACCTCTGCGGAGGGTCCAACCGCGCAGCCCTGCGGCCGCCAGCGCCCGCCCGGGACACAAGTGCCTCTCCCCGGGAACAGGCGGCTCCTTTTCCAACCGGACAGTATAGAATTCCTCCACTGAAAACGAAACTGGGCAAGAAAACCCTCCAAGCCCGAAGGCAAACCCAAACCTGCGGAAGAGGGGTGTGCTGTGGGACCTGCCTGGGACTCTGTGCCCCGCAACAGCTCGGAGAGATTCTCCCTGCCTCGAAAAAGCAATTAAAATTCTGCTGCAGCCAGTAACCCTCAGCCCAATTCTCTCCAGGTCCCAGTGGACTTCGCGGGTTTTGGCAGAAGCCGGGGGCTGCCAAGGGTCCGTATTCCGGCTTTCTTGCATTTTCTGATTGTGGAGGGTTTTTTTCATTCGTCATGTTTTGAAGTTTACGATATCAAATCAAAACTGACATTTTTTGGCACTGTCTGTGGCTCAGAAGAAAAAAAATACAGATCCCCCCCCTAAAGAGTTAGACATTAAAGAAAGTTATAACTGTAACCGTTCAAAATATTTAGGTTCGTTTATACTGGCCTAGAGGGAAGAACAGAAAATATAATTAATATTAATATTATTATTATTATTTTCAAAAAGAAGAAACAGAACTATAATTCAATTCAAGACTTGTCAACACCCCCTTACACTGAGAGAAAGACGCTGACTTTCACGGAAAACAATTCCCGAAGTATCGTCACCGCTGGAAGGACAAAAAAAAATTAAATATATTTTCAAGTCTTTCCAAAAGTCTTTAGCTGGTCGTAAATTCACTTTATATATCCATCACTGTTCGCAACTATTGTATCAAGATACATTGTCTTTCAGTTTGGAGACTATTTTCTTATCCTTCACCCTCCTGTTCTGAAACCAAATGGTAACTTGTCTCTCAGACAGGTTTGTGGCTGCGGATATCCTTCGCCTCTTGTCCTTGTTAATGAACTTGTTAATGGCATATTCATTCTCGAGTTCTTTAAGCTGTAGTTTTGTATACGGCACTCGCTTCTTTCTCCCACGCCGGTAGACACACATATCGGGCTGGTTTAGTGCAACGTCCCCTATTGTAAAAGACATTATGTGAAAAATTAGAATTTTATTACAGGCGTTTAAAGCTTAACCGATACTTGTTGGGCACTGGTTTTCATGGGCAAATAAATAATGCTGGGTTGTTTACAGTTTATTATTATTTACACTGACACATTATTTGCACGTTAGTAAGGCACCACCAAAACCTTGATGGACTGTCATCACTTTTCAGGCATGCATCACTAACCGAGCATGCAGGGCGGAGGGGGCATTGGCCGGGGGGCCGAGAGCAGGTCGGTGCCGGCAGCGCACACAGAGAAATCACTTTGGTGAGAGTTTCCCGGGTTTGTTTGCATGTGGTTTGTGCCTCTGTGCCCTCAATACTCTCAGTCTCTTTAAGAGGTCTGGGGCCAGATCCGTCGCCAGCCGGAGTGGCAAGGCAGAGCAAGCTTTCTAACCATCGTCCTGCAAATTGCAAACACGAATACAAACCCGACCACCGAGAGAATCATCAGGAAGAGCCCGAGGCCACCCCAGCGCCCTCGGGACGGTGGTCTGGTGCCCTGGTGCTGGTGGAGGGGAGGTTCTAGGGTCAGTTCCGAGAGTATGGAAAGCAGAGGGTGAGTTTTTTCTAGGGGGTAAGGGGTGGGGGATGTGAGAAAAAGAGAAAATCCACCTCCGCCACCCTGCTCTCTGCGTGTTTGTGCAGCGTGTCCAGCTCGGCAGGCCGCCTCTGCTGCCCGGGGGGCGGGGGAGGGGAACAGAAGGCGGAGGAGGCTCGGGGGAGTTCTGCTCAGACCGTTTCTCCCTCTCTCGTACCTGGAAAGGACGATTTCCAGAAGTGTGAGCTCTGTGTCTGATCTTTGGCACAGTAAACCTGACTATTCCAGCCATTAGCCAGAGTCCAAGACTGATAGCCCTCCATTGATATGTATGTTTCGTGTCTCGGTTCCCCAGAGCCAAACGTTGAGACCATGTCTATGTACCCAGGAACGTGCTGGTAGGGGGTTGTATAGCCCTGGTAGAAGGACACTTCCTTCGCCCTGGAGGAGACTTCATTGGCAGGGACACTCGTGCTGGTCAAGCTGGAGACGTCCATGTATTTTTCCACGGGAAAGCCGCCAAGGGAGGCATGGGGGGGAGACTTCAGGGTGTTTTGCTGGATCCCAACCCCATGGGACATCCTGCAGCTATAGTATCCATTGCCAAAGTGATACCCATAGCCCAGCGCGGGGGCGGTGGCCGGCGTGGCGGAGCTCGGGCAGTCCTTGGTCGGGGGGTCGGGCCTTGCCGCCGCCCCTGAGCGCTCCCCTCCGCNTGCCCCGCCGCCGAGCTCCCGCCCCGTCATGGCCCTGGCGCTGGAGAAGGGGGTTGGGCGGGCGGGCGGCAGTGATGCCCCTCTGGAACAGCCTTGGCCCCCGTCGCTTTCATCCCCCCCTTCCTCCTGTTCGCGGCTTCAAAAGGGCCAGCCGAGTACTGCTGGACCTTTTGAAGAAGCGGGCAGGGGCCCTTTTCAGAGCTGCGGACAGAGGTCTGACCGGGTCCACAGTGAGACCTTCTCCAGCTCATTGTCGCGTCTGCAAAAGGGGGAAAACCCCAACACGGTCTTTGCATCCTATTCTCCTCACCTCCCTCCTTCCCGGCGATATTTGGAGTAGAAGGGCTTTGTTACAGGGGAGGAAGGGTCCCCTGGCTTCACTGAGGTCTCAGTCCATGGGAGAACACTCCCTTTAGCTCTCTCGGTGCTGTTACCGGCCGGGAAAAGGCAATCGGGTCTATGCGCATTTATTAGATGTGGCTTTTCTCCCTTGCAGCGTCAGTTCATGTCGTGGTAAGGCAGCCTAGTTAAAACACAGCGTTTGCTTATGCCGACGGCTTTCCTCGTGGTGACATCTTAACACTGTAGGAAATCCTCCTGCCGTTTCTCTCGACTCTCCCTCTGTGGCGGCATGGAAATTGCAGGACCACAAAGTGCTGGAAATGGAGAAAGCTCCGAAGACGACTCCAAACTCTTGCCCCTTCCCCAACCGCAATCTCACTCACAACCCCAGCCCCTGCCCTTCTGGACAGACTCCTGTCGTTCCGACGCTATGTATTGCACACTTAGCCCTCTCTTGGGCGCGGGGGGCAGCAACTTGCTGGGAAAGGCGGCAGCTCCGCGAAGAAGGGCACAAAACCATCGTGCTGCTGAAAGCCACACGGCTGGAGCCGTGCTTACTGTCTCTACGAGTGTTCAGACGCATGAGAGAAGACAGGCAGTCTTCATGGATGGGAGAGTCTGTGCTGACACGATTTCGGGGCCCCCCGGACCGCTGAGCTACCGCGGGACGGTGGCAGATCCTGCGGCAGCCGCCGGTCCCGCAGCCCTACTTTATAGCCTGTCTAATAATCGTCGGCAGTATCTAGAAGCGGGATTTGGAATGACAAACGGGTGCCAGTAATTACAGCATCAACTGGATGACATAGGCGAGACCATGATCATTAGTTCTGATCACTTAATTGCTATTAATCTTTCATAATCAGCTAAGAAGATAGCCAGGCATGATTACATGTTTCGCTCGCTTGTTAGTCGAATCATTATTTACTCTCAGGATATGAAACCCTCCGTTATTAGTTTTGCCGAGGCCCAAGTTTCTCACCCCTTTATGGCCCTGCGCACAACCTTCTAGTGAAAATGTCGCCTGAAAAATAAAAATCACGATAAAAGAGAGACTTTATTTCTCTGGACATCTTTCTATTTGTATTCCCACGTTCCATTGTGTTTCCTCTTGTAGTAAATGTGGTGAAAATTTCTCTCACGTGAAGACTCTTTAAATAAGGCCGCCGAAAGAAAGAAGCGCATAAAGTGCAGCGTTTCAGAGCTTTTTCAGACCGATTACATCAAAGTAAACCACAGCACAGCCTCAGTGACGCCCGTGGAGGTCTTCAGTGTTACCGAGACATCTGCTCCAGCGAGAGTCCCTCGGTGTACCAGAAAACTCTTTGGACGGGTTTATGAACAACAACTTCAACTCCATAAAGCCGTTTCGTGAAAGGTGTAGAAAACAGCAGTGTCTTGTATGGCATGATATAATGTACACGAGTAAAAAGAATGATCTCATGAGCAAAGATCGGTTCTCTGAGGATATCCGCCCAGTTTACAAGTGGCAGGACGCGTCCCCCATCCCCGGCCATGGGGCAGTGCGGGGCGCAGCGCGGAGCAGTCCATCGCTTCCTTTGCTCAGGGAGGACAGTCGAGAGCTCGCTGCATGTCAGGCAGGGCAGGGGAAGCTGCCGCACTGGCCGGACCTCTGCCTGCGGGGCAGTCCTTGTCTTCCCCCGGCAGAAATTCCGCGCGTCTCCAGCGCCACGCCGAGTCACGTCGCATTTTCCATTGACACATTGCACTGGAGTCTCCAGAACACGCGAAATAGATAACCTCACTGCAGGCAGTGCTTGTGGTCTGCCTGGAAGGAAATGTTGTAGGGTTTATTTTTATTTTTTTTTTCTAATTCCTGAAACCATCTGGTTCCTCAAGTTCATTTACCATAATTTAGTACAGTTAGGATTCCACTCAAACTTTTAGCACAGGCTTTTAGTATCCGCCTAGTATTCGTCTCTCAGAGGAAAAACAACCCGATTTTTTATCATCTCCCTCGCCAGAATTTGCCGATGGTAACTGTGTCTATGGGAAGTTGCTTCTCATGTTAGTATTTGCTGCAAGAAAAAAAACAAACGTAAACAGAACGTAAACAAACCCACTCGATCTGTACTTCTCAAAAACATTACCCCATGACCACTGGCTTCCGTTTTTACCTTTTAACTTGAGTGGACTTTTAATAGCTAAACAGACCTGAAGAACTTTCATTTCCCCCTATCACTTTAAAAAAATAAAAGAGCTAGTTACGGTAATTAAAAGATTTAATAGCAATGCGGGGAGTATTATTAAACTATTTCCCCCTCTAGATCTATGCCATAGATTCTTGTATCTTTTGTTACTTCAGCCTTGAAAAATCTGTTTCGAGTCGGAGAAAGTTTTCTTGGGGCTCCCCGTCTGGCCTCGGTGCAGCGGCCACGGGCGGCTGAGAACTGCGGATATTGAACTTGAGCTCTCGGGTCACGGGTTGGTGCTGGCCGCTCCCTGACTCCCACCTCCGCTCCAGTGCGAGGATCTCAGGACCCTGACCTTGGACCGGCTCGACAGGCTGCCGCAGCTGCGACCTGAAGTGGACTATCGGCCGAGTCACTTTGCAGCCGGATTTGGACTTTATCATACCTGCCTGTGTGCAAAGGCAGCCCCAGAAGACAACACGACCCATGAACCTCATGTGGCTCCCGCGCGGTCTCCGCCTGGGCAGCGCAGGGAGGGACGGTGTGCGGGGCCCGCGGGACTCGGGGACGCGCTATGCTCCTGTCCCCCACTCGTGAGTGGCGTTCCAGAGATAATCCAGGCTGAACAAGTCCCAAGACTGGCCCTGTGGTTCTATGGGGGTCTGAGGCGGAGGAGAGAGCCGCGCTTGAGCTTGAGCTCAGACACGCAGGACAGCCGCTGAGAGGGCACGGAGCTGCCCTGACAGGTGGCCTCCGGGTGGCAGCACCTGCGGGCAGGGCAGGCGAGCAGGGAGGGTAGGGCGCGCAGGCAGGACAGATAGAGCCTGCAGGCAGTAGGGGCGAGCAGGGAGGGTAGGGCAGAATGGGCAAATCAGGCAGAGTAGGTAGAGTCTGCGCAGAGGGCCAGAGTGCAGGGCAGGACGGGCAGGGGCAGAGGGCAAGGGAGGACGGGCAGAACAGGACGGTTATGGCAGGACAGTCAGGAAAGAACGGGCAGGAGAGGAAGGGTAGGGGCAGAGGTAAGGCAGGGCAGGGCAGGGCAAGGCTGGCAGAAGAGGACGGGCAGAGGGTAGGGCAGGACGGACAGGGCCAGCGGGCAGGGCAGGACAGGCCGGAAAGGATGGGCAGGAGAGAACGNCGCGGGCCGCGCCTTGCAGACCCTGCGCTCCCGCGGACCTGTCCCCGGCGGTGCGGGCCACCCTGGGGCCCTGCTGGCAGCCTGCCCCACCGCAGAGCAGGAAGCAGGTATTCCCTCCCGCCTTCCCAAGCACACTCCTTAAAGCTGCCCGAGATGTTTGTCTCATTTAATACGAAATTAATTTCAATTAAAATACATGGCCCCTTTTACCCGGCTCAGATTTAATAGATGAGCACTGAAATATTCTTTGATGCCTTCACCACTAACTTTCATGGTAAAAATCTGGCCAAAGGCCTAAGCAGCTATTTAAATTTACAAGAACAACTGAGTAAACAGAGTCTAACAAAAAGCTCGCATATTTCGGCAGTTTCTCGGCAGACTCTGTAACTTCCTTCTCCTTTGCCGATTAATATCACTTTAATGTCGGAGGTTCCTCAGGCTTAGCTGTACATTTTGAAAATATTTATGTATAAATATTTTCTGAAAGATTTTTTTTTAGACTGTGCTATTCTTTTTTTGGGACCCCCCCCCCGCCCAAACCTCAAAACCACCTCCACCAAACCCCCCCAAACTTTACCCGCAGAACCAAAGCAACAACCAAAAAACCCATAACACTCCTCCTCCCCCATCCCATAACCAACAACCCAAGATAAATATAAATGCAGTAAATGCCTCTAGTTTGCTGGCAGTAGAAACAACAGGCAAATAGTTTATTAGGGGGTTGACGATTTGGGGGGAACTGATTAACTGTGTTGCAGGGAACAGTTTTATAACCTCACCTCTACCCAATGGAAGATTATTAACGTCTTTTATAACATTTTATATGCCTCGCATATTAATTTAGCTGTATTTTAGGATACTCTGTACATAATCTAGGGGATTAGTATTATTTAAAAGGTGCAAAATATAACCCTAGTAAAGGTCATTCATAGCCGCACTTGAGCGTAACTTATTTTTCTCACACTGGGGCTTTTCCATCCGCTCCAAATAACATAAAAATCGTTCCCTCCTTTTTAGTGGTGCAGTAACATTTTTGAGTCTAAAGTTGTACCGGCTCTGGTGGTGTGCACACACGATTTGCCTCCGAGATGTGGTACCTCGGTTGCGGTTTCCGAAAGAGCAGGGCGAAGATGCTCTCCGCGTTACAGCGTGTAGGAAAACAGACGAGGGCGCCAAACGACAGCAATAAAACCCGCCGCAGGTTTCCGCTCCGCCTCCGCCCCGCCACGGCGGGGGAAGCGGGTGCTGCGGAACCGCGGCGGGATCTGTGCCCCCGGGCCCGTCGGGCAGGGCAGGGAGGGGCGCTGCCCACTGTCGCTCCTCGGCCGCTCTGAACGGGTGAACCCCAGGGATGCGCTGCATCCCCCCGGGAGGGCAGCGCGGAGCCTCCGCTCCCGACCCGCCCGGGGGGCCCTCGGGCTATTGTCTGCGGGCCCGTCTGGAGCACCGCTCCGCTCCCCTCCGCATCGGCCGCCTCCACCGCCGCGCCCGCGGGCAAGGAAAAGTTGACATTTACTTTTGTCTGCTTTGGGGGCTGTAAAACGCAGGACACCACACTGAAGTCTAAATTCACATTTCAAAGGGCTGACATAAACCGCCCATTAATGGAAGACTGGATTTTCCAAACAACGCCTAGAATGTTTCCTAAATATTTGGTGGGGTTTTTAGAGGGATTTTAACACGTACTTTAAAAAAAAATCTGACAACTATTCCATTTTCTAAATATGAATTATACACTAGAGTACAAGAACTTAAGAGACGTGTGTGATCAAGAATAGCAGGAACAGCTCTCCTCGGGGAAAAAAAAGAAAAAGAAAAAAAAAATCTCAAACCCGCGTTTAATCACAGGATTCATTGGGGTGTTTCTCCGGGCGATGAAACTCGGATTCCCAGGGTCTAAATACTAGATGATGTGGGTGAAAAAAAAAAAATCAGGGCGAGAATAAAGGTTGGGCAGCTATCGAGGCGCACTCCAGAGATGCTAACGGCAAAGGATTTATCTTCGTTTAAATGGTTGCCATCAGCGTCATTATTACTAGCAAAGTTACCACTGAAGGGAGACTTTCCGACTGTCACGTCTGCCGAGCGCGGCAGCCCGTGTCTCCTGCAGAGCGGCGACGCTTCGCCCCGCGACACCAGGCAAAGAGCGGAGGGATGAGCTGAGCCACAGGTAACTCTGAAGAGAGGGTGCTAAGGTGATGATGCTTCAGATAGCTCGGAGGCTGTAGTCAATACTCCCCACCCATTACTTAATTCTGTGATTATTTTCTCATTTTCAAATGCGTAGGTTTTATTGGCGGTGGGAAGGAAAGAAGCAGAGGACTGGAGAGAAACCTGCCGGGAGGATGAAATGGACGCCCGCGGAGTTTTAAATCATGAATGTATTTAGTGTCCTTTGTTTATTTCCCTCCTCTGTAATACCGTACAACGGTCAGTAGTGTCCCAGAGGGAAGAAAAATCCCAGACTATGTTCGTCGATAAGTAGGATTATAGAAAGTAAAAATGAGATCGTATGTAAGGACGCAACTAAGACAAATTTAAAAGTTGCAATATACTATATTATAATACGTATTTAAATGTTCAGGTAACTGCTGTAGGTGCACTCGAATATGTGCGGGATTGTATCTGTGAGGTTTTACAAAGTCTGGGCAGAAGGTCTGCGCCTGTGAGAGGGTGCACGGAGGTGTCAGTGTGAATTCCTAAATAAAAGTACTAATGTGGTCTGGAAATGGAAGGGAAAAGTAAGGAGATATCAGCGGCAAGCGATATCTGCAGCAGGAGGTTCCCGGTCCTCTGGTCCTCTTCCAGCATTTCCCTGCGTTGCAATCTAAAATCCGCCTCAGAAATAATAATAAAGAAAAGCATTATCTAATATTTAGCATGTAGTTCTGTCCGAGGACAAATGAGAAAGAGGCTGCATCATTAGGACCTAAAAGGCAACAAAACAAAAATCAGAGCATAATGATGCACCTAAATGAAGGGGGAAATGTTGCACAGCTCATTTTATTAATCAGACTGTCAATTCCACCCCAGAGGCCAAACCCCAGAGCAATTCAAGCAAGATCTGATCAAGCTAAGGACAAGAGCTTTACTCCTCACTTCTCGTCTTTCTTTCTTACCACCTGGATATGTTTGTCTGCTCTGAAGCCGCCTTCATTATCCACTGACAGGAGCTTGTATTTATTTGCTTATAAACCTGTTACAATAAATGATTATTCGAACAGCGTCATTCGTACCTTAATGACGAGCACCACTTTTTGATGAATGACATTTCGGGATAGAAAGGATGTATGGGTCATTTTGACCAGTCATTCCCTCGCCTTGGCATCCCACAATTTTTACACCTCCCTCAAAAACAGATAATAATATTTAGAGACACTTGCCGGGCTGAATGTGAATTAGCCCCTGCTGCAGCTCATCATTAGTACAGGACCAGCCCTGCAACTTTGACATTTTTTATAAAGCTGAGATGATGGAAAGAATAAGAAAAGAGATGATCCTGATGGAGAGAGGGCTGCACAGCCCTACAGCTGGCAAAAGGCTCTCGAATTTGTCAGACTCAGCTGGAAATGCGGTGTTGGAGGCCCTTGAAAATTCTCCGCACAGTGGTCGCCTCAGCCCGAGACTGACTGCCGCCTCCCTGCACAGCGCTATAGGGGACATCTCCGCCAAAGGCAAATTCGAAATAGACGCTTTATTCAATCTTCAGCATCCAAGCAGCGAAAGTACTGTCTCCTCCGAAATCCCGCCGTCGGAAAGCAGGAAGAAAATCAGCCTTTATTCCGAAGTTGCTCAAGAGGCAGATATGAACAGTGATGTGGAGGTGGGCTGCTCTGCGCTCCGCTCCCCGGCCAGCTTAACTTCCTCCCAGCTGAAGGAAAACAGTAACAAAGGTAACTCTTCCTTTATCATCTCCATCTAAACCCCGCACTTTGCCGCCCGGCTTTAAAAACCAAAGAAAACCCACCGTCACCGCCAAAGTTGCTCGCTTCTGCATCGGCGCTGTCTCTTCTGCGGAGACAGAGCTCCAGGCTGTAAAACATAATTGCAATTACTGCGCTACCCCTATAGCCGAGACACACCGCTGGGGCAGCTCCTCTGTGGGTGCCTCCGTGTGTGTATGCATGCCCAAATCCATTGATATGTATATATATATCTCAAGGATATATGTGGGCACAAATATACACCCACCTCTATTTAGATAAAGCTTTCTCCCTGTATTTCCCTGGGCTCTTGGAGCTCCAGGCGTCTCTTGAGCTGTATATGAGTGTATATACATACATAGATTAAATTAGAGGGAGAGAGAGGAGAATGAGAGGAATCTGCCCTCGTTTGTCTGTGTGTGTCCTTCTCTGTGTATATGCAACGTGGTGTCTGTGTCCATCTCGGGGTAATTTGGCATTGTTCACTTTTCCTCTGCGTGTAACAGAGGGTTTGAAACAGCCTCGTCTCCTTCCCCGTGCTTTGCGGGGTGAGGAGGTGGAGGCAGAAGAACGGTGTATTTCCTAGGGGCCACAGTGCATGCCTTTTTGTCAAATGTGCCTGAGAAGGGGATGCTCGACGTAACACTGGAGGGGGGGGGGAAAAAGCGCTTTTATAGCTACCTTAATTTAGTACATCTCATATGAAAATAAAGAATTCTATCGACGGGGAACAGGCTAGTGCCGAGCCCTGAATGCTCGCGGGCTGGCAGAGCAGTCCCGAGCCACGGCCTGCGCCCTCGCCTGCTTTCCCCTGGGCTCGTCTGCCTTGAATTCCCCAAGCCCGCCCCGTCTACTGAGAATAAAGAGGTTATGAAGTGCTAAAAAACCCTCAACCCAAACAAAAAGCAAACCCCAACAACCGACCTCCAAATCCAAATTTATCTGCTAGCTGCAGGGATTTGTAAGAANGCCCCGCCGAGCCGCCGCCGCCCCGCACAGCCCCGCGCAACCCCGCACTGCCCGGCTACCCTGGGCCGCGGCTGGCTGCGCTCTCCTGCCGAAGGACTGGCAGGGCCCATAGCTGTTCATCACCACTCGCGCACGTTTGCTTCTCCGCATCCGGCCCTTTTAATTTGTCTTTTGAAAAGTTTTTGTTGATACTGTTTGAGGTTTTTTTATTCTTTTATTTTCGTCGTCAATTTTTATGGCTTTAGCCTATTTCATAAAGTGAGGAGAGAACCGAACAAATGCAGCTATTACACACGGGGATGAGCGTCAGTACCGTGAAGACATAGTGCTGCGTGGGGAGGAGGGGACGATTCGAGGGGAAACTTTTATTCAGATCGAAGCGGTCCCCATCAAGTAGAAGCGGGAACCTTACCCAGCGCTCCCCTCAGGAAAGGTCACGGATGATTGCTCCGGGGGGGAGAAGGATCGCCCACAAGGCTTGGCAATGGGTGTCACTGGGTGCCCGCAGATGTCCGAGCCGGGAACGGTTGCGGCGGGGCACGGAGTGGAGCGGAACTGAGCTGAGGCCGCGTTTTGCTTGTTTCCCCGCGCAGGTGTGGTTCCAGAACCGGCGAATGAAGGACAAGCGGCAGCGCCTGGCCATGTCCTGGCCCCATCCGGCCGACCCCAGCTTCTACACCTACATGATGACCCACGCGGCGGCCACGGGCAGCCTGCCCTATCCCTTCCATTCCCACGTCCCGCTGCACTACTACCCGCACGTCGGGGTCACCGCGGCCGCCGCCGCCGCCGCTGCCTCGGGCGCCGCGGCC
>WEKX01027144.1:284409-286756 GCA_013390025.1 Pitta sordida | reverse complement strand
TCGCTGCCGGGGGTGCGGGGCTCCGCGGGGTGCGAGCGACCGGGCCGGTGGGGGCAGGGAGGGGCAGCCGGCGGAAGGGAATGTGTTTCCGGCCTAATTTTTTTTTTTTTACAAATTATTGTTATTATTATTTCAATTTGAGTTGGAGTAAATGGAAAATGTCTCGCGTATTTCGGTGCAAGCGGTAGCTAATGAGGCGGCCGCGTCCGGGCCAGTAACGGGAAGGGAAGTGTGAGACTGATAGGATGGAGAGAGGCATTTTTTAAAATTACGCTTTCTAACTACCATAATCAACGCTATCTGGGAAATACTTGAATCTCTCTAGGTGTAGGCTGTTGTCCTGAAGCATTTGCCTTCCAGACACTTTTCTAAATTTAATTCTTTTCTCAGCGTCTTTCTCTTCTCTCGGTAAAACGGCTCTTGGATTTAATTCTCAAGCATGTCTATCGCGCCTTTGCCTCTGAAAAGCCACCACTGGGTAACTGAGACCTGCTATACCAAACCACTGCTGCTGGAGGGACTTCCTTGAACTTGAAGAAAGGCACATCAAAAACCACCAGTGTTACTGCCATGTCAATTTTGATGCTAATAATGTGCAGATTATGACGAAAATTGCCAATCATGTTCTCTGATGGACCTCCTTTGAATGTGGAATTGGAAAAAAGTTCCCCGCACAGAGACCTGCTGTCAAGTACTAACAACCCGCTAAGGGAAGTCATTAGAAGAGACAGATAAGAGACTTGGTACATAAAACATTGTTCTTGGTGCATAGAATGTATGTTATTTAATGTTATCTCGCTTACCTGAAGTGATTTCGCACAAGAAAGCCACTTTCTTATCATCTCAATTGCCAATTTTCATTTTGGTAGCTTGGACGCCCCGGGTAGACTTTTCTCTGTTAAGTTGATATTCCACCAATGTGAAGAGCCTCATTAAATCAAACCCAGATATTTCCATAATGCTCCCTACAGAGCCACTTCACTCTTCACATAATGAGATTTTTCTGAAGAGTTGAAGCCCTCATCTAACTTGCTATTGCTTGTTCAGGCCCTGTGTGAATGTGAATACACACTCACGTACACTCTCAAAAAAAAAAAAAAAAAAGGGAGAAAGGGAGAGAGAGAAATAAAAAAAAAATCTCTATTCTATATTTCAAATAAGTGTCCTGAAATGCTTCTATTTTTAAGACACTGGATTTTTTTTTTCATATTCTAATCATGAACTTTCAGGAAATTATTTTAAAAGCTATATTGTTTTGTTGAGCGAACATAAATCATAGGGGTTCTTTTTGGTCCAATGGAACAGATTTCTTGGGTGGGGGTAGGGAAGAGCAAAGGAGAAACATCCCCAGGCTTCCGGAGCAGATTCCTAGCAAGACGCGTACATTTTCTGGATAGAGAACTTTAAGGCACGGTTGAAGACACCTAAACCCACGAATTTCTCATTTTTTAAAGAACGAATAGGAAGACTACTTATGTAAAAATATCGATTATACCAGCTGTTGTTCGCTGAGTTTACGTTGAAATTTTTTATTAATATATAATTTAATGCTAAAGAAAATAGACCAAAACGTAGCACTCTTTTACCAGCTTAACCTTTTCGATCGTTGGCATCGTTTGTTACGATCACACAAGTATGGGATGTATATACGACGGTTTGGCAATAATGTTTACATTTTTCCAAAATATAGATATATGTCTATTAAATGGTCGATGAGGACGCTGGTTGGTAAAATTAACATAAATTCGTTTTATGTTAGGTCCGTTGGACCTGGTTATTATATGAAACTGTAAATAAAGTCTTTGTGCTTTAAATATTGCTGGCTGTACGAACTCACTGTAAAATATTTTACAAATGTGCAATAATTATAAAGCTTTGTATATTACGTTATTTATTGTGTTTGGTCATGTAAAATAAATGTTATTTAAATCAAAGTGAGAATATTTGTTTAAGAGGCTGCAAAGCATTCCGTACTGATGTTTGTTTTTAAAAATGGCATCCAGGGTTATGAGAACTTCTTAAAACAACATATTTAAATGCCTTTTAATACACATATCAGATGGATTAATTCATACTAATCAGTATTTTTACTGCGAATGCTATGCATTACTCATGTTTATAGCAGATGCATTCTAAGTCCAAACATTGGTTTAACATTAATTGGCTGGCTAAACAGATGTGTGTTTACAAACATTACCGAGATATTCTGTAAGAAAAACAACGGAGAGAAATTATTTCGTCCGCGGTTAACGCCTTTGTCCATGCCCTGGGTTTCCACTTAGTGGAGGGTATATTAATCGTCTTTCAGCCTGTAAAAAGCGCGCCTCTATGGAGAAGGCACCCAACA
>WEKX01027144.1:271909-281909 GCA_013390025.1 Pitta sordida | reverse complement strand
TCTTGTCTGGCTGGTGCCTTTATAGGGATAGGGACAGAGATTATTTTTTTCACCGTTTCACTTCAATAAAGACATCCCAAGGCATTATTTACAACCTCACATAATTTACCTACGCTATTTGGCAAAGCAACTTCGGAAAAGAAAGTGAATGAATAAATACTTCATAACTGCTGGTAGAACAGACTGGATCCTGTAATGAAGAAAAGATTTATGTCACGTTCTTCCAGCCCAAATAGCAGCAGCCTCTGTTTGTCTCAGCCCAGTGCTTCTATTTAAATGTTACTTTCATATATTATGTGGCATTAATTTAACTATAGCTCATTAAGGCAGAATGAAATGGTTAAATTAACTTATCAACCCATAATGATGATGAATGAGGTATTAATTCAGATACAAGCTGGGCAATTTGCAAGTTTACGCATTCTGATGGTTCTCAAATAACATTTTGAATAGCGGGTCAGCGCCTCAATCAATTACATAAGCATGTAAAGTCGGTCTCTCGGAAAAAAATCCTTTTTCATGCATATGCATTAAAACATGTTCGCAATTATCCTCGGAAATTGACTTCATTGGATTAAGCAGCAGTCTTGGACGCTGGTTCTGGTCTTCCCTGTGCCTTTATTAAAGCTGGGAGCAGCGCTGGCTGCAGCAGCCGAGGCGGGGTAGTTTGTTTAAACATTGTTTACCAAAGAAAGGCGAAAGCTCTGCGCTGTGGTGCGGGGATGTGCATGCGTGCGTGTGCGTGTTGTAACAACAATAGGCAAAACTCATCTGGAAAAACTTTCCTGAATTCTCTAGCAAATTCTGTCTCTCTCCAAGAGGGCCAGCAAATCGCTTTGAGGGAGCACTTAATGTTTCCGAGGACGCAATTAATTACTATCCTCAAAGAGAGACTTCTGATAAGTGTTCTTTACTTGGACTCCACTTAGGGCTCTTGACTCATTATCCATGAGTGGTCTGTGTAGGAGGAATACTAGATGTGCGGGGCTGACACTCGATTTCTACGTGCTGCGTCGTGCAACAGACGCAGTGGCAGGGGGAAGTACTAATTACCTTAAGGCTGGCTAATAACGCAGTTTTCTAACATTATCTCTAACGAGTTGAAGTTAGCAATCAACAAGAAAAGGGGCGCACAAGGATTTCGACAGGTCCTCGCTAATGGAAGAGGAGCACAGAGATCACTGAGCCAGTGTTTCAGGAGGACCTGAAACAGCAGCTCCCTGCCTGGCGGAGCCATTTGGCCGGGGGCTAGTCGCCTTCCCCAGGCACACAGGGAATTTTAGACTTGTCGGATCCGTTTCAAAACGTTACGGCCCTCTCAGCCGCCTGCCTCTCTACCAGAAAGGCCTCGCCGGAGCAACACTGCGAATGCAGGGTTCACCCTTAAAAATCCCCTGCGCGAGGCTGGTTCGTGTCGCTGTGCCCTGTCAAAGGACTGAGGTCCTTCGGGAAGCGGATGCCAGTCGGGAGAGGGGTCCCGGGGGGCAGTGACACAGGACGCACACGACTTCTGACTCCCTTTCTTGGTAATGGAGCTCAAGAGTGATTAGAACGGGATCATCTAGCTCCGTCATCTGGTGAAGACATTTCGCGTTAATTAATCCTCACCAAATGTCAAAACCAGATATGACCCTCCTTTTCCATGACAAGAAAGTACCATATACGTTTTTAATTATTTGGGTCGATTTCCTTACGAGACAGGGCAGGAAACTGCAGATCTCCTTTATTTGCTGCCTCGCCCCCTTTCTAGACAGGGTTGCTTCCTTCCCAGCCCTGTTTTTCCTCTGGCACCGGCTCCACTCCTTCCAGTGACCAAACCAAATGCTGCAGCTCGGGGAGGGGAAACGCCAAAGCGCGGGTGAGCGCCTCGCACGTCCCCAGCCCCACTAGCCCTGCGACACGACCAGCAGGGAGGGCTGCACGTGTCCGCAGCGCTGTCCCTGTCCCGCCGACCGGAGAGGGGCGGCCAGAGATGGAGGCAGAGGGAGGGGGCAGGGAGCGGGGAGCTCTGCAGGCTGTACTGCGGCTCCAGCGGGCTCCCCACGCTCAGGGAACTGGGGGAACGTGGCGGAGAGAAACTTTGCAACTGCTCGATCTGAGTGGAGAGATGGGTGAGATGGACCCTGGCAGTCCTGGGGGGAGCAGCGGCTCGGCCTCAGGGCCTCAGTGCGCCCCGCACCTGCTGGGGACCGCCCGGGGGAACACGACCGGAGCGGGGCTGAGGGTTGGAATGAGCAGAGCGCTCTGGGAAGGGGCAGGCGGCAGCGAGGGAGGATGTGGAGACCCCCAGAGAGGCGGCGGCCGGTGGTCTGCGTCCACCTCGGGTGGGACCGAGTTATCTTTGAAGTCGCGCACAGAGCGGCCCTGTGCGGCTCTTCGGACTCGCCGGGCGCTTGTGGAAGGCAGCACCCCTCATGGATGGAAGCATCGAGTACCGGCGGCTTGGGACGCCCTGGGCTAGTGCGGGTGGCCAGGCCGCCCCGCTCCGAGGAGACCCTCTGGCGCTGCGCCTCTCCGGCAAAACACTCAATTATAGGGGCTGTGATTCCAACGATGTATCTCTACCGCACTTCGCGTGCTAGGGCGTCAAGGGTAGTGTTGGAGAGAGGGTGCGAGGGGCAGCAATACATACGGGGGAGCTGACAGTTCTTTGATGTGAAAATTATGTCCTGGTTTTTACTCCAGGGTGCATAACCGAAGAAAGATTACGCTGTTTAAAAAGAGAAATTTAAACCCAGATGATAATAGTAACGAGCCAAGGAGACACAGTAGGTAAGTGAACTTTACAAGTAGAAAAGCAATCTCTGAAGGCCTTGCGCGGCCCGTTGGGTCCGAGCGAGTGGATCCGAATCTTTTCAGCTAAAGACAATTATCCCCGCGTAGGTTCTCATGATGGCCGGCCCCCGCTCCCGAGGGCTCGCAGCGCCATTCCAACCGAGGCCTCGTGTGCCCGCAGGGGCAAGAGAGGCCCGGGTCTCGCACTCATTTCTGCTCTCATCAAGAAGGACTCTCATGACAGGGAAGGAAACAACCTAGCACCACGTTAGTTGTTTTCTTTATAAAATGGTATGAGGGACAGATTCTGGCTTGAAGTACTTAAAAAATGAATGAATGAATGAATGAATCTCCCTCTGTTACCCTCCCAGAGTGTAACACAGCAGGCAGCACTGCTGTTGCCTGCTCTCCCATCCTTGCGGGGTCCGGGGTGCCAGGCGTCACAGCTGCACCCCTCCCGTGTCCCGAGGGAGCAGCCCGGCTCCTGCCTGCCCTTCTCACGCCGGGATGGACAACACATTTTTCCCAAACGCTGCAGCTGGTTCAAAGCCTTTATTTTCTAACCAATGCCCAGCTATTATTAACACATTATTAAAACTCAGCTCAGAGCACCTTAATGAAACTTCCACTTATTAATAACCAGAGAGAATTTCAGAAGAGTAATCAGTTAAGCCAAGTCTGTATTTTCCAGAGTATGCAAATGAAGCTTTTACATTCAACTTCACGTGGCCAGCGTGAGGTGGTCATCAGGACTAGAGGAGTTTTGTACGAGAAAGCAAGCAAACAGATTTTAAGAGTGAAATCGTTTTGGGGTATTTGCTGTAGAGCTAAGACACCTCCAGAGTGCTTGTTGGGTGTTCCTGAGCAGGGTTAAGCTCCCCCGCTACACACACCAGCCAGCAGGTAGGACTCCCCCACACTCCAGTTTTTGCAGCCTACTGGACTTGTTAGAAAAACAAACCTTTCTTTTCCCAAACTTCCATGCCTTTGCTAGTCCAGGCTCAAAATTGCCGTTCTCAGTCAGTATCGCGAAACCTCCACGCAGCAGTGTAATGAGGCAGAGGACAAAATACACCCGCAAGGCAACTAAGAAAGGTTTTGAAAAACTTCAGAGTAGACAATCACAAACAAATACATTTTCCAGTGCAGATTTATTGTGGCTTCAGTCTGTATTGCTGAGTGCGAGTCAACCAGAAGAGGAAATATCGGTTCGCTTTGACAGTAAGCGAATCTTAAAAATTACGGATCGAATGTAAGTTTCAGGAGTAATTGAAAAAGCGCTCAGAAACCCGACCCCCAGTCTTTTGGGCAGCCCTTCGTGACCACAAGCTGTGGACCACTCGGGAGCAGCCTGCTTTTGAGGAGCCGAGTTACCACCCGAGGGTACCCGCGGGGCCCGGCCCCGGCACTCGGGAGGGCGCAGCCTGCTCCTCCAAACCCGGGGCTTTCCAAAGCCCCCGTTAGCAACACTCCAGTAACTTTACTGCCCCGGGCCTTTGAAATCAGTTTTCCCGGGTCAGGTCTGTATGGAAACTAACGTGGTCCTTCCCTCATTATACTTAATTTAAAACACCAGGAAAATGTTATTTGTTGTCGAACTAAATAGAACATATCACCCATAGTTAAATTTGTAAATTACATTATGCTGCTGCTGTGCCTTTGTTTTCATAATTTTAAAAAATCTGAACAAATAAATTATATTAGCCATATGGCTTGATCATATCAGCTAATTTTCATTTTTGAACAGTAATTGTTGTTTAAACACCGACAACTTGTTAGTTAAGGTGTCTTGGAAAGATCTCTCCAGTCCTGTCTTATTTAAAAGATGATTGAAATGACTTTGAATACTTCAAGTAAAGTAATTAAATAATTCTTCCCGGTATTTTTCACTTTCTGTGTATTTAGAGAGTTCACAACAGCAGTAGCTGAGCTCAGCCCGGTTTGTACTTCTGGAATGGAGGCCGTCAGACCATCAGGTTTTCAATTCAATCTATTCCAGTTTGTAATGATTTGCTTAAAAGGAAGCCAGTTTTTGGTATGCAGCAGGTAAGTAGTCATTTTTCTTAGTTATTTTAAAGGTGTGTAGTGTTGAGAATGTACAAGTGGTTCCACTCTGGCATTTGCACACTGCAAATAAAAAACTTCACCCCTCAGTGATCTTAATATTTCGTCCATTAAATGTACTTACTCATTTAAATGGGAGTGTATTTAACTGCTAGACAGATGGTCTACAGTGCACACAATTATAAAGCACGGGTCTGTGTATGTTGCCATATTTTAGACTCCAGATTTCCTGCTTCCTTATACATTTTTGCAAGCAGTTTATTTTTCCATACAAAATACTAACACAGGTGGAGAAGCAGTCTGGAATTAATTTCTGCTATCAGAGATGTAGAGCATAGCCCTTCAGGCAATATTCTTAATTTTCTGACGTGGATTTTAACTACTTCAGTACTTCAGAATTTTAAAGCATTTAAAAAATCGTTCAGAAATGCCCTTTAGAATACCAGGATTTTAAAAATTTGAGGGAAATTTCTGATCAGGCTTATTTTATTTAAAAAAACCTGAGAAAATCTTGGTCTTACATCAGCAAAACTGCAGCAGGGACCAAGCAATGAGAACCGGCATTTTTAAAGGATGTAGTGTACCACAAATGAAAGGATAAAGTTACAAAAAATATGGAAAGCAAGGAAACACCAAAACCGAACTTTGCATTATAAACTGACTACATATGCCGTGGGCCTGTCTCACCCCAGCACAAATGAAGCTGATGCTCACACACTGATCAGCTAATTAAGCTTCTGCATTTATGTGGCCCAGGTAGGATTTTTAGCAATACTTCTCAAGCAAGATTCTGACTCTGTGTTAAATACAGTTTTAGTACTTTTCTGACAAAGTTGTTTATGGTTCTTCTCATTCCCATTGCTGCTACCTCACAAACATTAACCAATTAACTCTCAGAATGATTCTATAAAGGGAGGATTAAGTCAATTTTATAACTATGATCCCAAAGATCAGACATACAAAATCTGCATTCATTTTATACATCCCATGGAGGATACTGAGCTGATAATTTCAGCATTAACATGTTATTTACTCACTGTTTTGCAAAATAAAATTTTGAATGTGGTTTGAAAACCAGAACATGGAAAATAGAGTTTGTAAGCAATTACAAAAAACTGGACTTAAATGTTGTGCTTAGCATTGTTCTGTAGCAACATTCGTCTATTAAACAAGACCATACCTTTCCTTGCTTCAACAAAGAATTTCCAGTATAATTGAATTTCTATGGCAAACGGCTGGGGTTTTACCAATATCAGGCTTTCCCTATGTAGCCCTAAGTCACTTTCAGAGGAACTCGTGTCTGTCCTGGATGAGTTCAGCCGTTCATGCAGCAACAGAGATTAGGATTTTATCCTCCATGACTGCATCATAGTGCAATCACAGCTGGTGGACCAAAGAGAGATAAGGCTGCATAAATCACACTGAAACTATTAGTTCCCAAGTTCTGAATGCTGAACTTTCCAATCATAACTTCCTTTTGAAATAGGACTTTGAATCCAGTTTCCTGGATTAAAGAATGAATAGATGGTCAACCCTTTCTCTGGATATCCCTCAGCATGATCCACCAGTACATGGAGCCATGCTGGGTGGACCTACTAAGACAGCAAGCAGAGGGAAGTGGCACACACAATACCATCAGAGGCTGGCATACCTACAACACCTAAATTCAGTTGTCAGATCAAGAATTGAATGTGTTGCAAAGGACACAGATCCCTTTCTTGATATTTCCATCAACTCTGACTCCTGTTCATGTTAGGTCTTACTCATCCTCTTCCCTCATTGCAGTTGCAGATGGTCACACTTCCTGCTGGTTATTAGAGATTAGACCTCTCAATTGTCCCAAATATTCTTTGTGGACATGATCTAAATTCAGTGAAGTCTCCAGTGAACCTACATGCCTGCAACTGGGTTGTATGATTTAACATTTGGTTTCACCAAAAAAAGTAAAATTACTTTTTTGTTAGTCACTCTCTGCCTCCTCCCAGAAATCTGCCTGGGCTTAAAGAGAAGATAGGGCCTGTGGATGAGCCACTCAGGTCAGGGGAAAGAACAGAAGACTGGAAGAAGTCTAACTTTTTCATAGGTTTGTTAGATATAGATTTTAGAGTTTTGAGTGACCTGGATGCTCTTGTTACTACAAACTAATAAGCAAAGCATGGACTATAATTTCACTTTGCTGGAGCCATGCTCATTTTCACTATGGGTTTTCTGTTGGGAGCCAGGCAGAAGTAACTCCTAATAAACAACAGATTTAAAAGGGGCATGAGGGATTTTATGCAAAACGAAGTCCATATTAGTCATGACACAAACTAATCAACTTGGGGGTCCTGTTAGTAGATCTGATAAGGTGTCCAAGGAATATACAAGATGACACAAGTCACATTGTACCAAAAAGCATGCTGAGGCACTCAGCTTTTGTATGACAGAGCAATTTAATCTTTGATGACATTTCCTTCGTCCACCTCTTTGTCCAATGTTGGCATACCCTGAATTCATGGCAGATTGATTTACCTGGTTTTCGGTCAGAGAGCTTGCTTTTTGTGTTCCATGAATTCTGTTTTACTGCCCATAACCATGGAAATATAAAATCTACAAGAAAGTGTAATTATCAATTATGAAGAAACAAGACATTTTCAGAAGGAAGCATAAAGGTCCCAAAACTCATCTATATATGAAAAGGAAACATGGTCAAGGGACTAAGTGAATTCTGCAGCATAGTCTTCACACAGATCAACAAGCACATTGCATTATGTAGTTTCAGTGTCTTGCAGATATACTTTTGGCTACACTTCAGTGTTGATCAGTCCCCAGTCACATCACACAACTATTTCAGACACAACCCAGAGGTCATTTTGTCCATTCAGATTTAAGATCTGGAATAGAGAAATTGGTATGCATCAGAGCTGTCATTCCAACTCTTGGGGTTTGGGCAACAGCCACTTGAAAGACTATAACACTTTCATTACTCTCCTGGGTTAGTTAGTTAAAAAAAATTCTGCCTAAACTGTGAAATTCATGTTTCTGCCAGTTCATCACTTCCTGGAAGTGTATGGAAAATTCTTGAGAGAGGAGAATATTATCAGTCAGATAATTATCAACTTCAGACAAAGCAAAGTGGGGAAGTGAATGGAGTTTTGCATTTTTGTATCTATTCTGATTATACATCCGTGTGCTTGATTTTATTATCTTTACTGGGTTGCCCATGACCTATTATCTAAACATATGTATGGGAATACAGGTATATTGGGAATTTGTATGAGATAAGTTTAAAAAAAATGGGTGAAAATGGAGGAGATGGCTTGGTTGGGATTGATTTGGGTCTTTGAGAGAAAATAATGTAATTTTCTTTAATGAGAGTGTCCTATTTTTTGTTGTTCATCCTGTCCCAGTTGATCTTTGTGGCCTGTTTCTCATGGCAGAGTCCTAAACTATTGGAAGGAGACTAATCCAGTCAGAAATGTGAATGAGAAGTGAAAATGTAAGGCAAAGGATTCCTGACCCACATCTGCAGTCACTCAACTTCATAGAAATATGTAACATTTTAGTAAGCTAAAAGTGAATAAAAGTTTTTTCAGACATGCAGTGAATCATTTCTAGTGCCTTATAAAGTATTATTTTGTTGACAATGTCTCTTAGAGTATCTGTTTATGAAATGCAGTTACTTCATGAAATTTACCATTCTGCTCCATGAAAAATAGACCTTTTTCCCTGGAAAAAAATCAACTACACAGACTTAGCAGCAGAATCTTTAATGTCAAGAAATGGGCAAGATGTCAGTTTTATGCTGCTTCAGAAAGACAGATATATGTATTTCACCATTTCTCCTATTCTATTTATGATTGCTGCAATCACAAATAATGTAGCCAAGATCTACTATCTACTTGACCTGTATGTATTGCTGCATCTTGCTCCCAGGGTAACAGCACTTGGTCATATCAATTTCTCTTTCTTGGATTTTTACCTAGTAGTATTTAACTCTGTGTATTCTTCAAGAGCCCAGGAGCATGACTTTATATCCTGCACTGCTTCACTTTAAAGAATCTCATCTGCTGTGCAAAGGACATATCCAGAAAACACCTGAAATTAACATGCTTCTTATTGAAAAGATGGAATCTGCCATTTTTTGGCTATGTGTATTACAATTTAGGTGGCACAATTCAGATTATAAAAATGGTGTGTGGTGGTTTTTATTCTGGTTAGTGGCATGCTGTATGCTATAACATGTTGGAGTGCCTTTTTGTATTCTGTAAAAGCACTTTCTGTGTCTTGTTTTGTAACTAAACTTTTTTTCCTATCAAAGATGATATTTAGCTATCATTTAATTTAATATTAAATAATAATTTAATTCCAGTTCACATATTCATTTATCAACTATTATTTGCATTTCTGAAGAAAAAAATTATAGTTGTGCAGACAGGGCCCTGTAATTAATTTGTAAATGAAAAAATCAATTTTTTTCTTAGATACATTTGTGAATCCTTGAATAATGGATGTCCTGCATCAATACCTGATTACACATATAAGTTCCACTGCATTTTTGGTCAGATCATGACTTTCAGGAGCCAATTTTTTGAGATAGTTTATCTCCATCTCTCTCTGTTACGTCCCTATATTCTATATCATCTCCTAGCAGCTTTCATCGAGCAGACCTCTGGACAATATTCTTCTAGGACTACCTTAGACTGTGACTAGCAGGTAAAACCCCTTCCTGTTCTATAGTGACTACAGTATATGTACACTCTTTTGCACAGCTAAACTATCAGCCTCTTGTCAAACTACTAAAGAATAAAATGTTCTTTTTCTCTTGAACAGCAGTGTGCATATCTCAGCAGGGAGCTTTACCATGTTATGATCCTTATATTTCATCTGAGTGCTAAATGCATGAAACTGGTTATCGATAATGATCTAGTCTAAGTACTAAAATTTTTCAAGATTTTCTCCTCTATCTGATAAATATCACAACATTTGAGTAGTCATTCTGGTCTCGCATAAAAGTTATTGCACATTTTGAGGAGGTTTCCCCAGGGGTTTGGAATGTCATTTTTCTTTTCTAAAAGAACCTCTATAGGTTGTCTCTTTTTCGAAATGTTCAGTCTGGAAGGCAGGGACTAGACCCAGGCACTGAAAGAGCTTCTGTAAAATTCCTATTTCATCACTGGAC